>BLBF01000002.1:60587442-60621925 GCA_015471245.1 Laticauda colubrina | reverse complement strand
AATAATAATAATAATAATAATAATAATAATAATAATAATAATAATAATTTTTTCTTCCGCCTAATTCTTTCTCTCCTTTTTGACTTTGTAATATTTTAGGCTAGAGACTCCCTTCTAGTAATCTTTTTTAATATCTTTTTCCCTTTTTAATTAATTTTTATTATATCTTGTGTCCCAACTTCAGCAGCTTTAATGGCTGCCTCTTTGCCACTGGCAAAAAGAGCTTCTCATGGATCTACCAGGGACTTTGTGGTGTCTCTGGGATCGACAGGATGTGCTCTTTACATTCACTATCTCTTCGGGATGGTTTAGATCCATTTGGACCATCCAGGAGCAAAGATATCAGCAGTTATCTCAGACCTCCAAGATCACATGCCGTATTGTCGCGACGCCAGCTCCACCCTCCTTGTCACACAGTACTTCTTGAGCTGCATTGGCTTTCAAAAAGTTACTGGATGCAATTAAAGATGCTGGTCATTGCCTGGAAAAAAAATATTAATAGAGGACTGTTACTTTTCCCCATCCCACATGGTCACAAGATGGTCCTGTTGTTGAGGCAATATCATTTCTTGGTACTGAAAGATATGGCTTTTCTGCTGGAGTGTCTTCCCTTTGGAACAATATCTCTCCCAGGATTTGGATGGCCTTTGATCCTATTAGCTTTTAGGAAAGCTTTAAAAATTTGGCTTCTCTTTCAAGCATAGGGCTTGGATGATAAATGAGCCCAAAGAGTATATAGTTGGCAAGCTCTGGCTATATATTGTCTGATACATTGTTAGATTGATTTTCTGTTGATGTTGTATGGGGTTTTTTTTTATTTGCAATATTGTATGGGCAGCAGGATAGGTTGTTTGATGTATGCTATCCAAAGTCTCAATTACATGAGTTGGGTTGCTACATGAATCTTATAAATAAATAAATAAATATTTCAATTTAGTTGATGATGTGTGGAGAATTATAATGTTTGGCATTTTATTACCAATTTCTTAAGTGCTCAAACTATATCACATACATTATCCAGTAATCCTTATAATAATTGGCAGTGTTATTACATTGTTTTTATGGTTGATGGGCTGAACTAAGAGATAGTGCTTAGCCTTCAACCACATAGAAAATTCATTGTTGCACTAGCATCTGATCTGGGACATTCCTGATTTGTTTTGTGAATTGTTATGTTACATTAAATAGTATAATAATAAGCTGTATCCATTGAGAATATTCTGGTAGGCGGGATAACCTATAGAAATTTCATTGTCACAATATCAAGGGCACAGTTTCATGATGGATTCTCCTTCTTCTTCTCCTTCTCCCTCTCTCTTTCCCCTCCTCTTCCTTCTCCATATCATGTATTTCTGATGTAATAAAGTTTACAATATATGACTTTAAAACTATATTACTAATAAAAACAATGGAATTATTTTTATAACACTATGAAATAGCAATAGCACGTAGTACTTATATACCTCTTCACAGTCTTTTACAGCCCTCTCTAAGTGGTTTACAGAGTCAGCATATTGCCCCCAACAATCTGGATCCTCATTTTATTGAACTCTCAGTAGTCACCTTAAAAATATTGTCCACCCATAAATTTACCTACAAGTAGTTTGCAAGTGGTGTTACCATATTATTTTGCAGATCAGATTAGAGTTTTCCTAACATTGATGTTTGGTGCAAAGAATTTCAAACAATTTCATGTGAAAGTCAAATAAATAATATTCCCAAATCTTCTGAGTATAGGAAACTAATTCTAGTGTGGGAAACCAATTGCCAACAGCAGATATAACAGGCAATCCACTAGCCCTGACTCTCACAACTCTACTCCTGACATCACTGTTGCCAAGAAACCTCTTGGCTGAACCAGTATTCTCCCCAGGATGATTAATGGAATTTGTATGTGAAAAAAAGAGCACTATAGCTAGTCCTCCGTGGTGCCCTCCTCCCCCAGCTTCATTGGGTTTCAGAAAAACTATGTAAACTGGCCGCTGTGCAAAAAAGAGTAGCAAAGCTGCCATTAAAAATACATTAGGACACTTTTGGGGGAGCAATGGGGGACTGAAGACAACTCTGTGAGGGGATGCCAGCTTGGTGACCTTTGCCCAGTCATTCTCTCTCTCAGCCCTAGGAAGAAGATAATGGAAAACCACTTTCAAAATCTTGCCAGAAAATTGCAGGGAATAGTCAAGGCAGTCATCAGGAGTCAAAATTAACTTGAAACCAGACCTCTCTAGAGCAACAGCTGAACCGTAAGTTAATTGGTGATTCTTTTGCAGAAGATTTATGGAAAGGGGTCTCAGTCTAAACAATTCATTGTAGGAAATATGTCATCCCTATGAGCCACCTGGACTTCCAATAACAGGGGTGTCAAACTCAAGACCCAGGGGCCGGATCTGGCCCATGGGGTGCTTAGATCTAGTCCATGAAAATATCAAAGGACTGGCCTGAAGTGCCTCTGCCAGCAAAAATAGAACTCCTAAGCTCCATTTTTCTGGCAGAGGGTTCTAGGAAGCCAGCCCAGCCAAAAACAAGCTTGCAAGGGCCACGTGTGGCCCCTCTGAGCTCTGTTTTTGCTGGCAGAGGGTTGCAGGAGGCCATCCCAACCCAAAAGCTCAGAAGCCTATTTTCATGGCAGAGCACTCAGACTACCACAGGCAACGCCCGACACAAGTGACATCATGCTGGCTATGCCCACCTTAACCCCCTGAAGCCAAACACAACCCTGATGCAGCCCTCAATGAAATCGAGTTTGACACCTCTGTCCTATGAGCTCCGTAATTATTTATTTTAAAAAACTGCAGATATTCGCATTTGACCTGGGGCCTACATGCAAACAATAAGTCCTACCAATGAGCTACAATGAAGACTAATGTATGCACTAATTTATAATAATTTTTACAAATGAAAGTAAATATAAAAATTTCTCTGCTGAACTTTCAATAAACAACTAATATGGTTCTTGTTCATTCTGTTGTCTATGACATCTTCAACTGATATAAGAAGAACCTCCTGTCTGTCCCAGAAAGTTGCCAAATTCTTTTGCAAAGGGCTGTTAAATAATCTAACTCACTGAAAATGGATTCAATTCCATTCATAAAGTGTAGTGGCAAGTACTAATTAGTTTAACTCTTAATATTCAAGTCAATCACACAAGAAATACTACACTTTATAATATTTTTTATCTTTTGCAGAGATTTTGTTCAATAGAGTTTTACTGACATTTTTCCAGAAGCTGCCATTCAATTACTATCTTCATTATCTAAACAACACAAATTAATATAGGTTTTTTTAAACCTGAGTTTGTCTTTTAACATGTTAACGTAGAGCCTGAAAACTGAAATTGCTTTAAAGCATCATATTGTCTGAAGAGAAGAAAATTAATTGCTCTTTTAATAGATTCATTCATTACATTCTGCAATAAGCTGTAAATTTATTTTCCACCTCAAATATTTGATTACTGAGGGAGATGCTGACAAAAACTTGATTTATATTCCAGATTCTATTTTTTTTCATAAATTTACCATATCTTCTAAATATTATTGATAAAATTTGATTCTGAATTTAAAATGTAAACCCTAGAGTAACAAGACCAAGACTTTGCATCATGAATCTGAATATACATTATGCAGGAATGTATACATTATAGGAATAGCAATAGCACTTAGACTTATATAACACTTTATAGTGCTTTACAGCCCTCTCAAAGTGATTTACAGAGTCAGCATACTGCCCCCAACAATTTGGATCCTAATTTTCCACCTCGGAAAGATGGCTGAGTCAACCTTGAGCCTTTGATCTGCCAAATTGCAGTGGGAATAGCTTGCAGCACTGTGCCACCGAGGCTCATCATAATGAATGCATAATTAAAAAAGAATGTACTATGTTATAACAATTCTGAATTATTTTGCAGTATATATTGTGGCTGTAAAATGCTATTATTACTTCTTAGATCTTTGTAATTGAAATTTGCCCGAAATGGGAAATAGAGTTAAATATAATCTGGTGGCCCAGTGCTTAGAATGCAATATTGCAGACTAACCCAGCCCCTATCTGGAGTTCGATCCTGATGGGGCTCAAGGTTGATTGTTGAGGGCAATATGCTGACATTGTAAACCAATCAAAGAGTGCTTTTAAGCACTGTGCAACAGTATATAAGTCTAAATGCTACTGCTATTGCTTTTTCCCCATTTTTCTTTTTTTTAATTCCAGATTACTTTTGCATGATTTTCCAACAATTGTAAATGTTCTTTTTTTTTTTTGAAAATTTTATTTGGGTTTTCACAAAAAAAAATAATAATACAAATAAAATATCTTTTTTTGAAAATAGCATGGTCCCAGGTTACACTTCTTCATACAGACACAAACTCAATTTCATGCTCACTTTTATGTTCTATTCCATATCTTATTACTGTTTTACATTTTTACATAGTTTTTCTCCTTTCTTAATTTTCTCAGTTTTATTTTAATTATCTCATATCAATTCAAATCATTATATTTATACTTTTGTCTGCCCTGTTTCAAATTCATATTTTCTTTTCTTAAACAAATTTTCTCCTGTAGTTACTAATTAGAGTATGACACCTTTATATCTTTTAATTTTATCTATTCAACTCTTATTTAAGATTCAGTATATACCTTGAGGTTATAACATTCAATATAATAAATAACTTCCAATTGAATTCTGCTTGGTACATTCTTAAAATACACACTATATTCTTAAAAAGTGATTATAAATATATGTAATTAAAACACTCATTCCACTCCAATTCAATTCTATCATTAATATTCATAAAAGCCCATGTCACATTGGCCAACGGATGCAAAAAGGACACAGCGGACGAGCAAAATGTTCCATCCGTTGTTATCCGCTCTAAAAAGGGGCGAAAATTTGCATAACCAGAGCGGATAACACGGACGCGAGGAGCACGCAGGGCGGATGCAAAGCGGATGCGTAACGGAAGCCCAGTGGATGGAAGCGGATGGGAGCAGATAGGAGTGGGTGGCACATCCGCAGGGCTTCCAGGGGGCCTCAGCGAAGCGGACGCGGAACGGAAAGAGTGGAAGCAGAGCGGACGGCGAACGGATGAAGCGGATGCAGAGCGGAAGCCGAGCGGATGCACAGCAGAAGCCTAACGGATGCCTGGCGTTCACTGCGCATGCGGGGAGGATGCATTGCGTCAGCCCCGCGGATATAACGGAAGCAGCTCGGAAGCAGGACGCCATTCAGAGGAAAGACCTGATGCCGGACGGATTGGCTGCCTTGCCTGCCCTGCCTGCATGTCTGCCTGCCAGCCTTGCTGCCAGCCTTGCTACCAGCCTTGCTGCCAGCCTCCCTACCAGCCTCCCTGCCAGCCTTGCTGCCAGCCTCCCTGCCAGCCTTGCTGCCAGCCAGTCTGTCTGCCAACCCTGCTGCCTGCCTTCCTGCCAGCCTTGGTTCATGTCTGCCTGCCAGCCTTCCTGCCAGCCTTGGTTCATGTCTACCTGCCAGCCTTGGTGCCCTGCCTGCCTGCAAGCCTCCCTGCCAGCCTTTCTGCCAGCCTTGGTTCCTGCCAGCCTCCCTGCCAGCCAGCAACCCCACAACAATGCGGAAGCACAGCAAGCCTCAGCCATCTGCTGCCAGCCCTGGCAAGAGGGACAGGGCTACCATCCCACCCCCTGGCCCTCACTCTGGTTCTGCTGGGGCTTCTGCAGCACGGGCTCGCTCTTCTGGGGCTGGCGCTTCTGCTGCTTCTGCTTCTGGAGGAGCTGATGACAAGCACTACAGCACCAGCCACCTCCACAGCACCTGCACCCTTCACCCCTGGGACTGAGCGACCAAGAGGAGTGCCAGAGACTCATTTTTGTCTTATAGCTTGTTCTTAATAAAGTCTATTTATGATTCACACACTTGCTTCATTTCTTTTTTTTAATAAAGTCTTGCTGGAAACTGTTAGAAATGGTTTAAGCCTTTGCATGCTTGTGGGATGGGTAAGGATAGCTTTGGGATGGGTTAGGATACCTGTGGGATGGGTAATAGCTGTGGGATGGGTTAGGATAGCTGTGGGATAGATAAACCTCCAGTGCAAGCATAGTGGGACTGTATGGTCCACCCTCCCAGGTGCCACACCTATGGCCCTTTATTATCAATAATAATGTAATAATTATCCACACATGTCAACATAAACACAACTCTTTATTAAACGCCCTGTTCATTGTAGGCCAACCAAACATACATGGCCCAATCTCATCTGTGTGATGAGACAGGCTGAAGGAAGCATCCATTAAGCATCTACCATCCTGTCTTGCCACTCCACTGCTCCAGCTGGGGAGTTGCACCATTGTCTCAGGAGGTTGCGCTGCTTCTTCGCTTCCTTTGAGGCTCTGTTGGGGCCTTGCACATCCTCAGTGTGCCCTTGCCTCCATTCCCCAGGCTCCATGACCCCATTGGCTTGTTGGAGGTCCACAAGCCTGTTCTGCAAGACTGGGTAGCGGGTGCGCATTAGATTGTGCAGGATGCAGCAAGCTTCCACGATCCTCCTCACGGTCTCTGGGCGATGCTGCATGGTGGTGAGAAGTACCTGGAACCTGTTGGCCAGGATGCCAAAGGCGTTCTCCACCACCCATCTTGCCCTGGACAGCCTGTAGTTGAAGATCCTCTCTTCACGGGTGAGGAGTCTGGAGGTGTAGGGATTCATGAGGTAGGTTGTGAGGGAGAAGTCGTCATCCCCCACGATGAAGTAGGACACATCTTGTGTGTCGTTGAGCAGGGGTTCTGGATCTGGGAAGCCCACGATGAGGTTGCCTTCCAGCCCCTCCTTGAGGTGACTGGCGTTGTGTACCTGGGCATCCGAAGATGAGCCGTTGCCTGAAGCATCGATGTACATGAACTTGTAGTCAGCATCGACCATGGCAAAGAGGATGTTGCTGAAGAAGCCCTTGGAGTTGAAATAAGTGGACCCCGACTTGGCTGGAGATTTGCAGGCCACGTGCTTGCCATCGATGGCTCCAAAGTGTGGGGGAAGTTCCATTTCTGATACCACTGCTCTGCAACTTTCTTCCATCCTTCTTCAGTGGAGGGGTACTGGAGGAGCTCCTCCTTGTATTCTTCGATGATGGCCTGCACCACTTCTCTGACCACAATGCTGATGGTGTTGGATGGCACCCTCCAGCCATTCTGCATGCTCCTGTAGGAGGTCCCTGAGGCCAGGTGGCGCAGAGTGAGTGCCACCTTGAGCCTTGAGAGTGCCACCTTCCAGGCTGGGCCGGAAGCTGGTGTTTGCCTTGGTCAACCTGGGTGTCAGCCGCTGCACAACTTCGTCAAACATGGCTGGCGGCATCCACATGAAGTTCTGGAACGCCTGAGTGTCTTCGCTCCTGAGCTCCACCATCAGCTTCTTCGCTCCTGAGCTCCACCATCAGCTTGTTGTACAGTCCATCCTCCGCTCTACTGGCGAACCATCTTCGGACCCAGACTCTTTTTGGGTGGCTCCTTTTCTTCTTGCAGTAGTGTTCACAGAGCCTGCAGATGGCTTCGCACTGTTGCAGAACGATGGTGGCTGCCGAAAGGACTTTGTTACAATCCACGGTGGACATGACTGGATGCTGTGGAAGAGGAAGAGGCAGATGAAGCCTGCAGAGGTCTGCACCTCTGGGCTGCTGTTCTGAAAGTGCGATGCAGGCGAGTTGCTCCCCCTTTTTATAGGCAGTATAGGTTTTCCGCTAGGCATCCTCTATGCATCCTCTAGGCATCCTGTAGACATCCTTAATATCCAAGATAGGTCCCCTCTGCGAACGTTTTTTCCATTTTAAACGCTTTGTTTCCATGCTGCATCCGCTAGGCATCCATTCTGCATCTGTTCTGCATCCGTTCCGCTTCCTCCCTGCGTCCGTTTACCGCTGGGGCGGATGGAGTTGTGCGGATGCGGAACCCATGCCTAGCAGATATAGTGGATGCGTAACGGATGCAGAACGGATGCGTAGCGGATGCGTAGCAGATGCGTCGCGGATGCAGAATGGACGGACTGGATACATTTTCCACGCAAAAGTTTTAGGCAGCCCAAAACTTTTGGAGCAGATGAAACGTCCATAAACGGATGCTGGATGGATAGAGAGGAAGCAAAACGGAGGCAGTGAGTACAGAACGGATACATCGCGTTAACCAACGGATGGCAAGCTTTTTTGTCCATTTTACATCCTCTTTGCATCCGTTGGTTCAGTGTGACATGGGCTTAAAGTCTTAACATCTTCAACATTACTTTTAAATTAAATATCATACTTCCTTGGGAACACTTATAAGCTTTCCATAGTTAATTTTTTTCCCCCATTTCTCTTTCCTTATATTTTATAAAACATTAAATAATTAAAATGTTCCCATCTTTTCCTAATTCAATTCTCTCATTCATTTTATTTCATTTATTTATTAACAAACATTTCACTAGATTACAATAACTATTTTATCCATCATTTTAATCATACATTGTTTCATATTTTCTAAAATTATTTTTATTTCTAATATAACAATACTATCATATATACCTTTGCAGAAACCCTTTTCCAATTAATTTTTCACCCATTATCTCTAAATAGGCCGTTTCTCCATATCTTGTCTCTGTCCTTTATAACTTCTTTTCCTTTCCTTCTTCCCTCTCTTCTTCTCCCTCCCCTTTTTATCCCCTTGTCTCTCTAGTTCTAATTCTCTCTTCTGTATTCCTCTCTTCTGTTGCTTTCTAATATTATACTTATTTTTCAAGTTATTATTCCTTTTCTTGGTTGTTTTTTCAAATCTTAAACTTTTCATTCTCTTTCCCTCCTTTCCTTTTTTCCCCCCACATAAAATTACTTGTTCATTAAAAATGGATTCTTCTTTGTCCCAGTCTTCTTGTTCTGCAGGCATTTCTTGTTGTTTCTCATAGTTCGAGATCTCCATTTCTAAGAATTGAAATACAAAGCCAAAAGAACCTCTCCCTTCTTGTGCATCTTCTTTGTACTTTTAAAGTTCCATTTTCAGTTCATCTAAAAGTAGTGCCATTTTAAAACACTTTTAAACAACCACCTGATTAATTTTAGTCATTCAAATGCAATAACCAAAAAGCCAGAGATCACCAAATAATCCAAATACTTCCAAGCTGTTTCTTCATGTTTCTTTTTTCCACTTTCTCTTCCTGGGGTTCTACTATTTTGTAGCCAAGCTTCAGTTAAAATGTATCTTTTAGAAGTCTTGTTGAGGTTTTACTGTAATTCCAGGCAGTCTCCTCCCTTTTTTCCAGATCCTGCCCTTTTGTTCTTTTTTCTCTCCTTTCCTGCTTTTAAAAGGTTTTAAGTATCCAGAAATCTTTATTATCCCTTTGACATTTTATTTTCAGCTTGAATTTCTATTAATGTCAAAGTGGATTTTTTTTTCCAATTTCTTATTTAGGTCTCTTTAGCTGGCAGTATAGGGAAAAGGAGAGAAGAAGAAAAAAACAAACCCTTTCCCTTTTCTCTGTCCTTCGCTGCTTCAGAATCTTCTTTGGGAACAATGTTACTTTTTTTTTTTAGTTTAAATTCCAGGGTACCTTACTTGTTGCTTTTGCAGTTTAACCCAGTCAACCAAAACTTTCTCTTCTTATCTTCCTCCTGCACATTCTTTTCTGGTCGAGTTCTTTTTTGAGGTGGCCATTTCTGACCACCGCTGCAACCACCTTTGGGAAAGGGAATAATGGCTAGCTAAGGAGGAGAGATGCGGTTCTCCTCAACCCTGCTGGCAGTCTCCTCCCCTTCACCACCACTATGGGGTGGCTTCACCCCAAAACCAGCTGGCTCAGGGCGCTCCAGCGGCAAGCACGGATCAAAACCGTGCATGATCATGGTTTCTGTCTGTCCGTGAAGAGGTTCAAACTGAAGCCTGTAAATGTTCTTAACAACACATTTGAAACAGTTAGTATATTTGTGATAATGGTGAAAGTTAGTATATGCTATGAGTATTCTTACAAATGACTGGTGCTCAGTTGGTGACCAATGAGATAAAAGTTGTTTCTATTAGTTTTGCTCCTGGCTGTTTCTGTGCCACCAAGTTCATCTTTGCTGATTTTCTGGATGAGCAGCAACCATCCAACATTTTCAGGAACTTTTAAGGGATATATAAAGATCATGTTGGAGTTGATGGTTTACTTTGCAAAAAAACAACCTCCAAACCAACAAATCAACCTAAACAAACCTTTTAAAAAACCAATTTTTTAAACATTAAAACAATCTTTAAATACTGTATATTTTGTAGGAGAGGGACACTGATAGATAACTGAGGAAGTAGCTCCAGCACTTTGATGCCTATGCTAGCAGGCTGCCAACTGTGCTTCAAAATATTAATAGATTAAATAGCCAATCCTTCTGCTTTTAATATTGAATTCTAAATTATTTATTAATTTAAAGCTTTTGGAAGTAGTTGTTGCTGCATGAGAACCACATGATCACCCTAATGAGGCTAGATGCAATTCAATGCTTTTCAAAGTTCTTCTGCTCCAATGGAAATGATTAAACATGTGCTTTAGTTTAGCTTCTATGTCCATGGAATTTAAATACACCATTGATATAATAAAATGTCCAGTCTTTCTAAAGTTAATTCAGATGTAAACCAATTGTGAAAACAATTCCCAGAGGGTTTTCTAAGGTTATAGTATGTATTCAAATTGTCTTCCACCTGAGTTGTTCCCTGGAGAAACTCACATAATTAGGAATTCTGCATTTCATAAGTAAATTTAAATTTGCTCTGCCAGAGTCATTTGAGGACTTTGATGAATGATTGGAAACTATATATGATAATTACATTTAGTGTGGTCCATTCTTCAAAACAATAGTTGTTTTGAAAATTTGAAAACTGAATGAATATATTCTATCTAATCATTTGCGTTTAGTCAAAAGCAATGGAAATGGCCTTACCGACTTCAAAAGCCTTTCCACTGGTGTCTGATCACAAATGTATCCATGTATGCGGCATGGATACACGAGCACAATCTTCAGGTATAGAACTGTAAATATGTTGAGTTTCACATGTTGTTTATACCAGTGTTTGATTCTGAGGTTATTAGAAATTATGTAACTAATTCTGTCTTATCTAGGTACTATAGAAGCCTATTAATCATTTCAGTCCACATAAAGACATAAGGGGGGAAATACATTATTTACTTATAAACTCATTAAATCATATGTATTTTCTTTCAGAAAATAATTATTTTTAACAAAAATTGAAAAGTAGTTTTTTTTCCTGTAGACTATCTTACACTTTTTCTGTAGATAATATTAAATTCTGCATTAAATATAATTTGTGGGATAAAAAGCAATCTTATTGAAGAAAGAATGACAAGAAATATATTCCCTGTGCACATACTTGAAGCCTTGGACTTTACATGTTTTATTTTCTCATTTCAAGGAGAAAATGAGAAATATGAACCTTATGCAAAATGGTGCTCTCCAGCTCTGTTGGAACTGCCATTCATAAACACTATCAAAATGCCCATCTTCCAGTTTGAACTTCTTCGGCAATAGACTGAAATCTGTGATTGTGCACAGTTTCGATCTTTGCTCACCACTGGAGCACCATGAGCTGGCTGGTTTCGGGGTTAAGCCACCCTGTAGAGGTGGTGAAGAGGGGAGAGACTGCCAGCAGGGTCAAGGAAAGTCACATCTCTCCTCCCCAGCTGGCCTTACTCCCTTTCCTGAACATGGTTGCAGCTCAAAGAAGAACTCAACCGGAAAAGAATGTGCAGGAGGAAGATAAGAAGAGAAAGTTTTGGCTGACAGGGTTAAACTGGAAAAATAACAATACAAGGTACCCTGGAATTTGAATTATAAATAACAACATTGTTCCCAAAGAAGACTTTGAAGCTGCAAATGAGAGAGGGAAGGGAAAGGATTGTTTTTTTTTTCCTTTTCTTCCTTAAATTGACAACAAAGAGATTTAAGCAAGAAACCAGCAAAAATCCACTTTGACATTAACAGGTATTTAAGCTGAAAATAAAATGTCAAAAGGATTATATAATAATAAATAATAATAAAATAAAATAAAAATAAAGATTTCTGGATTCTCAAAATTTTTTAAAAGAAGGTAAAAAACAAAAGGGTGGGAATCTGGAAAAAACAAAAGGGTGGGATCTGGAAAAATGGAGGAGATCACCTGAAGTGAAAGGAATTAATAGTGAAATTTTAACAAGATTCCTAAAAGATACATTTTAACTGAAACTTTGTAACAAGATAAGAGAACCTCAGGAAGAGAAAGTGGAAAAAAGAAGCAAGAAGAAACAGCTTTAGATTATTTGGATTACTTGGTGATTTTTGGATTTTTGGCTATCAGATTTAAAGGACAAAAATTAATTGGGTGGTTGTTTAAAAGTTTTTAAAATGGTATTATTCTTGGAAGAATTGAGAATGGAATTTAAAAAACAGAAAGAAGATACATAAGAAGGAAGAGGTTATTTTGGCTTCATGTTTCAATTTTTAGAAATGGAGACCCTGAATTATGAGAAACAAAAGGAAATGCCTTTAGAACAAGAAGGGTGGAACAAAGAAGAAGCCATCTTCAATGACCAAGTATTTCTGTATGGAGAAAAGAAAGAAAAGGGGGGAAAGAGAGTGAAAAATTTAAGATCTGAAAAAACAACTCAAAAAAAAATAGTTTGTAAAGTAATTACAACATGAGGAAGAAACAGAAGAGAGGATTACAGAAGAGAGAATTAGAATTAGAGAGACAAAGGGTCAAAAAGGAAAGGGAGAAGAAGGGGAGAAGAGGGAAAAGAAAAGAAATTATAATGGACAGAAACAGGACATAGAGAAACAGGGAAAATGTACAAGACACAGAGACAATGGGTAAAAACTTAATTGAAAAGGAGATTCTGCAAGGGTACATAAGATAGTATTGTTATTTAGAAATAGAAATGAACTTTGAAAATATGAAACAAGTGTGAGTAAAATGATAGATAAAATATTCATTGTAATGTAATGGAATGTTTAATAAATAAATGAAATAAAGAGAATGAAATTAGGAAAGGAGGGGAACATTTTAATCATTATAAATGTATTATAAAAATTTAAGTGAAGAGGAATATGAAAGAAACATGAAAAAATTATGGAAATATTATAAGTGTTCCTAGAATATCCTATTGAAAATAAATGTTAAAGATGTCAAAGATTACAACTTAAGGCTCGGTCCCACTGGCTGACGGACGCAAAACGTATGCATAAAGGACACAGTGGATGAGTAAAATTTCGGGGGTGGCTCCATCTGTTGTCATCTGCTCCAAAAAGTGGTGAAAATTTGCATAAACAGAACAGAAAAGAACGGATGTGGGTAGTATGTAGCAGGGATGTTAAACAGATGTTCATAGGAAGCCTAGCGGATGAAAGTGGATGGAAGTGGATGACACCTCCGAAGGAGTTCCGGGGGAGAGTTTCAAAGTGGACGCATAGCGGAAGGGGCAGATGCATAGCGGATGAAGCGGATGCATCACGGATGCCTATAGGAAACAAAGGGGATGCCACATGGATGTATATCGGATGCAAAGTGTTCACTACGCATGCAGGGAATATGAATTGCATCAGCTCCGCAGATATAAAAGGATGCAGCACGCACGCAGTCAGCATACAGGGGAAAGACATGCTGCCACATACATCTTGCAGGAACACCATGGTTCGTCAGTCAGGCAAGAAGAGGAAGCTCGTGCCTACTCGTTCCAGCCCTGGCAAGAAGAAGAAGGGCAGAACCAGCATCCCACCCCCTGGCACGGACTCTGAACCTGCTGCTGCTGCTGCTGCTGTGATGGACCAGCCCCGAGGCCCTCAAGCCCCTCAAAGCCCTGCTGCTGAAGGCCCTGCTGCTCAAGCCCCTGAAGGCCCTGATGGTGAAGCCCCTGAAGGTCCTGAACAATCTCCAGAAGGCCCTGATGGTGAAGCCCCTGAAGGCCCTGCTGAAGCCCCTGCCAGAGGGAGGAAGAGGCAAGGGAAGGAGAAGGGAGAGAGGAAATAGTACACCGTTTCCGAGGACCATGAGGATGAGGTACTGGAATGGCTGAGAGAGAACGAGTACCTCTGGAGAAAGGGCCACAGACTCTATCGCGACACCAAGAACAAGCAGACAGCTTGGAGAGACAAGGCAGAGAGCCTGGGGTACACTGCAGAAGTACTCCTTGGATGGTGGAAGCACATGCACACCTGGTATGGCAAGCTACACTTCAAGAAATCTGGGCAGGCCGCTGTCAAGCTCACTGACTGGGAGATGTACGTCATGGCCAAGTACAGTTTCCTGGAGGGTGAGATCCGCCACCGAGGAGCAGCCCCTCTGAGACCCCTCTCCCTCAGACAGCCCACAGACAGCCAGTCCTCTTCCAGCCAGGAGCCAGCTACCCTGTCCAGGCAGGTGTCTTTAGAGGCCCCCACAGCAGAGACCCCCCCAACAACTGCAGTCCCCATGCCGGCGGACTTGGAGGATCCTGTGGAGGATGACGCCCTGCTGTCACAAATGGAGGAAGAAGCAGCAGTCACCAGAGGCCAACCCACCCCCACTCCCAGCTCCACAGGATGCAGGCAGAGAGGCAGACTGGAGGGCCAGGACCACAGTGTGCTGTTGGAGATCAGGGACACAATGAAGACTGGCACAGAACTTCTCTCTCAGCTGGTCCACTTGGACAGAGCATCCTTGGGCCGGAACACCTTCATCACCTACGTGAGCCAGATCCTGAGGGACCTGCCTGAGGCCCAGTACCAGGTGAGGAAGCAGAAGATCACAGCACTTCTGCACAACCCTCAAGGCCCAGCTGAAGCTGCTCCTACCCAGTCGAGGTCTGCTCCTCCAGGCGATGTCACAACTCTTCCATGGCTTTCAACAGCCCCTCACCTACCAAGGCTATGACTACCAGGACTTCCCACAGAAGAAGCAGAACTTCCCAGTCCAGGCCCAGGTTCATCGGATGCCACAGACGCCAGTCCTCACCCAGCTGCAGACCAGACCCACTGCAGACCCACTACACTCCTCCCAACCCTTCCTCCACCCCACAGCCAAGCCCGTCAATGGACAATCTGTCATCAGTATTGGGCCTGACATCTCAAGTCCTTGATGAAGGGCCTCTCAACCTCACGGGACTGAGTCAGCTCTCGGATAGCTTCCTGAACACACCACCACCTGTTGTATCCTTGGGGCCAAGCACCCCAATGGTGCCTCAGACCAGCACTCAAGCCACAGCCACCTCCACAGTCCCTACCCGCTTAACATCTGAGACCATGGACATGACTCAGAGTGACTGAGAATAGTGTCAGAGACTGAGCTGTTTACTTGTTAAGTTTATCTTTGCTTAAGACATTTTACTTGGTTCATTTTGCTTATTTAATACAATCATTAAGTTTATCTAAGAAAGTTTATCTTTGCTTAAGACACTTAATACAGTTTACTTGGTTCATTTTGCTTATTTAATAAAGTCATAAAGTTTACCTAAGAAAGTTAATAAAGTTTATCTTTGCTTAAGACACTTAGTTTACTTGGTTCATTTTGTTTACTTTATAAAGTGTTGGTGAAAACTTTGAAAAAATGGTTTAGACTTTGCATGCTTGTGGGATAGATAAGGATAGTTGTGGGATAGATAAACCTCCAGTACAACATAGTGGGACTGTATGGTCCACCATCCCAGTGATCCAGATGATTTTCTCCCCCTTTTTTGTAGAAAATATTGGTTGTCCGCTAGGTGTCCTTCTACATACTCTAGACATACTCCAGACATCCTAAATATATGAGATACATCCCAGATACAAACATTTTGTCCATTTTTAATACTTTATATACGAGATGCACACACTTACATCCTTTCTATTTCTGTGCTACTAACGCTGTGTAGACGTTCCGTGTACCTTTTGTTTCCTCCCTCTTTCTGTTTTCAGCTGCAGCGGATGTGAGTTGAGGGGATGGCCAAAGGATGCAGAAAGAATACAGCGGACATTTAACGGATGATAATGGACATAGAACGTTTGTTGCCCGTATATGTCACATATCCACATGTACGTGGCGGAAAGTTCATCCGTTCACAAAGTTTTGTGCAGCTCAAAACTTCTTGCGCGGATGAAATTGCAGTGGACGGTTGCTCAACGGATAGAGCATATGAAACACGTATGCAGTGAGTACACAATGGATTCATCATGTTTTCCAACGGATGGCAAGCTTTTTTTAACATTTTACATCCTCTTTGCATCTGTAAGTGCAGTGGAACCGGGCCTTAACATTAATGACAGAGCTGAATTGGAATAGAATAAGTATTTTATTTATTATTGTTACATATATATATTCTCTTTAAGAACTTAGTGCGTATTTTAAGAATGTACCAAGCAGAACTCGACTGGAAGTTATGTGTTATATTGAATGTTAGAATTGTAAAGGCATAAACTGAAGTTTAAATAAGAGCTGAATGGATAAAAAATAAAAGATACAAAGGTGTCATACTCCAATTCGTAACTACAGGGAAAATTTTTGTTAAATGAGAAAAGAAAATCTGAAATTGAAACAGGACAGACAAAAGTATAAATATGATGACTAGAAAGGTATTGAAACTTAGAAAAAGATATATATAATTGAATTTAGAAAGGAATGAGACAATTAAAAGAAAGTTGAAAAAACTAAGGGAAGGGAAAAATTATTGAGAAAATGTTAAAATAGTAATAAGATATGGAATAGAACACAAAAATAAATATGAAATTGAATTTGTGTCTGTATGGAGAAGTGATAACCTGGGACCATGCTATTCTCAAAAAAAAAAAAAAAAGAAATTTTATGTTTTGTGAAAACCCAAATAAAATTTTTATTAAAACAATGCCCAGTTTGTATCACAAACTTTCTGTCTGTTTTCCTAATGTCACAGAAAAATGAATGATCCAGGGTGCAAAACATTGTTATATTAGTGTTTTCATAATCAAATTAAATCTAATGAGTTAAATACTTTGCTTATTTAAAAAGTAATAAAAAGACTATTGGCAATAAACTAGCAAGATTTCCTATACATAGACTGTGTTATAGAATTTTTGGTGTTCTCTGAGTTTGGTTGTTTGCTTGCAAATCTTTAATTACCTGACTGATAGTAGCTTACCTTGCCAGTGTTGTTGGCAGTGTGATTTGTCCTGGGTATCTTTTGATTAAGATATTGCTTGATTTTTTTATGTTAATCCTTGCCTATTTAGGTGTTAGCTGTTGGAGAGGTTGTTCTAGTAATTTTTTGTTCACTTTGTAGATGTTTTAATTATTTATTTTGAATGGTGTGCAAATATGTTTTATCTCTATGTGTCTACTGATGGAAAATTGGAAAATTTAGACAAATTATGCAGTAAGGAAAAATAAAACAAATATATAAAGTAATTATTAGCCCCTTCTTCACAACAAGTATAAACAATTTCAGTAAGTTATCATCTTCTCTTAAATATATCAAATGATCTCTTCTTCTCATATCTCTTCTCTATAAACAAATCCATAAAGCCTAGTGGTTCAGTCATGGATAGAAGAAATCCATTAATAGTTATCAGAGATAAAAGCATGTCTATTTTAAGCTTGATCAAATAAACCAATGTTGTTTTCTTCATTTTACCTTTAACAATCATGATCTTCAAATAATGTACTAGAACTTGATTTCTTTTCATTTCTTCTTTGTCCCTTTGACACAAAATCTTCCAAAACCTTCATAAGTTTTTTTTGTAAATCCAATATAAGAAAATTATCCAGGTTGCTTTTTAAGGAAATTATTTAAATATCCCTTTTAATGATTAAGACATCAGCAAGTTCCATTTGTATATGCCTAGTGTCACAGTCTTGTAGCCTGTTATTTTAAAATCCACTTTTTAGTTCTTGTTCCTCTTCTATAGCATCTTTCAAACACAGTCTTCCAATAATGACAGACACTCTTAAAATAAATTTCTGGGTCCATTGTTTACAAAAAATCAATATGTCCAATGTTAATGTATTTTATCCAATTCTATTTTAGTAAGACAAATTTAAATGTTCTTCCCCTTTTAATTGCAATCTGTAGTTCTTTCAGGTAGCCTGCAGTGTCCAACTTTCAAAGTCCCATTCTATCATTTTTTAAAAGAATTCAAAATAACATTTTCCATGGGAAGGTGTCTAATAATTAACTTCAGAATATTTGTTGAAATTGATCTGGACTCTTGGTCTATTGATAATTTTCCAAAATTAAAGTTACAATCACACCTTTGCTCTTTATTTAAAAAAATATTTTTAAAGTCCTTAAACATGCACTTAAAACTTTGTTCACTAAGGATTGATGGAAACTCACAACTTAAAATTATTTTACCTAGGGTGGTTGTTATTGTTGTTGATGTTGATGTTGTTATTGCACTTTTTCAACTTCTGTAAAACCTATTAGGTTAAATAAATAATTAAAGAACTAAACTAGTTAAAAAAACCTAAATATACATTTTAAAAAGTTATGAGTAGCCATTCCAAGAATTACAAAATCAATATGTAAATGTTCTTGTCTGTAACTTATGAAGCTATTTTACAATCTTGATTTTAATTCTGGACACAACTGTTGTAATTCAACTGTTGAGACTTAAAATCTTACCACTATTGCTATATACTTTGGTGCCAAAGGTATAACCCAGTTGGTCCCAATCATATCATTCTGTGGCATTTAATAACCTCTTTTTAGTTTTACAATAAAAGATGGAAACTTTCCATTAAGATTTTAATAGGCTTCATCGTGTTATTAATGTTATTGCTAATCAGGAAAGCAGTTATATATAATGTTCAATTTTTTAAAATGGGAATTAAGTTATCTAGATAAAAAGATATTAAACCCTGCTTCATTTTAATTAGCAAGATAGTAGATCTAAACAAGAACAATAAACACTGTTAGTGAGATAATTCAATGCTTAGTTGAAGAAAACATATTAATAATAACAGAATAACTTCTGTTTTGATCAATTCTGATGCTGAGCTGAGCCCCAGTTTCACTTGAGACCAGTGAATAAAGAAAGGTCATTCCTATCACTGGAGAAGTCAAAATGAAGTTCAGACAAGTTTCCTCTGAATTAAAGTGATCTAAAGATGAACTTGCTAGGGAAATTTGACATGGTAAGAAGTTTGCCCAGCCCAGCAAAGTAGGCAAGCATGTCTTAATAAACTATGCAGATAGAATTCATCAAAACTGTATGACTTCTATAAAGGCTGTGGGTTAGGCTCTAAAGTTTAAAGCATATTTAATACATCCCGAATGTTTCATTCTGTGGATAAAAGTGAAGAGAAGTGGTATAACAGATTTATGTCACAAAACGCCATACAGCCTCTTAAAGTATTTTAAATATGTTAAACTGTATGCATTATTGTGCATAGGCTGTGTTGTGTTTCTTGTGAAATAGTTGAACCATTTCTTATAATCCAGATTATAATTCTTATTCTATATTGTTGACTTAATTTTATTCTGTATTTGTTTCCTTGTTTTAAGCCCCTGTCACACAGCACCAATGGATGGAAAGAGGATGTAAAACGGAGAGAAACATTTGCCATCCGTTGGTTAATACGATGTATCCGTTCTGTACTCACTGCGTCCGTTTTTCATACTCTCAATCCATCCAGCATCCGTCTACTGAGATTTCATCCGCTCAAAAAGTTTTGAGCTGCACAAAACTTTTTGAGCTGATAAAAGTATCCAACACGTCCGTTCTACATCTGCCACGCATACGGGGAACATCCGTTATACGTCCACTATATCCGTTAGGCATCCACTACGCATCTGCGCAACTCACATCCGCTCCAGCGGAAAACGGACACAGGGAGGAAGTGAAACGGACGCAGAACGGACATGTAGCGTTAGTAGCACGGACGTAGGAAGGATGAAAGCGGAGAAAGCTCGCATACAAAGCATTAAAACAGAAAAAACGTTTGTATAGGGGACGTATCTCGGATATTTAGGATGTTTGCAGGATGTCTAGAGGATGAAAAAGGACACCTAGCGGAAAACCTATATTTCCTATAAAAAGGGGGAGAAATCACCTGGATCTCACTTTCAGTCCAGCAGCCCTGCTGTGCAGACCTTTTTAGCCTTGCTCTTGCTCTTGCTCTTGCTCTTGCTCTTGCTCTTGCTCTTCCACAGTATCCAGTCATCTCCACCATGGATCGTCGCACACTCCTTTTGGTAGCCGCCATCGTTCTACAACAGTGCAAAGCCCTCTACAGGCTCTTTCACTTGTTCTACGTGAAGAAAAGGAGGCGTCCAAGAAGTGTCTGGGTCCGAAGATGGATTGCGAGAAGAGCCAAGTACGAACTGTATAACAAGCTGATCGTGGAGCTGAGGAACGAAGACCCTCATGCATTCCAGAACTTCATGAGGATGCCGCCAGCCATGTTTGACGAAGTTGTGGAGTGTCTGAGACCCAGGTTGACCAAGGCAATCACCAACTTCTGGGCTGAAGGTGGCACTGACTCTGCGCCACCTGGCCTCCGGGACCACGTACAGGATCATGCAGTTCGCCTGGAGGGTGCCACACAACACCATCAGCATTGTGGTCAGAGAAGTGGTACAGGCCATCATCGAAGAATACCTGGAGGAATTCCTCCAGTGCCCCTCCACTGAAGAAGGCTGGAAGAAAGTTGCAGAGCAGTGGTATCAGAAGTGAAACTTCTCCCACACCGTTGGAGCCGTAGATGGGAAGCACATGGCCTGCAAAGCTCTAGCCAACTCAGGGTCCACTTATCACAACTACAAGGGCTTCTTCAGCATCATCCTCTTCACCATGGTCGATGCTGACTACAAGTTCATGTACATCGATGCTTCAGGCAATGGCTCATCTTCAGATGCCCAGGTATACAACGCCAGTCACCTCAAGGAGGGGCTGGAACGCAACCTCATCATGGGCTTCCCAGATCCAGACCCCCTGCCCAACGACACTCAAGATGTGCCCTACTTCATCGTGGGGGATGATGCCTTCTCCCTCAGAACCTACCTCATGAAGCCCTACACTTCCAGATGCCTCACCCGTGAAGAGAGGATCTTCAACTACAGGCTGTCCAGGGCAAGGCGGGTGATGGAGAACGCCTTTGGCATCCTGGCCAACAGGTTCCAGGTACTTCTCACAACCATGCAGCATCGCCCAGAGACCGTGAGGAACATCGTGGAAGCTTGCTGCATCCTGCACAATCTCATGTGCACCCGCTACCCGCTAGTGTTGCAGAACAGGCTCGTGGACCGCCAACAAGGCAATGGGGACATGGAGCCTGGGGAATGGAGGCAAGGGCAAAACCTGATAGACACTGAGGATGTGCAAGGCCCCAACAGAGCTTCACGTGAAGGGAAGAAGCAGCGCAACCTCCTGAAACACTGGTGCAACTCCCCAGCTGGAGCAGTGGAGTGGCAAGACAGGATGATAGATGATTAATGCTTCCTTCAGCCTGTCTCATCATACTGATGAGATTGTGCCATGTATGTTGAGTGGCCCTACAATGAACAGGGCATTTAATAAAGAGTTGTGTTTATGTTGACATGTATTGATGAATGATTAAATTGTTATTGATAATAAAGGGCCATAGGTGTGGCACCTGGGAGGGTGGACCATACAGTCCCACTATGCTTGCACTGGAGGTTTATCTATCCCACAGCTATTACTCATCCCACAGGTATTACCAATCCCACAGCTATTACCCATTCCAAAGGTATCCCTGCCCATCCCACTGCTATTCTTACCCATCCCACAGCTATTACCCATCCCACAGGTATCCCTGCCCATCCCACATCTACTACCCATCCCACAGGTATCCCTGCCCATCCCACTGCTATCCTTACCCATCCCACAAGCATGCAAAGGCTTAAACCATTTCTAAAAGTTTCCACCAAGACTTTATTGACTAAAAGAACTGAACCAAGTGTGTGAAGCAAAGCTAAACTTTATTAATAACAAACTGTAAAAGCAAAATGACCCAAGTAAAGTGTCCCAAGCAAAGATAAAGTCAACAGGTAGCAACCCAGTCTCTGGCACACTTCTCAGTCACTCTGAGGCGTGCCCACTGTCTCAGGGGTGAAGGGTCCAGGTGCTGCAGAGGTGGCTGCTGCTGGAGTGCTGGTCTGAGGCACCATTGGTGTGCCTGGCCCTGAGAGGACAACAGGGGATGGTGTGTGGAGGAACCTCTCAGAGAGCTGGCTCAGTCCTGTGATGTTGAGAGCCCCTTCCTCCATGACATGGGGTGTCAGTCCCAAGACCGATAACAGATGTTCTGAGGCCGGGCTTGGCTATAGGGTGGAGGAAGGAGGAGTGTAGTGGGGCTGTCTGGTCTGCAGGTGAATGAGGTGAGGTGTGGGTGGCATCTGTGGCGTGGGTGGCATCGGTGGCGTGGGTGGCATCGGTGGCGTGCGTGGCATCGGTGGCGTGTGTGGCATCGGTGGTGTTCGATGAACCTGTGGCTGAACTGGGAAGGGCTGCCTGTGCTGCTGGAACTCCTGGTAGCCATAGCCTTGGTAGGTGAGGGCCTGTGGAAAGCCTTGGAAGGGCTGTGACATTACCTGGGGTGGAGGAGCAGACCTGGACTGGGTCGGAGTAGGTTCAGCTGGGCCTGGAGGGTTGTGCAGAAGACGTGTGATCCTCTCCTTTATCACCTGGTACTATGATTCGGGCATGTCCATGAGGGTCTGGTTGACGTAGGTGAGGAAGGGCTTGCCATTTGAGGATGGTATGTCGGTGTGTACCAGCTGAGAGAGGAGATCTTTGCTGCTTTTGATGGTGTCCCTGATCTCCAGCAGGACAGTGTGGCTCTGCCCCTCCGGTCTGGCTCTCTGCCTGCTTTCTGTGGAGGTGGAGCTGGGGGTGGGTGTGGGTTGGTCTCTGGTGTCAGCACCCTCTCCTTGCTCCCACTGCGTCAGGGGGTCCTCCATGTGCTCTGCCATGGGGAGTGCAGCTGTCGGGGGGGTCTCTGTCGTGGGGCGCTCCACAGATTCCTGCCTGGACACAGGAGCTGACTCTTGGCCAGAAGAGGACTGGCTCTCTGTGGGCTGCCTGAGAAAGAGGGTAGACAGAGGGGCTGCTGCTCAGTGGCAGACCTCACCCTCCAAGAAGCTGCACTTTGCCATCACGTAGGTCTCCCGGTCGGTGAGTTTGACCACGGCCTGGGCAGACTTCTTGAGGTGCAGCTTCCCGTACCAGGTGTGCATGTGCTTCCACCATCCGAGGAGGACCTCCGAAGTGTAGCCCAGGCTCTCCGCCTTCTCTCTCCAAGCCGCCTGCTTCCTCTTGGTGTCTCGATAGAGCCTGTGTCCCTTTCGCCAGAGGTACTCGTTCTCCCTCAGCCATTAGAGAACCTCATCCTCATGTTCCTCTTCGATGGAGTACTACCTCCTCTCCCTATCGTGCGATTGCCTCTTCCTCCCTCTGGCAGGGGCTTCTGGGCCCTCATCAGAGGGGCTTTGAGGTTCTAGGGGCTGCCCCACCACACCACCACCACCAGCAGCAGCAACAACAGCAGCAGCAAAAGCAGGACCAGCAGCACCAGCAGCACCAGCAGCACTAGCAACACCAGCAGAGTCAGCACCAGCAGAAGCACCAGCAGGACCAGGAGCAGCACCAGCAGAGTAAGCACCAGCAGAAGCACCAGAACCAGGAACAGCACCAGCAGAGTAAGCCCCAGCAGAAGCCCCAGCACCAGCAGAGTCAGCCTGAGCAGCAGAAGCCCCAGCAGAAGCAGTCAGCGCTAGGGGGTGGGATTGTGGACCTGTCCTTCTTGCCAGGGCTGGCAGAAGATGGCACAGGCTTCCTCTTCTTCCCCATGGTTGTTGACTGGAGATGTGTCTGGCAGCAGGTCTTTTCTCTGAATGGTGACCTGCTTGCGAGCTGCATCCTTTTTTTCCCGCAGTGCTGACACACTGCATCCTCCCCACATGCGCAGTGAACGCTTTGCATCCGCTAGGCATCCACTAGGTGTCCACTAGGTGTCCACTAGGTGTCCGCTCTGCATTCGCGTCATCCACTAGGCATCTGCTCTGCATCTGCCCCTTCCACTGCGCGTCTGCTTCGCTCTGCTCCCCCGGATGCCCTGCGGATGTGCCATCCACTTCCATCTGCTTCCATCCATTAGGAGCATCCGTTTTACATCCTCGCTACATCATCTCCCCGTCTGTTCCTTTCCGTTGTTGTCTGCTCTGTTTATGCAAATTTGGGGCCCTTTTGAGAGCGGATAACAACGGATGGAACATTTTCTTGTCCGCTGTGTCCTTTTTACATACTTTTTGCATCCGTCGGCCTATGTGACAGGCCCTTTAGTTCAACAGACTTAGTAAGATTGATGCTTCTTAAATAAAATAAGCCCTTTGAATGAAAGTTTTATAATGCTTTGCTGTGACTCTTCTGGAAAGTTACTAAAATGCATGTGGACTGGAACCCCTGATTTTATGTCCGTCCTGCCAGTAAGGAATAGTAGACAGGATGAATAGGATATGGTTGTCCTGAGACATTCTCTAAACTTGATCATCATGAACCTGCCATACTATTCTATTCTTGAATAGAATAGTATTAAAGATGAGACATTAAAGAGGAGACAGATTATCTCATCTTTAACCCAGGAATTCCTCTTCCACTTTTCCTCCCCAATAATAGTCCCAAGATATATGGACAGAGATCTCACCATTGGCCCAAAGTCACCTAGAATTTCTATAACTGTATTTAGAGCTGACTACCCTAGTCCTACTCCAGCACAATAACCAATACACTAGCATCCAGTGCCAAGCCATCTCTAAGCACCAAGGACCATTGAAATAAGTCACATCAGCTCTAGTCATGCATGGCAGCATTTGTTGACCATGACAGGTTCAGACATAGCCATGCTATACAGTTTGAGTGTATTGAGCATCACTTTAGAATACTTTCTCCCTTTTGTCTGGCTACCCTCTATCAATCACTCCCTGTTTTCTTAAAAGTATGGTTATCCATAAAAACCAACAAACCCTCCTCCTTGCTGCAAATGCTTCACTGGTCAACCAGTTCAGTTGAAGCTGTACACTTTATTGAATTGTTTCAATAGCAAGATTAAATAATCAGAGATGGCCTTTTCACTTTGTAGCCAAATAGGGGAATTGTCATCTGAATGCCACAACATCATGCTGCTAGACTCACAAAATGGCCTAACTTAAAAAGGAGTGTAGCTGTCACCTCCATCAGCTTGCTGGTGTGCTGTTGTCTTTTTTGTGAGGTCCCTGGGGTGTCCTTATTGCTGAACATTCATGGTGTCATTTAATAGCTCCTAGGATCAGCCTTCTTATTCAAGCCTGGCGAGAACTAATGAGTGGAACATTAAATAAGGACAATCTATTTAGGAGAGTTACTCTTGCATGGAAAATGAACTGAATAAATTAATATTTAGTTTTGTATATAAGTAGATGTTTACAAACATTTACAAATTCTCCAGAATGATAACAAACTGAATAATTTGGAAGTTAGATCTAGAAAGTCCGTGTTTAGTTCTCTTCCCTCCTTGTTGAAAATGTAATGGCTGATCTAGAAAATCCTAGCATTAATTTTGTTTTTAATTTGGCTGTTGTTTTGTTTTAATAACTGGTGAGATTATGGGGCATATTATATACAAGGACAGTAATATCTCATAAGATTTCAGGCAAGAATGCCAAACTTTCATCTGATTTTATCTGAAATCATTACAATCTCATGGACCAAAGGTTTTTTCAAAGCAGCAAAAGTTACAACTGCTTCATTACATTTTATACTATATTGCCTTTCATTTGATATTGCTTCAGATTATAATGCATCCTGGCAAATTAACAATAATCAGATGAAATTCACATTTCAAGGTACTCATGGCTAATAAAACTAGAGAGACAGTAATTCTATACTTCTACAATGACATCCTGAACAAGTATTATATTAAATTCTGCTAAGATGCCAAATTAAGCATTAGATGTTTAAGTGAATTCAGAATTGCATTTTCATACTTGTTTAACATAATTTATGGAGGAAAAAAGTGACCCTGCCTTGTACCATATAATTTCTTATTCAGAAGAAATAAATTCTAATGTATGGAGTTGGAAGCTCCTTTGAGTATCTAGGAGTTATCTGATCCAACTGATTCATCTCACAAGATCTAAAAACTTTTCTCTGAAGGTAATACTTTCAAATGTACTCAGAGTGGAATTGGACTGCAATTTGAGCAATGGAACCACAGATACACTCCAATACTTGTTATTGCTGTTGTTGTTACTATTAGCCTTCATAAACCAAAATATAATGTTGAACCAGAACAGCATGTTTTCAGCCTATCTGTTTTCTGGATATTCTGGCTTTACAGGTGAAACTCAAAAAATTAGAATATCGTGCAAAAGTCCATTTATTTCAGTAATGCAACTTAAGAGGTGAAACTAATATATGAGTTAGACTCATTACATGCAAAGCAGGATAGTTCAAGCCATGATTTGTCATAATTGTGATGATTATGGCTTGCAGCTCATGAAAACCCCAAATTAACAATCTCAGAAATTTAGAATATGTAAATCTAAATGTATTTACATAAATGTATTTACATATACATATGTAAATATGTATTGATTACATGTAATCAATAAAATAAGGATTGTACATCGAACAATATGGGACCTCTGAAAAGTATAAGCATGCATATGTACACAGGACTTGGTTTGGGCCCCTTTTACAGCAATTACTGCCTCAATACGGCATGGCATGGAAACTATCAGCCTGTGGCACTGCTGAGGTATTATGGAAGACCAGGATGCTTCAATAGCAGCCTTAAGCTCTTCTGCATTGTTCGGTCTCATGTCTCTCATCCTTCTCTTGGCAATGCCCCATAGATTCTCTATGGGGTTCAGGTCAGGTGAGTTTGCTGGCCAATCAAGCACAGTCATCCCATGATCATTGAACCAGGTTTTGGTGCTTTTGGCAGTGTGGCCAGGTGCCAAGTCCTGCTGGAAAATGAAGTCAGCATCCCCATAAAGCTCATCTGAGGAAGGAAGCATGAACTGCTCCAAAAACTCCTGGTAGACGGCTGCACTGACCCTGAACTTAATGAAGCACAGTGGGCCAACACCAGCAGATGATATGGCTCCCCAAATCAACACAGACTGTGGAAATTTCACACTGGACTTCAAGCATCTTGCAGTGTGTGCCTCTCCATTCTTCCTCCAGACTCTGGGTCCTTGGTTTCCAAATGAGATGCAAAAGTTGCTCTCATCAGAAAAGAGGACTTTAGACCACTGAGCAACAGACCAATTCTGTTTTTCTTTAGCTCAGGAGCAGCTTGACAAGAGGAATATGACATTTGAAGCCCAGGATCTATCTCTGTGTGGTGGCTCTTGATGCACTGACTCCAGCCTCAGTTCACTCCTTGTGAAAGTCCCCAACACTTTTGAATGGCCTTTTCTTGACAATCCTCTCCAGGCTGTGGTCATCCCTGCTGCTTGTGCACCTTTTTCTTCCACACTTTTCCCTTCCACATAACTTTCTATTAATGTGCTTTGATACAGCACTTTAGGAACATCTAACTTCTTTTACAATTACCTTTTGAGGCTTTCCCTCCTTATGGAGGGTGTCAATGATGGTTTTCTGCACAACTGTCAGGTTAGCAGTCTTTCCCATGATTGTGATTCCTACTGAACCAGACTGAGAAACCATTTAAAGGCTCAGGAACCCTTTGCAGGTGTTATGGCTTAGTTAGCTGATGAGAGTGGGACACTTTGAGCCTAGAATGTTGAACCTTTTCACAATATTCTAATTTTCTGAGATTGTGGATTTGGAGTTTTCATGAGCTGTAAGCCATAATCATCACAATTATGACAAATCACGGCTTGAACTATCTTGCTTTGCATGTAATGAGTCTATCTCATATATTAGCTTCACCTTTTGAGTTGCATTACTGAAATAAATGAACTTTTACACAATATTCCATTTTTTTGAGTTGTACCTGTATTCTTTTTCTAACTTAGAACTTTGAATCTTGAGAGGGGGGGAGTTTTTACAGATGGTTGGGGATTCTAGTCATTCCAGCTGGCATAGTTGAGAGTGAAAGACTCAAATCTATCTGGAAAAAACAATTTGGGAGAAGTTAGTTAAGAGCATTACTTCAAATTTCATCAGCATAACCATAATGGCCAAAGGTGCAGAATTGTGCAGGATGGAGTCCAAGATATCCAGATTGCCTATCTTTCCTCAAAGAGGAAATTCAAAGAAATGAAAAACTCAAGCTCTACACAGAGGATGGTTGTCCATTAAGGAAATGGTCAAGAATTAAGGTAAATGCTGTAATGTTCATATAGTCAGTTTGGTGTACTAGAATAGAATAGAATATTATTATATTAATATAGGATAGAAAGAATAAGATAAATTTATATGACTGATGTATAAATTCTTGTAAAGATAAAGTATTTAGAGATAGTAAAACCAAAGGAAGAAAAGATCTCACAAATTGTCGAAAGTAAGAATATTTTTAACAAATCTCTTTTCTGTATTTTCTTTTTTTGTTGTTGTTGTTTTTCTGGTCCTCTTTTCCCATCCCCTTTTTTCCCTTTTTTCCCTACCCTTTAATTATGTACGTGTTATTATGTTGTTGTGTCTTTTTTTTTTTAATTGTAAAATCAATAAAATTTGTTTTTTTAAAAAAGGAATAGAATAGAATAGAATAGAATAGAATAGAATAGAATAGAATAGGTTTATTGGCCAAGTATGACTGGACACACAAGGAATTTGTCTTGGTGTAAATACTCTCAGTATATATAAAGAAAAGGTACATTCATTAAGAATCAAGAATCATAACATACAACACTTAATGATAGTCATAGAGTACAATCAATAATCAAATCATACGAGGAAACAGTCAAGTGGGAGGGGGAGGGGTGATAAGGAGTGGTGAGGAAATTAACAGTAATAGTAGTGTACACTTTGTAAATAGTTGAACAGTGTTGAGGGAATTATTTGTTTAGCAAAGTGATGGCTTTCAGGAAAAAACTGTTCTTGTGTCTAGTTGTTCTGGTGTGCAAGTGCTCTATAGCATCGTTTTGAGGGAAGGAGTTGAAACAGTTTATGTCTGGGTTGTGAGGGGTCTGTAAATATTTTCACAGCCCTCTTTTTGACTCGTGCAGTATATAGGTCCTCAACGGAGGGTAGTAATTGTTTTTCCTGCAGTCCTAATTATCCTCTGAAGTCTGTGTCTGTCCTGTTGCGTTGCAGAACCAAACCAGAATGTTATAGAGGTGCAGAATGACAGACTCAATAGTTCCTCTGTAGAACTGGATCAGCAGCTCCTTGGGCAGTTTGAGCTTTCTGAGTTGGCGCAGAAAGAACATTCTTTGTTGTGCTTTTTTGATGATGTTTTTAATGTGTCCATTTTAGGTCATGTGATATAGTAGAACCTAGAAATTTGAAGGTTTCTACTGTTGATACTGTATGGGAGGGTTTCTTCTAAAGTCTACTACCATTTCTACGGTTTTGAGTGTGTTCAGTTCCAGATTGTTCTGGTTACACCTCGAGGCAAGTTGTACAACCTCCAGTCTGAATGCAGATTCATTGTTGTCTCGAATGAGACCAATCACTGTTGTGTCATCAGCAAACTTCAGTATTTTAACAGATGAATCGTTTTAGATGCAGTCATTGGTATATAGGGAGAAGAGAAGTGGAGATAGCACAAAGCCTTGGGGGGGGGGGGGGGCTGTGCTGATTTTACAGGTATCGGATATGATTCTGCCAAGCTTCACCTGCTGCTTCCTGTCTGTTAGGAATTACTAGTTAAGGCACCAGACATTGAGAGATTGTGAGTTCTAATCCCACCTTAACCACAAAGCCAGCTGGGTGACTTTATCACAGTAACTCTCTCAGCCCTAGGAAGAAGCCAATGGCAAGCCCCTTCTGAAGTACACTAAATAATTTTTTTGGAAAATGGATGGATTATCCAGTTAAGGGAACACACCCTTCAACTATCTTCACCATTAAGGATATGGAAGTTCCCAATTTTCAATGAATAAAATAATGATTACATTGACATCTATGTCTGGCTTAGCTTTCCTTTCATTCCAAAATACTTTTTTATACTAAAGATTGTATGAAAACAATTAATCTGAAATTAAACTTGTATTTGGCATTGAGGGGAGGGCTAGGGCAATCAGGAAGTTCTGGCTAGCTACCTATTGGTGCACAGGGAGTGAGATAGGACTAAGCCAGTGAATGGATCCACCAGCTTGCTTCCATGCCTGTGGGCCACTCAGCAGATCACAGTTTGCTTACCACTTAACAGCATTTCCCTGACTTCAATCAGGTAGCCTGCCTCCTCCTCCTCCTGTGTATCAATAGTCAGATTGTCAGTAAAAAGAGGTGATGAAGTTGCAGCAGCCAGTGTATTCTGCCTAGTCAATTCTGCAAGGCTGTGTTGGACCATCTGCTGGATTTCCATGTATCACTAGTTTATACCACATTTTGAGATTCATTATGCTGCAGAGAGGCAACCATCTGAAATTTTTTAAATTTAACTCTGGTGTTGTCTCATTGTTTGGATCCTATCCTTTATCAGCTTTCCCCACCATCCCAATGTCATTTAAGCTTAAAATGCCTTTTATTTCCTGGAGGCTGCTTCAGAAAATCAGATTACTACACAACAATACAAATGGTTACATCACATACATGGAATAATGGCTCACATCCTATTTGATGGTTGCCTGTGTAAGTGGGTGAGAGACAGGTACTTCAGTCTATATACTAAATGAATGACCCATTGAAATCACCATATCAAAGCAACTTATTTTATGTGTGGCCAGAATCTGAAAACAACATTTAACAAAGCACGGTACTTAAGCAAAATGCATATGTGGAACTGATTGGGGTAGATTGTAGGGGCGACACAAAAATATAATTTTACTATATTTACTATATACTATATTTACTATATATCCATGTCTTAAATTATTGTATTATATTCCAATTTCATTTTAGACTGTATTTTATTCCAATTTCATTTTAAATTGTATTTTATCCAATTCCATTTTAAATTGCTTTTATCATATTTTAATAATTTGTTTCTGGAACTCTGCACTTTGACATGGCTTAAGGACAAATAAATAAATAAATAAATATGTAATAGGATGAAGAATGATGCTGGAAGAGAAAAATGGGAAGGCCTAACTTGAAGAGTAAAATAAGATTTTCCCATTCACAGATTTCTTCATTGTGTCACAATGAATTCAGCCATTCAGTTCTATGTGTGGAAGCCGATCAGTCTGCAGTTGTTGATGAAAAGAAAGACCCTGAAGACAACCAGTTGCACCATTCTTTTGCTTCACTGAAATAACAGGTACATAAAATGAGAAAAGTCAGAACAGCTTAACCTTAAAAAATGTCAGGCTGAAAATATTCATAGAACTAAAATGTTACTGAAAGGAAGTTTTCATTTATTATCTACAGTCCAAATTTCATACATTTTAAAAGTTGGATGTGATCATAGGTATGAGTGCTTGAAATGGTCTAGAATTTAAAATATAACTTTTGTCCTGTTATTTCCTATGTATTTATAGTGCTTTCAATTCATCTGTTGATTTTTATTGTATATTTGTTTATTAAACATACTATATATCTGTACTACTACAATCAGAACAATTCTCAGAGAATTGTTCAAAAGAACAATTTAAAAGAATAATTCTTTTAAACTCAGTATATAAAAAATATACTGAGTTTAAAAAATGAAAATGCAATAGCATTACGAATGTACAAAAATAATTGAATAGCAAAGATGACAACATCAAAACAAAGCACTATAAGATTCTCTAAAACAGCTTGGTCTTCAAGATTTTCAAAAGACCAGCAAAGAGGGATCCAGTATGATAGCTATAGGGGGCTGTTCCACAGCATTAATGTGGCAATAAAACAGTGCCCCCCCCATGTCAGCTCCACAAAACCTACCAAAAACATGGGGTTTCCAGTAGCATCTCTCTGATAGATCTAAGTAGTTGAACCAAAATAGTAGGAAAAGGTAGTTTTCTGGATGGCAAATCATGAATGATTTTATTGGTTAGTGCCATCTTAAGTTAGACCTGAAAACAAACTAAGAACCAGTACAATTTACTTAATTAGTGTTGTGTGTTCCCTATATTGCTAGCCCAAAAGTATGTGGTATTACATTTTGTATTACATTTTGGACTAATTACAATTTTTGAATATTTTTAAGGTATCCCAGGCAGAGTGCATTGCAATAGTCCAGGTGGGTAATATTAAAGGTGTGAGATACTATGGCCAAGTCTTTCTGTCCGAGGTAAGATTTCAACTAGAACACAAGCTGGAATTTATTTTATTTATTTGATTTGTCAATCGCTTACAAGATACAGGTATAAGAATAAACATAGTTTTGAATACATGAGATGGATATTCATAAGAAAAATAATAAGAAACAATAGGACAGGGATGGTAGGCACGATTGGTGCACTTATGCACACCCCCTACAGGCCTCTTAGGAAGGGGGTGAGGTCAATAGTAGACAGTCTAAGGTTAAAGTTTTTGGGGTTTGGGGAAGAAACCATAGAGTCAGGTAGAGTATTCCAAACATTGACCACTCTGTTGCTGAAGTCGTATTTTCTGCAAGCAAGTTTGGTGCGGTTAACCTTGAGTTTGTATCTATTGTGTGCTCTTGTATTGTTATGATTGAGGTGCATAGGCCCCTCTAACATGGCTTTTACCTGCAGATCCAGCAGAAGCCATGAATACATAAGGTATCCCAAGTTGAGAATTTGTTCTGGTGGGTAGTTTGCCCATCAAGGAGTGACTCTTGTAGTGAGTTACTCAGCAGTAACACTGATTTACCAGGGTTCACCTTTAGCATGATACTAGATGCACCAGACCAAAAAATCAACTCCACAGGATGGCTGAAACTATTTTTATTGATGTTGGTATAATAACAGACTTGTGCAAGACCGTGTTGTACTTTCTTCTTCTTCTTTTTATAGTTAAATGAATACAATTATCTGGTGGCAGATAATCAGTTAATCTACCTGAACCACTTCTGAAAGTTATCTCGATATTCTGGACTTAGAAAATGTTTTGTCCTTTGTCATCTTGACAACAGAGTTTGCATATCTCCATCAAAAAAATCATCTCTCTTATTCTCTATATATCAAGACCTCCAAGAGTCCAGGAAAGGGTATCGACACATCTCCCCCAACTATTCAGGAGAGTGAGGAGAGGAGGAAGAGGAGCCAAGCAGGAGTATGATGATGCAGTTGCTAAAGCCATGGTGGAGTTGAGAGTGGCAACAGAGAAATCAGTAATAAAATAGCATCTTTTATCTATCTTTCTTTATTTTATCTCCTTCTGAGGCTTATGTAACAGTTAAAAAAAAGATTGAGAGCATAAGGCAAGAAGTGCATAAGGTGAGGCCTCTTGTGTATGAGGCAGCTGCTTCTATTGCATCCAGGCCATTAAACCAGACAGCTTTCACTGCATTTAAAGACTCCTCAGTCTAACCTGCAGTCTAACCTTTTGGGAGGGGTATGTGTCTCCCATCCTAGAATTAACCAGCCCCATCCCTGTTTAGTTTCCAGAGACTAGCCACTGAATTTGCACCCTGCTGACATTTTGTGACCATTGCAAAAAAAAGCTAATTTTGTCTTTTAAAAAATAGTAACTTTATTATTATTTTTAAATAACTCTAGATAGCAAACATATTCAACACAATTGGCTGCTTCTGTTGTCTCCATGCCATCAAACCAGGCAGCTTTCACTGCATTTGAAGTTTATTGTGAGCTCAGGAAAAATCCTTCTTTTTTTTAATCTCTTCCAGTTTTGACAAATCCTAATTAGACATCAGCCATAGAGATTTTTAGCATGGGAAATATTTCAGAGTTGTGAATTTGGAGCCTCTACAAATCTATCTTGCTTAGAAATAAAACTTGTCTTCAATATTTTGGCTTTTATGTCCATGTTCTATTTTTGAAGCCTAAGAAGGGCCTTTCTTTGTTACTTTTGGTTCAGCTCACCATTTATCCAAACTTGTTATTTTCTGTACACCATATGATAGTGTACACCATATGATCCATTCAGTCAGTTTGACTCTTGGAGATTCTATGGATCAGGTCTCTCCAGGGCTTCCAATCTTACACTACTTCTTTGAGTTGTTCCATGCTCTGTTCTATATGTAATATGTGTTCTATACCAGGGGTCCCCAACCACCGGTACCGGTCCGTAGATCATTTTGTACCGGGCCACAAAGCTTGGGCGCGCCTTCTTGTTTCGATGGCGCTTCCGGGTTTTCTGTTGCTTCTGGGTTTTCGGTTGGAAAGCGGCGTTTGGGTGCTGAAGGAATCCTCGCGCCTTAGTTTCTTCGAAGGGGGTGGTGGCTTCGAACGAAGGGCTGTCCTGATGGCAGTGGAGTCTCACATTACTCAGGTACTGGTCCGTGGAAGAATGAAAAATCGTGAAACCGGTCCCTGGTACAAAAAAGGCTGGGGACCACTGTTCTATACTATTGTATTTGTATATCACAGGGATCTTCAAACTTGACAGCTTTAAGACTTGTGGACTTCAACTCCCAGAA
>BLBF01000002.1:60558397-60577442 GCA_015471245.1 Laticauda colubrina | reverse complement strand
CCTTCCTTCCTTCCTTCCTTCCTTCCTTCCTTCCTTCCTTCCTTCCTAAAGAGAAAGATGGAATCTTTTGAGCAGTACAGGAACTGAATGTCTAGAAGCACTTTATTTACCCAGAGGTAGTCTTGTTTGTTCCCAATACAACTAACAAGCCCGATATCATCAAGGCAACAATTTCAGGAAAGGGAATAAAGTTTACAGCTGTGCTTACCAGTCTTGCCCTTAGGGTTCTAGCAGAAAAGCAGTTTTATTATCTATCCAGAGGGAAGCTGACAATTGTTAGGTGGCAAGCAGTAAACTTTACAAGTGTATAATTCTCTGAGATGAATTGCTTGGCTATTTTGGGGATCAGTCTTACTGTATTTCCCACCTGTAAAAAGAGACATGTATCCATATGCTCAGTCTCTTGCTTATATAATACTCTACCTGTGCATATGGCAATTGAGTGTTCTGCACATGGGTTACCTTGTAACTCTCATCACTCCTTGGATTATAGCATCAAAGTCCAACATTAGGTGGAAGGCGTTGTTGAGGCAAATTGTTCTTTCTTTCCTTTTTTTTTTTTTTTTCTTTTCTTCTCTGCCGCCTTGAGGAATAAGCTGCTAGGTCATTTTTTTTCCCTTAGTTTTTTTTTCTCTTTTATTTTCTCTCTCCTTTCAATTAAATACTGTATGTGTATGTGGATCTGCGGGAAATTCAAAGACACATACCTCTTTAAGGTCGTGGATGGAGAAGAAGATCCTCTGCACCCCCTTTGTTGCATACAAAAGATAAAGATGTTTCTTTCTTTCTTTTTTTTTTTAATTTTCTGTGAGGAACTGTTCTCCCAAGCGTACCGCACAGATGCCATCTTTTTTTTTCTCTTTTTTTTTTACTCCTCAACATCTCTTTTAAAAAGTTACCAGCTGCTTTCAAGATCAAAAAGGCTCTCGAATCCGGTTCAATTCCCGCTAGCTACCGTGGACAGATCCGCGAACTCCTCTCCTTCTTCAGTTTCTTCCTTCGTCCTCAGCCCAAACGCAGCCGATCTGGAAAGGTAGGGCTGCTTCTGCCTTATCCTCGGAATCCTTTTCATTCCCTCCCGCAAAAAAAAAAAAAAAAAAAAAAAAAAAAGCAACAGCCTCCAAATTGCGCACACCAGAAAGGGCGGGAGAAGCGAGTGGGATCCGACGGAGCCACCAATCGGGAGACGCTTTTGAGAGCGGGGCGTGGCTATCAGGCTCCGGCAGGTCGACCGGGCTGTTTCCCAAAGCAAGCAGCATTGCCGCTCTGCAGGTGGCGAAGGCTCGGGGCTCGGAGCTCGCGCCGCGGCTCTTCAGGGTGGCCAAGCGCGCGGGCGCGCGCGCCGAAGCGCTGGTTCCCTCTTCGCACCCGGGGCCAACGCGGCCGTGTCCTGCAATCGGGTCGACTTCGCGAGCACTTTTCCTCCGGAAAGCGGGAAACCCGCGGGATTGAGGGGGTCGGGCCACAAAACAGCTCGCAGGTGAGCCGCCTCACTCCCGCGCCTTGTTGATTTGTACAGGTCTGAGGAGGGGGGGAGGGGGGGGGGGGAAAGCGAGGAGCGAAAGGGAGCCGGGGAAGATTCCGTGCGCTTCGCCAGAGCGGGCGAAGGATGCGCCGGAGAAAAAGCTGCCCTGTCCTTGGCTTGAGGTCAGAGGGAAAGGACTCTGCCCTGACGGGCTGCTGACCCGCCGGGCTATCTTCGCAAGAAGAGTAGCCATTCCGCCACGGAGTTAAATGCCCCCCCCCCCCCCCCCCTCCCCCCCCTCCCCCCCCCCCGCCCCCCCTGCGCGGGTCTTGGCCCTTTTGCCCCTGACCCCCCCCCCCCCTCCCATCCCCACCCCCGCCATGTCAATCACTCTCCCGCCTTTCCCGGGCCGCGCTTTACAGGGTTACTCTGTGTGTGTGCGCGCGCGTGACCCTTAGGAAGCACTGATTTCCCTCACCCATCTCTTTTCGGCGGCGGCAGAAGCAGCCGCCTGCCGCCGGCCTGGAGGATTTTTATTACCTCTTGTAGCTTCGGTTCGACCACCCGTCACATCAGGGAGCTGTCCCTTGTCTCTCATTCCTCTCCACTCTTCCCGGATTCCTCGGAAAAAGCCGTGCGGATCGGGAGTTAACAGCGAACGAACTTCGCCCCCCACCCCTCCTTCCCCAACACTTAATTTTTGCCGGTCCATGGCTAGAAGAAACCAATTGACGGCATAACTTTTGCGGTGTGTGTGTGTAGCTGGTTGATCCTTAAATCAAGGCAGAAAAATGAAAGGTCCTTAAGTCCAGGTAAAAGGATAAGGATCCTTCACCTCTTCCTATTTAGGGTTGCTTTTACAGATCAGACCACAAATAATCCCATTTTTCCCAAACAAGTGGGGAAACTGCTTGTTGCTTATCTTTTCCAAAACAAAATCCATACTATGTACAGAATACAACATTACGATATGAGAAATACTGTGCAATATAAGAAATAAGTGTATTAAGACTATCCGCTTCCTCTTTTATCCCATCTCTTTCTCCCCTCCCTCCATTGTTTTATCTCTTTTTCTTATGTCTTGAACCTCATGTGCTCCTAGGAGAAGTAGGAACCTTTCTTGTTTTCTCTTATCAGATTATGGGCAGAAAAAGCTAGCCCATATAATGTGAAGTCCAGGTTATATGTTGTAATTTGAATACTCCGATTAAAAGATACTTTTTATCTCCCAGCGGTGTTTAATTTCTGGGTTTGTCTCTCTGAGAATGGCTTTACAGGGAGAAATTGGTACTGCCTCAAATATACAGCAGCTGCAATATCACAGTGGGGAAAAACATGTAACAGATACTGCAGGGAGAATGGAAAGACAACACAAACAGAGAGAATAACTTTAATAAACAATCATATATGTAATGTTGCTAAGTTATACTTGTTACTGGAAAGTAGAATATGTTTTTTCTTAAATGACTTCATAATAAATATTCTGCACTGTTTATAATACTGCGGGGATTGATTGTATGATTAACGACAAAGCTATAACATCTGTATATACCAATTTGTTTTCTAAGTATGAAATATTTTTACCAGCTTACATTTTACCAAATGCGTCGATAATCCTTTTAAAAACATCTGACTTTTCAGGATGAAGAAGATTGACATTGTCTTTGCATGCTTCCCTTGTCTTATAATCTTTACTACACTACACTGTAGTATTCTATGATAGCCTTTCCTCTTACATTACTCAATTTAAATAAATTTATTTTCAGTCAATGAACCATAAGAGCAAAGTTATTTTATGATGCTTATAAATATGCACATATGCATAAATTTAAGCTTTATAAATCAGTTTAAATAATGAACTTTTCCCCTCCAAATTTTTAATCAACACTTTCATATTCAAGGAAAGCATAAAGAGATTAAAATAAAGGGAATAACCACTATATATTACATTTATCCTTAAACAACCTCCTTCTCTTAATTGTTTCCTCATTTCATCTTGCCTATTATAAATAAGAATCAAAGTAAGAACACATTGGGTAAATATTAACTAATAAACAGCAATTTTCTGTCTTTTGCTGGGAGGGAACATAAACTCTCAAGGACCTACTTTATCTCTAAGAGTAATTAAAATTCTTTTTTTAGTCAGCTCAGTTCAAGCTCTTTTAAAGGTTGAACTTTTTCCAATAAGGTTTATCTTTCTTTTTGCTGAACGTAGTTGTTTCACACATCGCTTTCCCTGTGATTCAGTGACATTGTAGGACCTTATGCTTAAACTAATTGCTGATTGTCTAAGCTCTTGCCACAGTAGGATGATGAAACTTTGGATTCTAATCACATTTGGGCTGTTGCATTTCATTGGATAATAGAAAAAAAGGGAGATAGCAAGTAAGAAGCTGACTGGGCAATTTAATTTCAGATGTAAAATGGGATGAGCTGGGATCCTGCCATTTCTAAAGGGCAAAGTCCAGATTGGATAGGGGCTATAGTGCATTATTGATGTCTGATGCTCAGAGTATGAACATAAAAGTAGCATCAGCAAATTCAAGGTGCAATACATTTTGCAAATATCAGGAAAGCTCTGGAGGTTTCACAAACAACTGATTGCAGTTGCTTACACTGTTGAATTTGCAGTATGTAATGAGATACCGATGGTGATTAATGGGAACAGTTTGTTCATTCTGTTTCTGAATTATTAAGAATATGAACTCTGATACATTTTGCAAGGTTCATTTTCTTATCTTTCTTCCAGTGTGGGGTGGTGGTGGGAATTGTATCCACAAATAACTATTCTTATACCCATTTAGCCATTTTAAATTTCTATTGGTGGTCTTATTTAACTGTCACATGTGATATCTTATTCTTCTAAGAAGCTCATAGTGGAATTTTAGGGTTGGCCTACTTTACTGTTGGAAGAGCCTTGGGAGATTACTTAGGTTGAAAGAACAGAACTATCAGGTTCACCAGATAAAGGCTATTACTGCTAACTCTCTCTGTTTATGCTGTAATATTGTTGAAATGGGCTTTTTTGATCATATTGTAACTCTGTTCTGCACTTGCTATAGTTAGGCTTATTAAAAGTCTCCCATACAAAACAACTATGAGTGACTTTTTTGAACTTAAATTCTGCTACAAGGTAGGGAGGACAGAGGAATTGAAAAATGGTCTGAGAAATTTGTGATGAATGTGGACAAATATTTAGAGTTGGGCACTTTTTTGTGTGTGAGAATCAGTTTTTGATTCCTGATAACTGCTTGGTTAAGTCTCTATGGTTTTATTGGCAATTTGTTTTGGAAGTGGTTTGCAGTTACTTCTTCCCGAGGGCTGAGAGAAAGTAACTGGATCAAGATTACTCAGTCAGCTTCATGCCAAGACTAGAACTCAGTCACCCAGTTTCTAGCCTGATATCATAGCCATACCTTTTAAATACATAAATAAAGGGACAATTATTGGTTTAATAGCTGTTGGAAACCACCCGAGGTTGCTTAAGAAGGGGGCCCTATATATCTTTAAATAAATAAATAAGGCAATACACCAAGCTGACTTTCTATATAGAGGTGGACTTAATAATTTAAATTATGACCTCTTTCAGTTCTTAAATCTCTTTTGACAACAACAGGATGCTATTGGCAAAATGAACAGCTCAGAAAAATAAAGCATTATGTGCCGTGCAATGGTCAACCAGGAAACTCACAACTATGAAAAAGAGGGTGATAGTCCTTTCCCTGTGCTCCTTTATCAGCTTGTCATGGGGGTCTGTTGAAACAGAGGCTTTGCTTGAAAGAAACAGTGCAATTAGAATTCTGTCCTCTCCTGCATTTTATTCAAATAGCTGATAAAACACAGCAAAGTCAGTTTCATTTCCTCAGCCTCAAGACTTGCAAGGGTACTTCACTCTTTTTTCTTTCTTCACCAGTTTTTCTCCTTCTTTAATTAGACAATATTTCAAAAATGCAAATTAGATATTTTCCCCCCTGAACTCCATCTTTCAGTTCCGCTCAGGTTGAATCTTCTATGTGCATGCAGATTATGATGTAGATTTTACCATATTATGCACTGTACTAACTACACCCCTACCAATGATATAGATTGAACATACTGTAAAGTGTTGCAGAGTATAAAGTATGGGCAGTATTCTAACTGTACCCCTACCTATTCTTCTTTTTAACTGAGAAATAATGGTAGTAACCTTTCTTTCTTTCCAAGTCAGATGAAGTGGCAGCTGGGATTATAGCTAGTGTTATAGTGGCTATAGCTAGTGTTCGTTTGGCAAGTAAAACTTGATTTTCTGACACCACCTAAGGCTCTCTGCAATCAGTAGATTAGGTCCTTCCTGCACTAGTCTTCTTTGGCACTCTTTTCTCTAATTGTGCTCTCAAATGCTTTGTGGACCTTCAGACTGTCCCTTCAGCAGTGCAAACACTGCCTAATACATTTTAGGATCAATACCCACCTTTTCTATGGATTGAAGCCAATAGTCCATTTTCAGGAGGCTACTAGAGCTAAGTCTATTGACACCATTGTCTCTATTTCATAGAGTTTAACACTCTACCTGTAATGCCACCAAAACAGCTGATACTTACACCAGTCCATCTGTCTTCCTTTCTTTCTTATCAAAATTATGTCCTGTGGAAATGTCTCAACAAAGAATTCAAACTGTTTTGGGTGTCTGAATGGACATGTGAAGAGCCACAAGAAGCCATGCCTGAAACCAGGCTTGTCACACTGTGAGTTTTTAATGTATGTTGTCCGTCATTCTGGAGGCAATAAACAGCCATTGATGATCCTTTTAGAATCTGTTTAGGACTTTTAAAAGCTGTTTAAAATTATGACCAACTTCATATCTAATTGCAGCAGATTCCACAGTTTAATTATGTATTATTTAAATACTTAAAAACAAATTCACTACTGATTTCCTCATATTTAGCTTTCGTCATTCTAACAAAGAAAGGAAGAAAGTTTTGTCTCTATAGATCTTTTCAATACTGTGCATGAAATATTTATTTTTAGATGGATCTTTCCGAATACATCCTGGAAGGCTGCAGTCAGACTGTTGCAGAGTATAAGTGATCAGGCTGTTATCTGGCTTCCTTTCCTTTTAGATTGCAGCCTAAGCAAGGAAGTCAATGTATAATGATGGTGGCCTTCCAATCTCTTCAGGGCAAGATGGTTTTCTGTTAAGGCATCTGGGAAGTGCTTATATTGCGGAGATTTTACTAAAAAAAGAGGGGGAATTTTATTATTGCTGTTTTTTTTCTACCAGACTATTCTGTGATATGGCAGACTACTAGGACGAGAGTGGCTGTGATCTACTCTATAGGAATATCATCTTACTGACCAAATGTTCCATTTGGTAGCCTGCCAATTCAGTACGTGATGCTACATTTGGATGGATGACACAGTATAGAAATATTGTTAATGTACAGTACTGTTCACTTATCTGCCTGTCATCCTTACTGAGCTAGCCAGGGTGATCTTGGTTAAGTTCTTTGTTCTGTAGGATGCACATTGTGGCTTCTTTTTTTTTCATTTTTGATTAAGTTTTATTGATTTTTAAAAACAAACAAAGAACAAACAAAACATAAAAACATCCATCTTTCTTCCATAAATATACAAGCAGTGTGTCGGTTGGTTTGCAAATTTTTTGTGCTTCGATTTCATAGTCTCAGTTACAGTTACATTACATAATAACTCATATTATCAGTCAAAAATTGAGTATCCTAGTATTATTATTAATCAATCATTTGACTATAATTTTGTTCATTCATACTTTGCGAGACAGCTATACTTTACTTAGTTTATTTTATAACAATTCATATAGTCCTCCCAAATCTATCCTAAAAACATTTTATATATATAATAATAAAAAAAGAAAAGAAATACATCTTTATATATTCATTATTTTTTAAAATTCTACATATTCTATTATTATATTTTGTTATCTATATATTGATAGAAAAGGTCCCAAATTTTATAAAATTGTTTATCCTCTTGTTCTCTAATTTCAAATGTCAATCTACTCATTTTAGCACATTCCAGTATTTTCTTGACAGTTTCCTCCTGCTATTTCCTCCTATTTTCTCATTTTTCCAATTTTTAGCAAATACAATCCTAGTTACTGTTAATACATTTATAATCAAATATTTTAAATCTTTGCTGTATGTATCAGGTAGAATTCCCAATAAAAATATCTCTGGTTTTAAATCTGTATGTTATTTGGTCATTTTTTCCAACCACGTGTGGATTTTAGTCCAATATTTTTTTGCATCCGCACAAGTTCACCACATATGGTAATATGAGCCAGGTATCTGATGACATTTCCAACATCTTTCGGATTTATTCTTGAACATTCTTGCTATTCTTGTCGAGGGAAAATGCCACCTGTCAAACATCTTATACAAATTTTCTTTAAATGCTGTTGACATTGTCATTTTATAATTTTGAGACCACAATTTTTGCCATTTCTCTAGATCAATCCCATATTCGAAATTCTTTCCCCAAGCAATCATATTCTCTTTAACTTGTTCTTCTTCTAGTTTAATTTCTAATAAATATCCATATAGTTTTTTAATCACCTTTTCATCAGTACGTGTCAAAATCTTATCTAAATCAGTCAATTTATTATAGAAACCTTCTGTTTTAAAATCTTTTTCATACCTTGAATGTATTTGCACATAAGAAAACCAATTCATCTTTATACCTTGTTCCTCTAGTTTTTGTAAAGATTTAAGTTCACCCTTTTCATTCAAAATTTCTCCATATCTAACTGTTTGTTCCTTCTTATATGTTATAGGATAAGAAAATGCTTCAATAGTCGATAACCAGACTGGAATTTTCGAATAACATTGTCTTTTAATTTTCTCCCAATTTAACCACAGAGACTCCTGTATATGATGTCTTCTAAATTAACCCTGTATTTTAGTTCCCTTATACCATAAAAAGGCATGCCACCCCAACAACAGATCATGTCCTTCTAATGGTAACAATCTAGTATTTCTTAATGTTATCCATTCCTTAGCCCATGTCAAGTTTGTAGCTTGGTAGTACAACTCCCAATAATGCAAACCAAATCCTCCTCTAATTCTAGCATCTTGTAAAAATCTTAACTTTATTCTCGCTTTCTTACTTTGCCATATATATTTCAACACAATTTTATTTAAATCTTCAAAGTAGTCCTTTCCAAGCCTAATTGGTATTGTGTGAAACAAATATAAAATTCTGGGTAAAATATTCATTTTGATTGTTGAAATTCTCCCTATTAGTGACAATTGTAGGTCCTCCCATTTCGTCAAATCTAGTGCTATCTGTTCTTTAAGTTTCGTGTAGTTGTTCTCTTTTAGTGTACTACATCTTGCTGTCAAATATATCCCCAAATACCTAATATTATTTGTGACTTGAATTTTCAATACATCTGCCAATTCTTCTTTTTGTCTTAGTAACATATTCTTTGTCAAAATCTTTGTCTTATCTTTGTTTATTTTCAAGCCGGCCACCTTGCCATATGCCTCTATCTTTTCCAATAATTTTGGTGCTGTTTCTAGAGGGTCTTCTAAAATAAAGGCCAAGTCATCCGCAAAAGCTTGCAATTTAAATTCTTCCTTTTTAATTTTCATCCCTTTTATACTCTTTTCGTCTCTAATGTTTCTATTTAACACTTCCAAAGTTAGTATAAATAGCAAAGATAAATAGTGGGCAACCTTGTCTTGTACCTTTTCTTATACTGATAGAGTCTGTTAATTCTCCCTCTATCATTTTGCCGTTTGCTTATAATATATGGCTTGTATTGCTTGAATAAATTTTCTGGCGAAGCCCATCTGTTCCAATCATAATAACATGAATCTCCAGTTCACATTATCAAATTCCTTTTGTGCATCTAAAAATATCAAAGCCATTTGTTTTTGGGGGTGTGCCTCATAATATTCCAAAGTGTCCAATATTACTCTCATATTATCTTTAATTTGTCTCTTTGGCAGAAATACATTTTGGTCAGGATGAAAAAAATGATTTAAATATTTTTTGAGTCTCTCTGCCAATATTGACGCGAAAATTTTATAATCTGCATTTAATAAAGAAATGGGTCTATAATTCTTAATTTGTAACGGATCAGTCTCTTCTTTTGGAATAAGTGTAATGTAGGCTTCTGACCATGTTTTAGGTATCTTCTTTAACATAACTTCATTCATGACTTCTAGCAATGGAAGGTTCAGCGATTCTTGTAATGTTTTAAAGAATTCTGCCGAAAGTCCACCTGGGCCTGGTGCCTTCCCATTATTTTGTTTCTTAAGTACTTCAGTTAACTCCATCATGGTTATATTGCTTTCTAAAATTTTTTCAATCTCTTTAGGTATCTTAGGTAGATTAGCATTCTGTAAATACTGTTTAACTCTTTCCTCATCAATATTCCCTTGCTCATATAATTTCCCATAAAAGTCTCAAATGATTTCCTTCTTCTCTTTGTTGCTGTGGCAAACTTGATCTTGATCATCTGTTAACTGTGGTATTTTCCTAGATTCTTTTTCCTTTCTTAATTTGTATGCTAACCATCTTCCTGGCTTGTTTGCATCCTTAAAATAATTCTGTTTAGCACTTCTAATTTTCTCTACTAATTCTTCTTTCTCTATTAAACTCATTTTATGTTTAATTGTATCCAATTTTAGCTTGATGTCTTTTTTCTGTGGCATTTTCTGTAGTTCTTTTTCAAGTCTTTTATGCTCATCTTCTAAAGCTTCCGTGACTTGCCTTTTCCTGATATTCCTTTTCCTTGTGTAGTCTATTATCAAGCCTCTAGCATATGCCTTCATTGTGTCCCATACATTCTGGATTGAAGTGTCTCCTTTTTTATTTTCTCAAAAGAAAAAAAGCCAATTCTTTCTCCATCTGCTGTATGAAATCCTTCTCCTTTAGAATAGTATTATTTAACGTCCATCTCGATCTTCTTTTTTGTCCTTTCCATTTAATTGTCACTGGATTGTGATCTGCCCAAGTACTTGTTTCGATATTTGTTTCTTGAATATTAGATATTAGTTCTGTTGAAGTCCAGATCATATCTATTCTGGACCATGATAAATGTCTATTTGAGTAAAAAGTGTATTGTTTGGTTTTAACATTTCTTTCTCTCCATATATCTTTTAAGTTTATTTCATCTATCATTTTAAAAAAGGATTTGGGGAGAGTCTTTCTATTTTGCTTTGTTGTTGTTGCTATATAGTCCAGTTTATTGCCTACAATTCCATTGAAATCTCCCATCATAACTATATTGACAATTCAATTATTTTCATGTGTAATTTTTTATAAAATTCTTCTTGTTTATCAGTCGGAGCATAAATTGCAATCAAGAGTGTTTTCGTATTATTGTCCATTATTTCCACCATTAATACTCTTCCGTCTTCATCAGTATAAATCAATTTTGCTAAGATGGTCTCTTTAATATATAAAACCACTCCTCTTTTCTTACATTGAGTCAAAGAAGTAAATATTTTCCCTAATTTTGGTTGTATCAACAATTGTTCATATTGTTTTTTAATATGTACTTCTTGTGGACAAATTATATCAAATTTTAATCTCTGTAATTTGTGAAAAAATTTCCTTCTTTTAACAGCTGAATTAAGTCCATTTATATTCAGTCCATTTATATTGTAATCAGTTTTTTCTCTTCCATGATTATGCTTAATAATTGGGTTTGGCAGCTCTCGTAGATCATGGTTTACGTTGTTCTTTAATCTCCACTGATCCACCGACTGCACCTTCTTCTTTTTCAGTCTCCATTTGGTCATCTTGGAATTCAATTAGTGAAATCTCTTTTTCTGCCTCCTCCTCTCTCCTTCCAAAAAATTCTGCATAAATTAATTCTGCTTTCTCGATTGAATCAATTCTATGTCTCTGTTCTTGCCATATAAACATTAATCCTTCTGGGATTAGCCATCTATAATTCACCTCTTTTTTCAATAGCATTTTAGTTGGGAATCGGTATTGTCTTCTCATCTCTCTCACTCTTCTGGGTATTTGCTTTAAAACCACAATCTCCTTGCCTTTGTATTTCAATGTTTTCTCTCTTACCACTTGTAATATTTGTGTTTTAATGGCTTTTTTTGTAAATCTTATATGAACTTCTCTTGATAGGTTATTTCTCATCGCGTATCTTGTAAAAACTCTGTATACCTCATCTACTCCATCCATCATCTTCTCTTCTGTTATTTCCAAAGCTTCAGCCAGTATTTTTATCATTATCTCAGCTAGATTTTGTCCTTTTTCTTCCTCTATGTTTTGAAATCTGAGATAGAATTCTGATCTGTCCATCTCCCATTTCAGCATCCCACTTTTATCTTGTTCAACCACTGTTAATCTGCTATCAATATCTCCAATCTACTTATCTCTTTGTTTATCTTCTTCTTCAATTTTTTGGAATCTCTCATCATACTTCACCATCATTTGTTGAATATTCTCCACCTTTTCGTCAGTTTTCCTTGTTCTTTGTTCAATATTCTCTGTTCTTTGCTCAATATTTTCTATGCTCTTTTCAGTGGTGTCTGATTTTATTTTAAGGTCTTGGATTCCTTGCAAAATTATCTGTAAAGTCACTCTTTCTTGATCTTTGTCTTGCTTTAACATTGTCTGAATTGAACGTTGTCCTCCAGATGGTGGGGAGGCGGAAGTGGAAGTTGAGGAGCCAGAAGCTATAAACTTCCTTCTCATTTTAAACAATTCAGAATCTTCAGGTTCTTCTAAACCCTAATCCAATTATGGAATAGCCAATTATGATCCAAAATGAAAAATAAAAATGGTAGAGAGAAAAACACAATAATAATAAAAAGAAAAGGAGAAAAAGTTTCATTAGGTTCTTCTTAACCTTAATCCAATCAATAATTAGGGAGAAAGGAAGGAGAAAAATAAAAAGGTTTAAAAAGAGCAAACCCCCCAAAAAATTGAGAAAATAAAAATAATTCTTCAGGTTCTTCAATACCTTAATCCAATTGAGAATTCTCAAATAAAAAAAAAGCATAAAAGTGAATCAAAAGAATAGATCAAAAAACAAAAAATCCCAAAGAAGAAAGGGAAAAAAAAGAAAAATTTTGAGCTTTCCCTTTTAAATATTAAGCAAAGATGGAAATATTACAAATATAAAGGTTTTAAAAAGAAAAAATGAACAGTACAGCTGGCAAGGGGGGTAGCACAACTTAAGAGAATAAAAAAGACACACTGCACTTTATTTAATTATCCAAGGCTCTTGTTATAACTCTCTCCAAGCTTCAAAGCCAAGTTTCATTTCTTGATAGAAATCCAGAAGAACACCTGCAATAACACTCTCCTGTGCTCTTCCCTCTATCTTATCACGTAGCAATGTCCTTGAAAGAGAATTTCAAAGCTTGCTTTCTCAGCTTTCTCAGCTTCATCTAAAATATTTTCAAGCCTCTAGTTGGCAATGTTACAAAGTTTCTTTACTCTCACTCTCCCCCTCCTTTCCCAGACAAAACGTAATAGAAGTTAAAAAGAAAAAAAAAGTATATAAAAATAACTAAAGGGAGCCTCTAACCTAGAATATTATAAAGTCAAAAAAGAAAAGAAAAAATAGATATAAATAGAGAAAAAACCAGTCCAGTTAGCAAGTGCAAAATCACGATAGAAGTCCAGCCATAAAAAAAAAAAAAAGCAAAGCCTTACTTTGACACTTCTGTTTAAAAACCACCGCTTATTCAGTTCTGTCAAAACTTTTACAGATTCTTTTTTCCCCTTAGGGTGTCCTTTAAGGTCCTTTTAAGTCTTAGAATAATAAAAGAAAAATTCTCACCAAACCGACACTTTCTCTTTCAACCTCTTCCGTTCGGAGCTGTCCCAACTTCAGCAGCTTTGGTGGCTGTCCCTCTGCTGCTGGCAAAAGGGCTTCTCCTGGATCAAACAGGGACTTTACGATATCCCTGGCATCTACAGGACGCGCCCTTCACTATCACCATCTTTTCGGGACGGTTTAGGTCCGTTTGGACCGTCCAGGGGCAAAGATATAGTCTGCAGTATCGTTGCGACGCCAGCTCCTTCCCTCCCACATTATGGCTTCTGAAATAGGAATGGCTCAAGATTTCATGTCTTCTATTATCATCATACGCCTGTCCCAACTATTATTTGACCCTACACATATGGCAAAACATCTGTTAGATTTTGTTTTCTACAGCTAGAATTGGGTCTCATTCGGGAGAGACAAGTTGCTCCCTGCCCAGTTTAGATTAATGGCTGATATAAACTTTTGTTTCAGTGGAAAACCCATTAATAGGGATCAGTCCAGATTGTAATGGATGTGAATGGCTTCATGAAAGCATTTGAATTATTTCTTATATGTCAGGAAATTAATGAACTGGTTGATCTGTTGAAAATAGAAATGACTGGGCAACTGAACCTATTGCTCTAAGTATCCTCTTTCTTGTCTCAGTACCATATCATATCACTGGTTTCCTATGGTGGGAGCTGAGTGCGATGATGGGATAGTGTGTCAGTTGGACCATACATGGAAGAATTCCAGTGACAAATCAGTTTTGAGTCTGACTCTGGCAAGGCTGAAGACATCTCCTACTTTCCTGCAACAAAAGCAGCTCAGAATATTTTTCCACTGCTTCTACTGCATCAGCACAGAGCAGGGTTTCCTACACCAAGAAAGATATTAGTGGAATGGAGCCAAAAGAATTAAATAATTTGATTGATTCTTTGTACACAAAGCCAATGGCATCATTACTGACATGGGCCCAAGTGTTGAGGCAGATCATAAAATTATAATGTTAGCAATCCTTAACCCTATTATTTGGGATTCTTTTTGATTTGTGGAGAGATGGGGGCTACCATATGCTTATTTGACTTCTAACTGTCCTGTTGATTAAATAGCAACAGCACTTAGACTTATATACCACTTCACAATGCCTTACAGGGCTCTCTAAGCGGTTTTACAGAGTCTGCATATTGCCCCTAACAATCTGGACCCTTATTTTACTGACCTCAGAAGGATGGAAGGCTGAGTCAACCTTGAGCCAGTGAGAATAAAAGTGCTGGCAGTCAGCAGAATTAACCTGCAATATTGCATCCTAACTACTGCACCACCACGGCTCTTCTCCAAATCGAGAAACATGGGAATTCCCGCTGGTTAAGGGTACTTCTTGCAGGAGGATTGTGTTCCTGTCTGCCCAAAGGAGATCTGTGCAATTATAGGGCAATTTCAAACCTTTCATTTTTCGAAAATGTGAATGAGAAGGTGGTGACTTTGCAACCCACATTCAAATGATTTTAATTTTCTGAATTTACATTGAGGTATGGTACCAGCTTTGCTTTGGAAGCCTTGGTGAATGAGAGTGCCAGAAACTGGTAGTGTAGTAAGGGGACCCAGACCCTGTTACTTTCTTGGAACTCTTAATAGCTTGTCATACCATCAGTCATGATGATATAATTCTGGAACATCTGAAGTCATTGGGTTTGCAGGCCTTATTTTATAGTACTTCAAATCCTTTTTACTCAAAGAAAATACCAGGGGACTGCTATCTGACACATCGGTCCCTGGGGTTTACATTTCATTCTTTGTGGACTTCCACATCTTCCTGAAACCTCTGGATTACCTAGAATTTTGGACTGGGCACTCTTATCCTGATGATAGTTGGCCAGTTTATTCTTTATCATTGACTTCCAAGGACTCAAGATTCCGTAATGCACTGGGTGAGAGAGAAAGGGATAAAAATAATTCAGACAAAATTGTCTGATATGAATCTGGACTTGGAGATTATTTTTGGACAGAGTTGCATTCCTCTTGTGATCTCTTTTAAGTTGCTTGGATTTGGTGATAATTACCCACACTTTAGTGATATACTGTTAAAATATGATTTTATTAGGAAAAAAGTTTTGAAAATTGCATTCAGTGAAAAAAAATGCAGCTAGGTTGCTAACAATGCAAAGTACAGGGATCATATATGATCCTTATGCTGAAAGATCCACAGTGATTGCTCATTGAGGAATTCAAAGTGTTGGTACTGATCTCAATTAAGTTTATTTGTTAAATTCATGTCCTGCCTTTTCTTTAGGAACCAAAATGGAACCCATAATTTCCCAGGTTTTTCCCTCACAAACTTCAAGACGCAGATTCAGCTGAATCTGAGAGAATCCTGTCCTATCACACAGTAACCTGGCAAAGTTGAGAGGAGGGATTTGAACCAGGGTCCTTGTCCAGTTCCTTAACCACTGTACCAGAATAACTCTCTTTCAAACTCTGAATTGCTTGGAAAGTGAGTAACTTAGGGACATTCTCTTCCACCATGAAACTAGCTGACTAGAAAGGCCCTTTAAAGATACTTCTGCCCTTAGAGGTTTCTCATTTTGAAAGGCAAAAAGGTATTTTCACCTTCAGGGCTAAGAAACACAGGCTAAGAAACACAAGTATTTAGTCTTGTTTTCTCAGTTTTGGCTATTAATTATCAAATTACTTAAATATATATATTTAGTGTTTGTTTATTGTACTGTATTTTAATCTATTTTTACTTTATTTATTTTTGTTAAATTATCTTAAATGCCTTGAAATATGGAGTATATATCATATAAATAAAATTGTTTATTTTTCTGTAATAATAATACATTTCTTTTAAGAAATTTGAGTCAGGATCTATACTGCAAAATTTGGAAAATAAGAATAATAAACATTCTACATGATAAGGTGGGAAATTCAAATTAGATAACTGTGCTTTAAAAGGTAGGTCTTTTAATATTTTAAAATATTAAAATAATTAGGTATGTTTGCAGCTTTTACCTTGCGGGAATATTCCCTTTAGAAAGTAGCTTTTTAGGGAATATTATTCTCCAGTTCAAACTCTTCAAGTGCTGTATGGCTAATACATCTTATCTTGCATTGTGCCCAAATGAATTTGTAATTTCACAAGCAAAGCAAATTTCATATCTAACCACAGAGTTTACATATCCCAACAATTCTGAGAAGTCTCTCAATAGAAAACTCTCATGGGATTATGAAGATCATTACATAAAACTGCTTAAATTCTTCATAGGACCAGTTATATGGAAAACCATTCGTGAGTGCTGATTGTTCTATTTTAAGTATTGTGGTGGTTCCTGCAGCTTTATGTATGCAATGCTTTTCATTGCCAAAATACTTAAAATACTTGATAGTAGGCTAAAAATAGCTGCATTATTTGCTCTGGAAATACTGTTGCCACATATGTTCATCCCTGAAAACCAAATATACCAGATTATAACAGTATCTTCACAAAAAATCCTTTTATGAAGAAAGGTAGGATGGAAATAACATTTTAGTAATCACAGTAATTTTAATTTGAAATTATTATTGCACATTTCAGAAAGTTTGAACTCCTGTTTTGTTTTTTAAATGCAATTTAAATCAGGGTTAAGCAGTACTGTTTTTTAGAAATTCGGCAGAAGAACTTTAGTCTAATTCAACAGATGTTAGCACTGAATTATTTTAATAGCAGTGATCTGCAGATTAAAGATTTACAGTTACATAATTAAACATGAAAAAATTGCTGTGACATTAGTAAAAATAAAAATATATAATTCTCATTTTGAGCTTTATGTTAGAATATACATTTCATTTTTTAATTATATAGTGGCTTTGTTCCTTTCCTTCAAAGTACAATTTTAAATATGTTTTAAATTTAGAGCATCAAAATTCATTAAAGATTTAGACATACCTCTGAATTTTTTGGCCTAATTGTCAGATTACATGCCCCATGTAAATCTGTAAAGACATTCCATTTATCTTTCTCTTTGTAAATTTATCTGAAAGATTGAGGCAGGTTCATATGTACTTACCTTGGAATTCATCTTCATTGATTACGTTATTAAATAAACATGGAGCATGTTAGGATTCCTACAAAGGTTCTTTTTGGCATTTTGTTACAAATATTATTCTTCTGATGAGAGATTCATTTTTGAAAAAGTGTACTAAAAGTCACATGCATATGAGACTATCAATTTCAGGAAAGGAAAAGTTAGGCAAAGAACAGAAAAAATAGTAAGTGAAAGAAGTAACAGTCATGGGTAGCAGAAAGACAAATACAGAGAAATCTGGTGCACATTAGTGCCATTCACTATCCCTCACCCTTCTGTCCTTGCAAATAAGCTTTGATTCTATAAGCAATAATTTTGATTCAACATCTATATACTAATTCATACATTGGCTCTTATTTTTCTGAATTTACATTTGAAAATCTCAAAAATTTACTGAAGCCAACATGCAAAAATAGTTTTCAAATCCCGTGATCAGTTTGTGTTCATCTTTATCATTTACGATTTGGATGGATAAAATATGAGTCATAGTATTCTAAAAAAAAATTGAAAGCATTTTTGTGCTTCCTTTACCTGCATTGAGAAATACTTTGATAAACATAGCACTACCATGAAGTAGGTAATGCTTCTCTGAGCATCAATTAAGCTGAGATATAAGTGATAGATCTTGGGCAGTTAGGCTTGCATTCCAATAATAGACATTTTGCAAAAGATGGAATGTGGGTTGATTTAAAGATTTGCTGTAAAAATAGAATATCTGCTATGCTCCAAAATATTCACAGTTAACTGGATGCCTGAAGAATTGTAATTTCAATGTCTGCTGAAGACGTAATTGTCCTTTAAATTACTGCATGGAGCTGAACTGACATTTCTAGCTTCATAACCTCTGTCAAACTCAAATGGAGAGGATAAGAATTGACAGCATATTAACCAACAATGCCAAGAAAATAGTGTGTCTATTTACCTCTCTCTTTTTGATAAAGGGGCAAAAATATGTTGGTGATAATTCTAGGACATGGAATTATATAGTAATTGGAAAGTGTTTTCATTAAGTCAAAATTGCTTCATTATCAGAATTTATTTGAAGAACTTGTGAGGAGAAGCTCCGGGGAGAGATATGATTGGTAAAATGAACTCTGTATTGCCTGCTCACGCAGCCTTTTATGATAAATTTGTACTATTCTACCTAATGTGACCCCAAATGGTTAGTGCTATGCATGGTGAGCTTTATTCCTAATATTGCCTGATTAGTTCAATCAATCAATCAGAATAGAGCAGGGGTCACCAACCTTTTGGACCTCAGGGACCACCAAACTCATAATTTTAAATCCCGCGGACCCTGGGAAAATTCCTAAAAAAGTCTGCAGGAAAATTCCCCACCCCATTTTCCTGATGATTGATCAATCTTTATTTGGGATCACAGGATACTGTCTCCAGCTCCATTCTCAGGGGGAGAGGGGGGGGGAGAGACTTTGGGCTTCATGCAAAAAAAGCAGCAGAAGCAGCAGAAGTCTTTCTTTCTCTCCCCCAAACTCCATCAGAAATGAGTCTTTGTGAGACTTGTCACGCCAATACAGCCTCTTGGAGCAGGATGCCTTGCAGGGTCCCAAAGACTCATTTATGGCAGAGTTTGGGGGAGAGAAAGAAAGACTTTTGCTGCTTTCCTTGCATGCAACCAAAAGCAGAAGAAGAAAGAAGTGGAAAGATGCAGCCCAGTGGCCAGGCCAGGCACGTGGAATGACTCCAGCCTTTCCCCCCCTCCAGCCTTTCCCCCCCTCCAGCCTTTCCCCCCCTCCAGCCTTTCCCCCC
>BLBF01000002.1:60542878-60558387 GCA_015471245.1 Laticauda colubrina | reverse complement strand
AGCCTTTCCCCCCCTCCAGCCTTTCCCCCCCTCCAGCCTTTCCCCCCTTCTCCTCACTACCTTGTGTTGTTCGCAATGCAAGTGACACAAACCTTCCTGTGCAGCCTGGATTAATTGCTTTGGGGGTGACATTACTCTGTGGACCACCAAAATTTTCTCGCAAACCACCAGTTGTCCCCAGCCCACTGGTTGGCAACTACTGGAATAGAGGGACCTTGAAGCTGGCTGAGGAATTCTGGGAGTTGAAGTCCACAGGCCTTAAAGTGGCCAAGGTTGGAGACCCCTGTTCTAGTCCAAGCTGCTGCTCAAGCAGGAGACCTTAAACTATTTCAGACAAGTGACTGCCCAGTCACTTTTTAAAAACCTTCAGTGATAAAGCACCCACAGCTTCTGATGGCAAGTTGTTTCACTGGTTAATTGTCCTCACTGTTAGGAAGTTTCTCCTAAATTCCAGGTTGTTTCTCTCCTTGATTAGTTTCCACCCATTATTTCTTGTCCTGCCTTCTGGTGCTTTCGAAAATAAGTTGACCTCTTTCTCTTTGTGGCATCCCCTCAAATACTGGAATACTCCCAAATACTAGTTTCAAGGAACTAGTATCAAAGTTTATTCATCAGGCTATTCAAATGCAGAACTTCATGAAAAAGTTATTTTCTCCACTTTTTGTGTTTGATACACTGTAGATGTATTTAAATGCAATTTAAAAGATTTTCTGTTGTATTTTTTGTCCTATACATTATCGCATAGAATGCATAGTATATAACATTATGAATATGTTAAAGTATTTATTCTTGTTTAATCCAAAGTAAAATCGTGATTTTTGTGAAGAGACTGTAGCAACATCAGAGGAGAAACTGTATCACAATATTAGAAAGAACTTTGTGAGTTATCAAAGACAGATGATATCCTGCCAGTCTTATGTGTGTAAGTTCAATTGAGCAATGTTGAAAATTCAAATGTCCTTTTGTTTAGTTAAGAACTGTTGTAATTTTAATCAGTGACTTGTAAAGAAAATAACTTCAAGCATCATGTTTCTGCTTTTAATGGCTTCTCTCATGAGAAGACATCTGTAACTGGTTCTCCTTTCACATCTAATTTGGTCATTCTTGTTGTACAATAGCATTTACCCTGGCCCTAGCTGTAATTCTTGTATGAATATTTAAAATAGCTGTTTAGAAAAGATAAAGAAAATAAAAACTGAGGTCCAGAGGAAGAAGTGCTAGTGATACCTTGGGGAGATAGAGAAATATTCCATACTTTGAACAATAGATAAGCATGTTTAGGGCACCAAACCCTCTGTACAAGGCTGTCACAGGAAAAATAGCTCAAGACAATGTGCATGATGGTTAATATTTTAGACATAGTTAATTGGTTTGTTAGATTTATAGCCTCCAGAAACTAAAAATAAGGGGAGTACATGGGGATCTCCTTGCATTTTTATCCCAACAGCAGTCCTTTGAGATAGGTTGGACTGAGAAAAATTAGAGAAATGGACAAATACCATTGTACCATACTGGTTCTCCAGTGACTGCTTATAAATCTTTTGACATATGGTTTTCTTTTGTTTCTAAAGGAAAATGTTACACCAGGGCTTCATCAAGTCATTTCTTGTTTCTGAATTGTATAGGTATATACATATATGTATTCAATATAGTATATTGAATATAAGTTAAAACAGGTGTTATTTTATAGATAAAATATGTTATCTGATTACATTACTGCTCAGTGTTCATTAGACTGTTCAGGTCTTGTTAGGATGAGCATTTAAGTACCTCCTAAACACAAAGCTAACTTGTATTGTGTTTAGGGGCAGAAAATATAAATCACCATCACAGTAAGTATAGTTTGAAGTCTTTGTGCTTCCTCTGTTCTTCCATCTACCTTACCCAATAATTTTATTACTTCCACAGAATCAAGGGGCTTAATTAGGTCGTAATATATTTATTGCTCAGGACTTTTCCTGATTCCTAAGTCACTCTTTCTTGAGATTTTGATCTCTTTCCCTTATTTTAGAGGATTTGAGGAATGGAATCAGCTGATGTTTGTACACTTCACTTTTTGATGGTCTCAAATCCAAAAAGAGCAGTATGTTTCCTTGTTGCATACAATGCAGCAAGAAGTTGTTTAAAACAGCATACATGCATACACATACATGTATACTCCATAATTGGAGAATACATGTGTTTAATGAGATTTCTCAATGCATGCAATGTATTGAGATCTACAATCAAATCTTAATTTTTCTAATTCTGTTTTTTCCCCTTTCAAACCTCTATAAGATGGTCTTTTTCTGAATCCTAGAATATTCTTAATCTTACACTTGTTTATCCTAATTGTAGGATATAATTCTGTTTGCTAAAAAAAAATCCCCGCAGAGTAGTCACCACTGTAATATTTCTGGAAATGTTTTTCTGTGCCCATTGCCTGTAACATCTGTAAAAAAAATCATAACAAACTATTGCATTCAATTATTTTACAAAGAAAACTGGTTTTTATCTTTTCCTGGTAACTCTTTCCTTTCTTAGAGATAAAAGAACACAGTTTCTCTTATCTGCAGATTATCTCTTGTATTTGTAAAATACTATATAGACTCAAGAAACTTATACTGTAAAATAGTAAGCGGATGTTTCCAATGTATGATGTTTATTTTCCTTACTGTGATTTTGAAGAATGCATTTAGTTAGCTATAGTTACATACCCCAGATTGTTTTTCTTGTTTGATTTATATCCCACTGCCTTTCTTATTTGGCCCCCTTTTTTTTTTCCACAACAGCATCCTTGGGCATCCACTTACTGTGGCCTGAGAAAGAATTACTGGTTCAGAATGGTGTAGCAAGTTTCCATGGACTTGAATTAGGATAATTCCAGACCTAGCTCAACACCCTAATCCCTAGACCAGGGGGGTCAAACTGGTGACCTGCGGGCAGGATGTTTCATGCGAGGCCACGCCCACACCAGCTCCACGAATGGAAAAAAATTGTGATGCTGCAAGTTTGACATCTGTGCCCACATCATACTTTAACAGTGTGGTTTAGAAAAAATAGTAATACTATTCCTAAATAAGTGGCATATTTAAAATTAGTTAAGGGAGTATGATATCCAAGAGTTCATAGAGAATATTCTTGAAAGTTTAGTAATCAGAGTCATAGCAGCAAACTAATTCATTTAATTTCTTGTTTTGACAGCTCTTTTGGGGATGTAAAGTAGAAGCATAGTTTTGATTGTCTTTGGATTTATATTTAGAATATAAGATAAGAACTATTAAATGAAAAATAATTTTGTGCGTCAGTCTTTTGTTTAAACAACCCTTTTAATGCAGGATAGTTTTTTATCTGTTTTATTAGTGTAGATAGTATTGTTGAAATAATAATGATGAGTGGATGAAACTGTCTGAGTGGATGAAACCTGACAGTTTTAAATTAAATAGCTGAGGCCCTGTATTTCTTTCCTAAAGAAAATATATACACCTTTTTGAAAAGTATTTGACGATAATTATAGGCTCTGCAATTCTATGGCAGAGTTTGGTCTATGCCAAACTTCAAAGAAATAATCATAGGGTTCTTATAAAAAGGGAATAACGGAAAAAGTTTAACTTCTTCTCCCCTTTTTCTTCCATATATGAAAACGGAAAACATTTTAGATAACAACTTGTAAATAAAAAAAACTGGATAAATTTCAGAAAGATAGTAGCTAATACCTTTCCCCAGGGTAACATTAAATTGGTTTGTGATTAGAAAGGAAAGGTTATAACTTTCAGATTGGCTTGTACAATGAAAAACTAAGATGTTTGATAAAGAATTGGGAAAATTTGAATTAAAATGTTGTGAAAGAAAGGGTTAGGATTAGGGTTAACGCAACAATGATAAGCATGAAATTATTTTTGACATTTTGAATATTAATTTTGGGTTAGAGAAATATGTCCATTCAACCAATTTTGCTTTATGTAATAATGTGCTCAAACAAGTCATAGTTTAATTGGGACTTGTGAAGTGAAGCTTAGTGCATAATTATTCACAAAGCTTCAGGAAGATAAATATTACTTTTGATTTTTTCTGAAAGATTTTCCTTTTATGTTAAAGAACCACTGCATCTCTCCTAAACAGACTTAGCTGACTTATGATAGATGATAGATGGATAGATGGATGGATGGATAGATAGAAGACAAGTATTTGAATTTATATGCCTATTCTAAAATATGTTATCTGTTTAAGTTAATATATTTGAAAGCATTTGTTTAGATTTGCAGAGAAATTAAGGAACAATATTATGAATACTTAGCTCTAGCTACTTATATGTAGTCTATAGTACCATCTAAATCTCTTTATGTAAAGGCCATATCTAAGGATTTTGTTCACATGATATAATCATTTTAGGATGATTTAAAGAAAGCCACTCGCATTCATTGCAATGGCTGGCTTCATGTGCTGTTATTAAATGTCTATTAACTTTTGGCTTTTATACATATTGAGAATGTGAATTTTTAAGTATTATTACCTTTCCTCAACATAATTCAAGGGAAAAAAGTGCTGATACCTGTATGTCAAAATTAGTTCTGCTATTGTGTAGTGATTTCTTAAAATCTGAGTGGCTATGAGGCTACGATTTAGCTTGGAAGATATGTTAAAACTTCCTTTATAATGATGCAAAATCTTTAGCATTTAAATTTAGTCTTTAAACCTAAATCAGAGAGAAATCTGTAGGCTCAGCTATGTGAAACAGTGTGATTAACATCTGGGTTTTTTTTGGTTACTATCTCAGTGCTGTTGAATGTCTTTTTTGGCCCCAAAAGTGTGGCATAATTATGTATCAAAATTCTTTCCCATATCTTGTTTGCTTTTTAACCTACTGGCTTTTTACCTTTTACCTTTTTAATATTTTAACTTGATTGTCAGAATTTTTCTTCCTTCAGTTCTAGAAAACCCCTTCAGAGACAGTAAAATATCTCTATTTATACATAATAGATAAATATATAGTATTCATCACTGGAAGCTTTCAAGAAGAGCCTGGACAGCCACTTGTCAGAAATGGTATAGGGCAGAGCTCACCAAACTTGGCAACTTTAAGACTTGTGGACTTCAACTCCTAGAGAATTCTAAGACTTGTGGACTTCAACTCCCAGAGAATTCTGAGAGTTGAAATCCACAAGTCTTAAAGTTGCCAAGTTTGGGCATCTTCTGGTTGAGCAGGGGGTTGGACTATAGATGACCTACAAGGTTCCTTTCAACCAGGGGTGGAATACGACAGGGTTAACTACTGGTTCAGCATTTACGAGGTTCCCTACAATCTGTGAGCCGTGCACATGTAAATCATCATCAGTATGCTGTGTGCAGAGATGCAGCCTTTGAAACAGCCCTCTTTTCCTGCTTTTTTAACTGCAGCTGTGCCTTGCAAGGCAATTGAAGTTGAAAAATCAGGAAATAAAGATCAGATAAGAGCCTGGGTGGGTGGGTGGGTAAAAACATCAGCAGACATAGAACTGGTTCTATGTCTGCTGTTCTTCAGAGCTAACAGTTCTACAGAGGTAGACAGAACCAGTAGAAACCGATCCCTGTTTCCAACTCTGTTATTCTGTTATTACATGGGGCAATTGATAATTGTTTGTAGTTATTGTGAAGAAAACAACTTAACATAGATCAAAGATAGACAGCTCTTCAGATGTTTTGGATTATAGCTTGCTCTATCTCCTGACATTGGCATGCTGGGGTTGATACAGTTGAAGCTGGAAGCATCTGCTGCGTTCCAGGTTTGTCTATGTCTGCTTCAGATTTAAAGCCAAAATAAAAATAGTGCTGCGTATCATGAAAGGAATGTGTTATCTAGCTCTTTATTTTTAAAATAATACCTACATAGGCTTCAAATAAAGCCTTTTTTGTTTTTAAGCCTCTTCCTTTGCATTAATCTACTTGTTAGTTTTTGCCATCTATCTCTTGTCCAACTCTCTCAACTCACATTGTTCACAACATCATGTTATCATTAAGCATTCTCCTCCCTTTCTTCTTTGGTATTCTTGCGTGACTTGAACTTTGACTAGGTATAGCTTTGTCTTATTTTTTCTTTTCTTTGTAGGTTCAGTTTATTCATCTGAATCACAATTCTGTGATTATTTTTAAATATAATTTTCTAATCAGTACATGGGTTTTCTTTATCAGCTCAACGAAACTTTGAAATTAAAAAAAAAATGAACTGTTGAAGCATCAGTTATTAAATGCATCAACACAACACTATTAATATTTAATATAGTAAGCATAAAATGATTACTATTCAATTATTAACTTTGTTTTCCTTCTTTTTAAACATGCTTTTATGACTTGCCTGCTCCTGAAACGTGGACGTGTTACAATGATTTGATGGTGGTGGTCATATGAAAACATTGTGGTAAGTTCTGAAAATATTGTGAAATAAGAATATTGCATGAAGTTAAGAAGACAGTTGGTAAAAGAAATGTGTACTCAATGATGAACATTGTTTTTTAAATTTTGGTTAAGTACATTTGACTTTGGGTGTGTAATTTAAAATTTTATTGTCATTTTTTTCAATAGCGTAAATATAACAAGAAAACATTCCAGTTCTGTGAAATGTTCAACTAAATGTTGCTATAGGACGTTTTATATACTTTTCTATGTGAAGATGAAGCATTCTAAAATACAAATATTTGTAAAGAGAAATAAATCTTTCATAATCTAGCTGTATTTCTCACTGCTATTTAATTTATAGGAAAAAATAGCACATTGTGGATTTGAAGCTTAATGGTATTCACCTATCATAGTGATTGAGATATGATACCATACTTTTTTGGGATGAAATCCAAACTTCCAAGTGGAAGTGTTATCAGTGATTGAATAATGTGATCCTGGAAGCTAATATTCTCTTTGTCTATTGCTCAGTTTTTGTGTGTGTGTGTTTTGTAACTTTTATGATACATAATTAGCTTCTAAATGATTTTGCTGAATAACAGTTACTAGCTAATTTCCCATTTGAGTACCGATGAGCTCTGCTTTAGATTATTTTTTGAAGTTAAAAAAAAACTTGATTAGTTTGAGAAACTAACAATTCTGGACCTCAGGAAGATCCATGTGGCATGTGACTTCATGTGAATTCACCTAAGCAATATTTATTTTGGGCAGAGGAGTTGAAGGGAGAGGGAAAGGCAGATTTGCTGTTATACTGCAACTAATCTTAAAGCTTAATCTTAAATTTGATATGGGATAATCTTCAAATGAAATAATATGCATGTCATGTATTAGGTAGTAGAACAATAGTAAAATTAGATCAAAGAAATTCCAGGCCTGGATAACAAGCTAGGCAGTAGCTAACAGGGGTATGTTTTATTATGTCTGATAGCTCTAAAGTTCATCAGAAAAAATGCAGAAAAGATTAACTATAGTAAGCAAATGCATCCAGTGGAAATATGATAAGAGCAGTTATGCAATTGAAATAGGATTTAATGCAATATCATTTCAGAGCACCTGGAAGTCCTAATTTATTTAGGTTTTCTGATCCAAATTCTATATGATACAGGTTCTGAAATAGCTTGGCAAAGAAACAAGTGACTTGCACCATCACTGAAACATAATTTGTGTTTTGTGTTTCATCTCTTTTTGAAAATTCTGAAGTGAAAAACAACAACAATGCTTGATTGATTAAGAAATTAGTTTCAGGTTTAATCATTTTCTTCTTTCATTGCAGGGGTGTCAAACTCATGTTGTCATAGTGTCATTACGTGACGTATTGCAACCTTCGCCCTGATCTATTGAGTCACAAAAACCCTTCCAACAGTCAAGTAAATTATTACAAGGAATAAATTTCTACTGAGGTTACTTGAATTAGTGCAGTAGGATGGGAATATATTACAATTCAAAAAATAAAATGAGGAATCAATAACAATGTCTCATTGTGGAACTCTTTTTTTTTAAAGAGTGCCATAATGAAAAAAGGCTGTATTTGTTGTGTTTGTAGAATGAAACAACTGATAATTAAATAGAGAGAGAGAAAAAGGAAAAACAGCTTAGAATATACAAAAGAAAATAAACCATAAATATTTACTAACTTTTGCAACTACTAACAGCTTGATCTCATACAATAGTTGCTTGGATTATTAAGTAATCAGATCCAGTGATTAGTTTGACAGCTGAGTGTTTATTAACTATTAAGTTCAAAGCAGTATGTCTCAGTTGATCACTGAAGAAAATGTAGTCTGTATGGCTACAAACTGATCAAGCTGAACAGCTTCGGCTGACCATTAATTAGAATGCAGGTCTTATAGCAAGAGAAATCTGTTTTTCATTTGCTTGGCACTAGAAGCTGGCCTCCATTAATTGCTTACCAACTTTTAGGTCAAATTTTAAAAGAATTTTGGTCATTTCCTGGCTACATCCAAACTTCTTGCCTGAGAGGTTAGAAGCATACAAGAAGTCAGTGAGAGGTACAGCTCTTAATTTTATAGACCAAGAAAGTTGCAGTTTATAAATGGAATTAAACTAAAAGAGATGCCATGTGTCACATTAATGTTGATTGTAAATATGCTAAGAAAAATAGAAACCTGTGGAGATCTGGTCATAGATAGTTTACTAATGTATTATAAAACAAATGATTCAGGCTTGGGTTTGTTATCTAAGATGCGAAAGGTTTATATACTGAAAGTCACTCACTTCCTTTCAAAACTTTTTGAAAATGCTGCTGTTATAGAAGATTGTGGTTTTTGTAGTGTGTTTATTTATTAGGTTTGTTTTTGCTATTACCTTGATAGAGGTACACTAGAGAAGAAGTTATCAGTTACTATACATTTCGAACTTTATATTATGGTGTTAATTTTTCAATGATTATGTTGCTTATATTTAAGTTTCCATGAAACTTTTGTATATATCAGCAACAGAAAGTTCATTGATAGTATGTAACATTGTGGCACAATTTTAGTTGGACCAAAGTACTCTAAAACTTACTCCAAAATTAGTAAGTTTTGCATGAAAAGAAAAGGAAATAAAGTTGTTATTAAAAAAAACCACACCCATGCATAAATTTTGTAAATTATTGGGGTAAAATTAATGCTTGACATTTTTGTGATGATGGTAGAAAATTGGAGAAATATTCATGAAAATTAAACTTCTTTTATTTGTACCCTTTTCTTAAATGAAATTGAAAACAGATTCTGTCTGGACTAATAGTAACAAGTACAACAAAATGTGATGCATATTTCAGTCCATCATACATTGTTGCATTTTCAGTTTCTCTATTGTAGTAAAATCTTGAAGAGTAGTTCTTTTTTTAATTTTAAAACACTTTGACATGGTTAAATTAGTTGAAATCTAGAATTGTGATTGCTAAAACGTTAACAATAGGAGTTCAGGCAAACATGTTTTAATATTACTCATGAGTCTTTTGTTGTGTTCTGCGCTGCATGGATCATCTTAATGTCTTTGGGCACCTTACTATTGATAAATTTTAAGATTAATGCATGAAATGAAATGAAACTTGAAAACAGCTGCCTGAAAAGTTAGTCAGAGCCTGATGGAAAGAACAACTGAATTGTTGCTGTTTTAAAGCATCTATTTACCCAAAATAAGTGCCATATAGGGATTCAGTGTGTAACTTTAGAATTTACTTTGTCTTATAATGTTTTTTCCAACTTATCTTTTTCCCAATATAACAGTCTGAGAACTGATTTAGCCTTTTTTCTAAATGAGATTTTGGTTCTTCTACCACTTCATTTGATGATTTTTTCCATTATCCTTATCTGTTCTCAGGTACTCTCATTGGCTGCATTTCCTAAGCTTGACCTGTGCTCCCTAGTTCCTAGCCATTGATCCAGGTTAAGAAAAAAATCAATAGCCAGGAACCAGTAATTCTGGTCTCTAATGAGGAAAAGGGATTTTTCTGTTTTGTTTTTTGTTTCTTATAAGGAAGTAATATGCAAATGTCGACTCTGTTCAAAGTTGCTTGCTCTGAAATAACATTTGTTGCATTTTTCTTGCCTGTTAGCCCAAAACGTAAGAGGCAGAAAACAAATGCTGAAAAATTATTTTTGTATTTTTTATGTGTATGAAGATCATTGTCCCTTGTTGTTCTTCTTGCATTTAAACCATAGCTGTTCATTTCAAGTTGGTGGATGGATAATAGTGCTGATGAATGAGTATTTAGTCTGTCACATAAAAGATTAGCTTTAAAGAAAACGAAGCAAAGAAAATTACAGTGGCAAAGGTTTCTAAATTACACTTGCACAGGAAGATGTTCATGATAAGGAAGTAGTTAAATAGTTCCATTTGGAAAGAAACTGCAAGCTGTGGCCTACACTTTATGTGTCAGCATAATGAGGAAACAATTGATTCATAAGATGACTGGAGCATTGTAGGTGCTAACAAAATAGAAAATCTAAGAGATAATTTAAAGTAATGAATTTGTGTCTCTGTGTCTCCTTATGGAGAAATAAATGAGGCTGCCCAAAGCAGGTTACGGAATTCTAAGGAGAAAGCAACCAGAAAGGCAATTTACCACTGAAACTGGTAAATCTAGTCTACCTTTTCCTATTTTTCTTATTAAATGAAAGTTTCAGTTTATCAAAATCATTGGTCAGTTTCATGGGTCCTGATATTGATGGCTACAGCACTTGAAGATTTTCACTCGGAAATGTATGAAGAGCATATGGTAAAGCATATAAATTAATGAAATGAAAGAATGAAAAAAATGCCCTTACTTCAGGGTGGAGTCAGCATGACTGAATGGAGCTAAGCATTTACTGGCCAGGTGGCCTTCCTGATGGCTATGCAGAGTTTGCAGCAAATATTTTCTCTTTGCACCCTGATAGAGAAACACCTGTCACTACATATATGGAAATAAAAGTAGATTTAATTATAAATGAAATTTGTTAAAAAGTGTAAATTTGAGTAATCTACATAATTATGAGTATATAAATATAGAAATTCATACATAAAAAGTAATTGTTTAATCTCCAGTGAATGGTGGTAAGAAAAATAAATAAACAGAGAAGCAACCAAACTAAAATTACATCACAAAATACCAGAGAAGTGTGCAGCATTACACTAATGGGAAACATGAAGACAGTTACCTGATAGAATGATATATTCTATATATATATAGAAAATAAATCAAGTTTCAGATGTGGAATAAAGGGATGAATAAAAAGAGTGCAGCAAAGGTAATATAATTAAGCATAAAAATGATTAAGGGATTTGGAATGGAATTGATATAAAGGAATGCTGCAAGAACTATTCTAGAGATTTGGATGGGAAGGATAGTAATAAATCAAATGGTGAAATTGAAAAAAAAGTTATACATGCCCAAGAACACTTGTAAAAAGGAATTTATAAATGCTATAAAAATGTTGAAAAATAATAGAGTTGAAGGTATAGGTCAGCTATCCCCAACCTTTGAGGCTTGGAGGCCCAGCTGGTGGGGCAGGGGGAGTCGTAGTAGTGGGCTTGTGCATGCACGCACATACAGCCCTCACATGAGCGGCTGGCATATGTGCAACTTGATTTGTGTGAGTGTGGGCTGGTGTACATGCGCACAAGTGCTCACCAGCCCACGGCTCATGCAAGTTGATTCTGTACATACATGTGTTCTAGCCAACCACTCATGCAGCTCAATTCGGAATAGATCACAGCCCTATAGATCTGGGGTCACCAATTGGTGCTCTGTGAGAAAATTTTGGTGGTCTGCAGAAAAATTATTTGCATTTTTTATATTGCACAGGTATCAATCAAGGGTCCTCAAACTACAGCCCCTGGGCTGGATATGTGCAATGAATATTTGTGTTGCTTCAGGGTCTTTCTGTGCAAGTCAGAGGGGAGCAGAAATTTCAACTTGGGGGCTGCTTCAGCCTCCTAGTGTGGGGCTTTGGGTGAAGGCTAGAGGGAAGTGCCACTGATGGTGCAGAGCCGGAGGGCCTTGTTCCAGTGGGACTGCATCATGGTCTGGAACTGGTTGACCATCTCAGTCTGGTGAGCCTCCACCTTGCACTCCCAAAGGCTCCCTCTGCTTGGAAAGCCTATGTTCATGGTCCTCACTGAGGTGCTTCTGCTGAGCCTCCTTCATGGTCAGATCCAATTTGAACTGAGCCAGCTGTTTTATCAACTCTTTCGTGCAGTCATGTGACTGTGACACACTGAAAATGGCTGTAAATACAAACTGATTGCCAGGTCCAAAATGTAATCATGTGACTATTGTGTGTATATATATATGCATGTGCATCTATTGAAACTCCAGATCTTATCTTTTTGTGGTTCCAAGATTAAATGGTCATTAAGTAATCAGTGGTTAAACAAAGACTTACCTGAACTTGCATTATGGTTGACTTTAATTCTTGCATTATGGTTGACTTTAAATCTGGTAAAACAGAATAAGTAGCTCATTTTATCAGTTCTGAATTGGATGAAACAAAGGATTGACATTTTTCAAGTTAATGACTTGTTCTACCATGTAAAATATTTGTTACAGAAACTTCTTAGGGCTGTACCATTTCAATTCAGACTTGGGTATTCTTTTTTATCTCCTACTCTATCGTTGGGATCACTAACAAAGAAGCAGCTGTTCTGTTTGTCTGGTAGGGTTCTTGGTAGCTGCTTTGATCTCTCCACCAAGGAGAGATCTGTAGCTTCCCAATACCTCTTCCCCAACCTATTGTTATTGCTACTGTTGCTAAAATGCAACTGCTAATCAGTTTTTCAGACTGCTGAATGTTAAGAACAGCTATCAAAGAAGCTTGCTGAGATAGGACTGCCATGTCTGAGTTACAAAAGAAAACTCTACACAAATTGCACTTTGAATTGTAATTGCTGATGTCCTGTCAGCTAAATACAGACTATACGGAAGCACTTGTTGTATGGAAGAATACAGACTAAGGTGGAATGTGGCCAGATTCCTCAGTTCACCCCTGCATTCCTGCTTATCTTCATTTCATTATGCAAAAGTGTCGGTGAGGTCAGTGCCTGCTAAGTTCAAAGACTGAAATGATTTGCAGTAGTAACACAACTAACAGTAAAAATATTACATGTATTATTCATAAAATGTGCCGGATTTTCCTAAATTTTATAAGCCAGTTTGTTTATCTCACTTATGTCCCATCTTCTTTTGCAATGCATTGAACATGGAGGTGCATTTGAAAAGTTCCAGCTGTTCTACTTGGTGCAAAATGTAGCAAATATAGCAATTAGGCTGCTAATCAGTACAAGATCCAATGACTGTGTGATGCCTACACTGAAAGACCTAGATTGATGCTTTCACAAGTTTAGGTGGCATTGGCACTGACCTCTGAAATCCTAAACAGTCTGACTAAGAGACCTTCTTTCTTCGTAAGCATCATCATGACAGCCCTCTCAGGGATGTCCCTGCTGTCTAAAGTTTCTCAGTTTGGATGGATAATTTTTCCTGCATTGCTCCAGGCTACCTTACAAAGGAAATCTTACAATGACATGTTGTCAACCTTGAAGCTGACTGGGCTGTGGCCATTTTAGGGCTTCAGTGCTGTCACAACTGGACCTGTGGGAAAGGGAGGGGAAAGTAGAGATAGATGGGCTTCTGTAGCCAAAATAAAATACTTTCTCTTGGAAACCAAGCACATTCCCACCATGGGACAGGACTATATCCCGATTGCACCATGTGACTGATTGTTTGGAGAAAGTGTAATAACTTTTAATTTTAATTAGGTAAAACCATGGGAACATTTAGAGTCGGTTTTCATCAGCTCGTGCCAACATGACATATCCAATAAATCTATTCTTTGAGGAATACAACTGCCAAGGAGTTTTGATTGCTATGGGTGTGTTACTTGGAACTCTGACACATGTCTCATTTGCTAGACTTTCCCATTTTACATTAATTTGGTCCATTCTAACTTATATTTGAACTTTTTATAATCTGTTGACCACCTGGGACTGGCCAGAGCAGAAGGGAAGAATGTAAACAATTGTTTTAAAGAATCCCATATATAAAACATATATAACAGCCTTTCAATATTTAAAATTAAGACTATTGTGCATCATACCAGGGTTTTTAATGATAATTGCATTTTTTTTCTTGGTTGTGGGTAGATGTAAAAGAAATCATTAATCATTAAGTTTATATCTTTTCCTCTGCATCGTGATCCCAGTCTAGATTGAATCACCATGCATTAAATAAATTGGAAGAGGTTGTATTTTACATATTGCATAATGTGCCTTCAGGATGACAAATGCAGTTGGTAAATTATATCATTCTAAAGAAAAGTATTTGAATGTTGAGAAAGAGACATGTATGGCTGATTTTTATTTATATTCAGATATTCTAGATTAGGACTGAACATTCTTTTATTTTTATTTTTTCAACTCAATGGAATGTTGAATTTCTGTCAGTAACGCAATTTTTCAAAAACTCAACAGAATGGATTTGTTGTGTCTGAAAAAAAAAACCCAGCAATAAAAAGATCAAGCTTGAAACTGGAACTATTTAGGTAGGGGCTGTGAAGGGGGGAAAAACCCTGAAATTTTTCTCAATGCATTTCTTTGGGAGATGTACTTGGAGAGTAGTTTTCCTGATAACATGATGATTCAGAGTGGTGTGTATGCTCTGTACTTTCCATTGCACAGCCCTATAAACACGACAGAAAAAGAAAAATACAGAGACACACGTGGCCACAATATGCAATTTTGTTATGATTCAAATGCTTCTGGTGGCCATGACTGGTAGAGGGAATGGAAAGAATTCTATAAACTATGTGCTTCCTGCTTTCTCTTTCTATTTTTTTGTTAATTTATTTTTGGATAAGAGTTACCAGTAGCCAAAAATTATATGTCTTTTGAGAAAGTAAAAAATATATATTATTTATTGTCTTTATTGTCTGTGGTGATGCAGTGGTTAGAATGCAGAATTGCAGGCTAATTCTGCTGACTGCCAGCAGTTTGATCCTCACCAACTCAAGGTTGACTCAGCCTTCCATCCTTCCAAGGTTGCTAAAATGAGGATCCAAATTGTTGGAGGCAATATGCTGACTCTGTAAACTGCTGAGAGAGGACTGTAAAGCATTGTGAAGTGGTATGTAAGTCTAAGTGCTATTGCTATTATATCACAGAAAGAATATTATGGAAGTATATTATGAGACAGCCAAATAGCAACGCTGAACTCCATTTGTCTAAACTAATTCATTATCTATCCTCACATAGATCTGTGAATGCAGATTGGTTTCTTCAGATGAATGAATGAATGAATACATGGTTATTTTTCAATATAACTTTTTTTTTTTTATATTTCATAGCATAAGCTTTGATATTGTTTCACATTTCCACAACCCGGAGTTGATGGGAGGGAATTTGGTTCATCAGAGATGTTCCGTCCGGGTTCCAACAACTGTCTTTATTAGTTAACAGCAGTTGAAAAACGGAACATTGGCTCAAGCCGCGGCAGCCTTTATATAGGGTTTCGCCTGCCGGCTTGTAGCCAATGACAGGTATTTAGTTTTGCTGCCTTTGAGCAGCTTCGTGGATTGGTTCCTATTGAACCAATCCCAATTCAGGTTTTTTAGCCA
>BLBF01000002.1:60516058-60542868 GCA_015471245.1 Laticauda colubrina | reverse complement strand
CCAATCAGAATCCTGTATTAGGAGTCTACTATTCTTTATACAGAACACTCCTCCCCTCTTGGTTTAGTCCTACGTGGTGACGTCGCGCAGATAGGTGGGGCTTCTTTTGACTCGACTGGACTTGCACGGTTCATTTCTGCTGAAGACTTCGACTGGTTCGGATGGGGTTGCTGTCTCTCCGGTCCTTCTTCATGGAACCGCCTGGAAGGGTGAGTCAGCCATTTTACTGCCGCCTGAGTTTCTTAGGCCGGCGGTTTTGCCGCTCCCTCCTGTTTTCTCCGGGCAGGTCGAGCTGGCCTGGCTGGCCCCTTCGAGTGGACTCTTCTTGCAATTTTCTTCTAACTGTAAGTCTCTTTTTTGCATAGACTAGGTCGTCGATTTCAAATGTCCTGAAACGGGTGGAGGAGTTGGGGGGGTTTTCTGGTGTATAGTTTGGGTGCAATCTGTCTAATTGCAACCTAAGTTTTCTTCCCATTAGTAGTTCCACCGGGCTTTTATTTGTTATAGTACTGGGTGTGATATGCTGGAGGGTGAGTAGGCGATTTATTTTTCGCCTGCTGGCTTGTAGCCGATGACAGGTATTTAGTTTTGCTGCCTTTGAGCAGCTTTGTGGATTGGTTCCTATTGAACCAATCCCAATTCAGGTTTTTTAGCCAATCAGAATCCTGTATTAGGAGTCTACTATTCTTTATACAGAACAAGAGAGGTTTGGTAAGAAGGGGAGTTGTATTGTTCACATGAAATGTATTCATAATCACCCAAGAAGTCCCCTTCTTACTTTGTAATTTTCACATTGTATAATGGGCTTATGATGCTGTGATTGATGCCAGATGAAGTAATATTGCCCTGGCAGAGTTATTATTGCCTTCTTTTTTTTTTTAAGTATTCAGTGACAAGGTTGGAAAAAAGTGAGTTGTTGCCTTGGTAGTTCAGTGTGTCATCAGTTCTATAAATATCCATCTTATTTAATTCACTTGTATAACTTTTTCACTTTTGTATTTTCATCATATGGCACTTCAAAACCACATATGCTAAATACTTGCTGTTCCTTTTTATAAAAGCTACTATGGGAAAATGTGAATTTCCATATGGAGCATTTTATTTTACTTTTATCTGTCATTTATGATAGTGTTTGGAGGCTAAGGTAGGTGAACTGGTGGTTAAACATTTAATAACTGGTACAGATAATAATTCGTAATGATTATTAGATAAGAATATAGTTTTGAATATTATTTTGAAGACCGTTTCAGTCCTGAGAGACTGGCTCCACCTAGTGTTTTACTAAAATTAAGCTTGTTGAATTACAGTTTTCAACAATAAAGATAAAGAATGGGACACAATCATGCATACAAATATAGTTATTGCACTTATTTTTGATTGGTGTCTCTCTGTGTGTATTCTATAGATGATGTTCTGTTGTTAAGTCCAAAACAGTATTAAGTATTCATCTAAGTATTTGCACTTTTTCAAATATTAGTAATACTCAATGATCAAATATTCCTATTGCTATGAATGTTACTGTTATTATTCACCCCACAACCCAGGACTGGTAACTTAATGAATGGTTAAATTTATTTTATTTATTTCGTGTATGGCACATGTTAGCCAGGGATCAGTGAGGTGGCTAGTTGCCTCTGTGAAAGGAATTTTTACGGGTGGTATCTTTACCCACATCTGAGTGCCAGTTGGCAATTGGGGGAGGCTCCTTTCTTGTCCCTCCATAGTTTATTCGCACACAGGAATTGAGCCTCTAAGCTGCCAGCCCACCATCTTACCATGTGAGCCACTGCTGCCCCTGGTTAAATTGGAATAAGTAACAGAGCTGTGGTGGCGCAGTGGTTAGAATGCAGTTTATCGATATTTTCTCCTAATATTTAACCCATCCCTTTCTTTTTCTTTCCACTTGTATGGCTGCATTCATTAAGTTGCCATTAGTCGCTGAACAATAAAAAATCTTTTTTATTAACAGGATCAGAGACTGACTTATAATCATATCTTAGCTCAGATTTGCCCAGACTATAAGTGACCTAAGAAAAACCATTTTATATATGACAATCTGTTGGACACAAATATTTAGATGTGCCCTTAGATTTAACAAATCCAACATTAAATGTCTTTTATTAAGAGAAAGAAAATACCCTTGAATCCAAGCAATTCATTTATTTATGTAATGGTTTTAATTCCAGGAGAAAAGACATTGTTCAAGGAAAATCGGCATATTCTTGAAATGGTAATTTTTGCACAAGCCTGATAAAAATAGCATGATGTACACTGGGTTGCAAGAGAGTAAAAGACCCAAAATCAATCATTGTGCTTCACAGTCAAGAGGAAAGCTAGGCCAAGTAGCTTTAATTCATAAACAGGACTTTAGTGGGGTGAAAAGTCAATTCTGTAAGCTTAATCTCTCCACTTAAAATTTTAATAATGTATGTATTACCAAGTGAATATTTTCTCTTCCATACATATATTCAAAATCTCTGAAAGGTTATGCTAATTTTATTTCATAGGAGGAATATATTGCATGAATCATAATCACAGAACACCAACTCTAAATATTTAATCTGTGGAAACTTTTGATATCTCTGCTGTAACTAGTCGGCAAATTCATGTGTACTATTGCATTGAAAGAGCATTAACTGTGCCCTTCTGTACTCAAGAATTTTTGGCAACTCGTGTTTGGATGACTAATTTAAAAATGTGGTAGATGTTATTGATGTAAGGAGAGCATTGTTGCTAACATCTAACAGCAAGGCAGACCCCTTATGAGTCATCTATGCCTTTGTAAGTAGCACAAAACGAAAAATATTAACAAAAATAGCACAGGCTTTTTAAAGGTATTTATTCCAGCTTTTGGAGGAGAGGGTGAGGATGGGTGGTAATCGTTGTGCTTTTAAATAAGAGCTAAATAAAAACAGCATATTAAGAAACACATAATACTGGTTTTTCTTCTTCAAAAAAAAGAAAATGGAGAAGGTTGTGTGCTTAGTGTATTGCTCTATTAACTTCCCAAACCTTAATATACAAAATGTGGAAGTAGAGTTGCAATAGAAACTAAAGCCCCTGTCACACTGCACCAACGGATGGAAAGAGGATGTAAAACGGAGAAAAACACTTGCCATCCGTTGGTTAACGCGATGCTTCCGTTCTGTACTCACTGCCTCCGTTTTGCTTCCTCTCTATCCGTCCAGCATCCGTCTATTGACGTTTCATCTGCTCAGAGGGTTTTGAGCTGCTCAAAACTTTTGAGCGGAAAATGTATCCAATGCGTCCGTTCTGCATCCGCTAGGCAAACGGGGGACATCCGTTCTGCATCCGTTACACATCCGCTATATCCGCTAGGCATCCACTGTGCATCCGTGCAACTCGCATCCGCTCGGACGCAGGGAGGAAGCGGAACGGACGCAGAACGGACGAGCAGCGTTAGTAGCACGGACGGACAAAGGATGAAAGTGGATGCAGCACGCAAAGAAAGCATTTAAAACAGAAAAAACGTTCGCAGAGGGGACCTATCTTGGATATTAAGGATGTATAGAGGATGCCTAGAGGATGCAAAGGGACACATAGGGAAAAACCTACATTGCCTATAAAAAGGGGGAGCAACTCACCTGGATCTCACTTTCAGACCAGCAGCCCTGCTGTGCAGAACTCTGCAGCCTTCATCTGGCTCTTCCTCTTCCACAGCATCCAGTCATGTCCACCATGGATCATAACAAACTCCTTTTGGTAGCCACCATCATTCTGCAACAGTGCGAAGCCATCTACAGGCTCTGTGAAATCTACTACGGGAAGAAAAAGAGGCGGCCAAGAAGCGTCTGGGTCCAAAGATGAATCGGGAGAAGAGCAGAGTACGGACTGTACAACAAGCTGATGGTGGAGCTCAGGAACAAAGACACTTGTGCATTCCAGAAGTTCATGAGGATGCCTCCAGCCATGTTTGACGAAGTTGTGCAGTGGCTGACACCCAGGTTGACCAAGCAGAGCACCAACTTCCAGCCCAGCCTAGACCCTGGGCTCAAGGTGGCACTGACTCTGCACCACCTGGCCTCAGGGACCACCTACAGGAGCATGCAGTCCGGCTGGAGGGTGCCACACAACACCATCAGCATTGTGGTCAGAGAAGTGGTGCAGGCCATCATCGAAGAATACATGGAGGAGCTCCTCCAGTGCCCCTCCACTGAAGAAGGCTGGAAGAAAGTTGCAGAGCAGTGGTATCAGAAGTGGAACTTCCCACACACCGTTGGAGCCATAGATGGGGAGCACGTGGCCTGCAAAGCGCCAGCCAAGTTGGGGTCCACTTATTTCAACTCCAAGGGCTTCTTCAGCATTGTCCTCTTCGCCATGGTTGATGCTGACTACAAGTTCATGTACATCGATGCTTCAGGCAACGGGTCATGTTCAGATGCCCAGGTATACAACGCCAGTGACCTCAAGGAGTGGCTGGAACGCAACCTCAACATGGGCTTCCCAGATCCAGACCCCCTGCCCAACGACACGCAAGATGTGCCCTACTTCATCATGGGGGATGACGCCTTCTCCCTCAGAACTTACCTCTTGAAGCCCTACACTTCCAGACTCCTCACCCGTGAAGAGAGGATCTTCAACTACAGGCTGTCCAGGGCAAGGCGGGTGGTGGAGAACGCCTTTGGCATCCTGGCCAACAGGTTCCAGGTACTTCTCACCACCATGCAGCATCGCCCAGAGACTGTGAGGAGGATCGTGGAAGCTTGCTGCATCCTGCACAATCTCATGCGCACCCGCTACCCAGTCTTGCAGAACAGGCTCGTGGACCTCCAACAAGGCAATGGGGACATGGAGCCTGGGGAATGGAGGCAAGGGCAAAACCTGATAGACACTGAGGATGTGCAAGGCCCCAACAGAGCCTCGCATGAAGGGAAGAAGCAGCGCAACCTCCTGAAACACTGGTGCAACTCCCCAGCTGGAGCAGTGGAGTGGCAAGACAGGGTGGTAGATGATTAATGGATGCTTCCTTCAGCCTGTCTCATCACACTGATGAGATTGGGCCATGTATGTTGGGTGGGCCTAAAATGAACAGGGCATTTAATAAAGAGTTCTGTTTATGTTGACATGTGTGGATCAATGCTTACATTCATATTGATAATGAAGGGCCATAGGTGTGGCACCTGGGAGGGTGGACCATACAATCCCACTGTGCTTGCACTGGAGGTTTATCTATCCCACAGCTATCTTAACCCATCCCAAAGGTATCCCTGCCCATCCCACAGCTATTACCCATCCCACAGGTATCCCTGCCCATCCCACTGCTATCTTAACCCATCCCACAAGTATGCAAAGGCTTAAACCATTTCTAAAAGTTTCCACCAAGACTTTATTGACATAAATAAATGAAGCAAGTGTGTGAAGCAAAGATAGACTTTATTAATCACAAGCTGTAAAAGAAAAATGACCCAAGTCAAGTGTCCAAATAAAGACTACAGGTAGCCACCCAGTCTCTGGCACGCCTCTTGGTCACTCGGAGGTGTGCCCAGTCTCAGGGGTGAAGGGTCCAGGTGCTGTGGAGGTGGCTGCTGCTGGAGTGCTGGTCTGAAGCGCCACTGGGGTGCCTGGCCCCGAGAGGACAACAGGTGACGGTGTGTTGAGGAAGCTCTCAGACAGCTGGCTCAGCCCCGTGATGTTGAGAGCTCCTTCCTCCATGCCATGGAGTGTCAGCCCCAGTACCGAGGACAGATGTACTGAGGCCGGGCTTGGCTGTGGGGTGGAGGAAGGAGCAGTGTAGTGGGGCTGTCTGGTCTGCAGCTGGGTGAGGACTGGCGTTGGTGGCATCTGTGGCGTGGGTGGCATCATTGGCATGGGTGGCATCGGTGGAACCGGTGGCAACGATGTCGTCCGATGACTCTGTGCCTGGACTGGGAAGGGCTGCTGCTTGTGCTGCTGTACCTCCTGGTAGCCGTAGCCCTGGTAGGTGAGGGCCTGTGGAAAGCCTTGGAATGGGAGGGACATCACCTGGGGTGGAGGAGCAAACCTGGACTGGGTGGGAGCAGGTTCCTCTGGATCTGGAGGGTTGTGAAGCATCTCGGTGATCCGGTCCTTCACCACCTGGTACTGGGGTTCTGCCATGTCCGTGAGGATCTGGTTCACATAGGTGAGGAAGGGCTTGCGGTTGGAGGATGAGGAGTCGGTGTGGACCAGCTGAGAGAGGAGATCTATGCTGCTCCGGATGGTGTCCCTGATCTCCAGCAGGACAGTGTGGCTCTGCCCCTCCTGTCTGGCTCTCTGCCTTTCTGTGGAGGTGGAGTTGGGGGTGGATGTGGGTAGGGCTGTGGTGGAAGTGCCGTCTCCTTTCTCCCACTGCGCCACAGAGTCCTCCACGCGCTCCGCCACGGTTAAAACACTTGTCTGCGGGTTCTCCGCTGTGGTATGCTCCACAGAAACCTGCCTGGAGACAGGAACTGACTCTCGGCCAGAAGAGGACTGGCTCTCAGCAGGCTGATGGAGGGAGAGGGTCGTGAGAGGGGCTGCTGCTGCTCCTCAGTGGCGGATCTCACCCTCCAGCAAGCTGCACCTGGCCATGACATAGGTCTCTCTGTCCGTCAGCTTAACCATGGCCTGGCCAGATTTCTTGAGGTGCAGCTTCCCGTACCAGGTGTGCATGTGCTTCCACCAGCCGAGGAGCACATCCGATGTGTAGCCCAGACTCTCCGCCTTCTCTCTCCAAGCACCCTGCTTCCTTTTGGTGTCCCTGTAGAGTCGGTGTCCCTTCCGCTACAGATAGTCATTCTCTCTCAGCCACTCCAGCACCTCATCCTCGTGTTCCTCCTCAATGGAGTATTGCCTCCTCTCCCGTCCCCGCATATGCCTCTTCCTCCTTTTGGCAGGACCAGATGGGCCCTCATCAGAGGGGCTTCCAGTTTGTAGGGGCTGCTCCTCCACACCAGAAGCAGCAGCAGCATCAGCATCACCAGCAGGATCATAATCAGCATCATCACCAGCAGCAGCAGCAGCACCAGCACCAGCAGGATCATCATCATCATCATCATCATCAGCAGCAGCAGCAGCACGAGCAGGACCAGGAGCACGAGCAGGACCAGGAGCACGAGCAGGACCAGGAGCACGAGCAGGACCAGCAGGACCAGCAGGACCAGGAGCACGAGCAGTACGAGCAAGTCCAGGAGCACGAGCAGGACCAGCAGGACCAGCAGGACGAGGAGCAGCTTCATCAGAGTAAGCACTAGCAGAAGCACCACCGCCAGGAGCAGCCTCAGCAGATTAAGCACCAGCAGAAGCACCACCGCCAGGAGCAGCCTCAGCAGAGTAAGCACCAGCAGTAGCACCATCGCTAGGAGCAGCATCAGCAGAGTAAGCACCAGCAGAAGCACCACCGCCATAAGCAGCATCATTCAGCTCCTCCAGAAGCAGCAGAAGCCCCAGCCACAGAAGAGTGAGCCCTTGCTACAGAAGCCCCAGCAGAAGCAGAGTGAGGGCCAGGGGGCAGGAGGGTGGCCCTGTCCCTCTTGCCAGGGCTGGCAGCAGATGGCTGAGGCTTTCTCTTTTTCCCCATGGTTGTGGGGTTGCTGGCTGGCAGGGAGGCTGGCAGGAAGGCTGGCAGGCTGGCAGGCACCAAGGCCGGCAGGCACCAAGGCTGGCAGGCAGGCAGGCAGCAAGGCTGGCAGGCAGCAAGGCTGGCAGGATGGCAGGCAGCAAGGCAGGCAGCAAGGCTGGCAGGATGGCAGGCAGGAAGGCAGGAAGGCAAGGCACTCAATTTTTCCTTTGAATGGTGACCTGCTTCCGAGCTGCTTCCCTTTATATCCGCAGGGCTGATGCAATAAATCCCCCCCGCATGCGCAATTAACGCTAGGCTTCCGCTAGGCTTCCACTATGCATCCGCTTCATCCGCTGTGCATCCGCTGTACATCCGCTTCATCCGTTCCGCGTCCGCTCTGCATCCGCTTCATCCGTTCCGCGTCCGCTTTGCTGAGGTCCCCCGGAAGCCTTGCGGATGTTCCATCCGCTCTCATCTGCTTCCATCCGCTGGGCTTCCACTCTGCATCTGCTTTCCATCCACCCTGCGTCCTCCCCCCGTCCGTTCCTTTCCGTGTTGTCTGCTCTGGTTATGCAAATTTTTGCCCCTTTTGAGAGCGGATAACAACGGATGGAACATTTTTCTCATCCACTGTGTCCTTTTTACAAACATTTTGCATCCGTTGGGCAGTATGACAGGGCCTTAAAATAACAGGAGTTATACACAAAATGCATTGTATTAACTTTCTGCTAACAACCTAATAAAAAAACAGTATCTATGTAAGTGTACCTTGTATATAAAACACAACATTTTAAAATAGCATTCTGTTCAAATATTTGAAAATGGCCCTTTGTGTAACTTGGATTCTAAAGGCAGTTATCTTCTGCATGACATTAAAGAGCCCTTTGCAGTGTAATCCTGTGTTTTTTTCAGCAAATGGGCATTGGTAGAATTTACTGTGAACGCCCTTTCTATCTATGCTGCGAGAGAGCCCAGGATGGGTTGACTCCTTCCTATGATGTCATAGCTGAGTCTGTACTAAGATATAAAAGCCAGCCCCCGGGAGAGACCCCAGCTTTGGCAAAGATACTTGACAGACTGAAAGGGGTCTGAAAGCCCAAAATAAATACAGAAATATGTCTTACCCTCTCTGGACAAATCAACGGAGGGGCTGGGCTCTCTCGCAGCATAGATAGAAAGGGCGTTCACGGTAACTTCTACCAACGCCCATTCTATTCCATGCTGCATTGAGAGCCCAGGATGGGACATACCAAAGCTTGCATGTCCACGGGTGGGTCCTCATCTATCTCATCACACTGACTCTGCAACCATTTGTTGAAGCACCCGTCTGCCAAAGGCTGCAGTCGCCGAGGGAAAAGCATCCAGATGGTAGTGTCTGATGAAAGGAGATGGGGATGTCCACATGGCCCCATGACAAATCTCCAAGGATGCTTGGGTCGCCAAGGCAGAAGAAGTGGCCGTGCTTCTGGTAGAGTGCGCCGTCAGACCTCGGGGAACTAGAAGGGCCACAGCTTTGTAGGCCTGCTCAATGCAAAACCTGACCCACCTGCTAATAGTAGGAGAAGAGGCCTTGTGCCCCAAGTGAGAAGGGAAAAAGGAAATAAACATGGCTTCCAACTTCCTGAAGGAGGAAGTGCGCTTAATGTATATTCTAAGAGCCTTTCTTATGTCTAGCGTGTACCACTGCTGCTCTAAGTCATGGTGCGGGAGAGGACAGAAGTCAGGCAAAACAATGTCCTGGGACCTGTGAAACCAGGTGTTAACCTTTGGAATAAATGAGGGGTCCAGATGAAGAACAACCCTGTCATCGTGAAAGGAACAAAGGTCCTGTCTGATGGAAAGAGCAGCAAGCTCGGAAACCCTCTTAGCAGAAGTGATGGCAACAAGGAATACTACCTTCAGAGTCAGGAAACGGAGAGACAGTGTTCTTAGGGGTTCAAAGGGGGGCTTTATAAGGGCATTAAGGACCAAATGAAGGTCCCAGGAAGGATACCTGTGAACCACTGGAGGGTGCAGGTTGGAAGCCCCTTTCAAAAACCTCCTGACTGAAGTGTGATGGGATAAGGAAGGAAGTGAACCCATGAAAACACTGAGGAGAGGGCTGCAACCTACCTGTGTAAGGTGTTGGGGGCCAAACCTTTCTCCAGCCCATGCTGAAGGAAGCTAAGAACTTCTGCCAACTGGGCTGAAGGAGGAGAAAGACCCTCCCTGAGGCACCATCAGGAAAAAGCCTTCCAGGTGGCATCATAGATGCGCCTTGTAGAAGGTTTGCGAGAAGCCAGGATAGTGAGGATGACCCTTTCTGGAAGATCAGCCTCCTCTAGCTGCTGCCGCTCAAGTGCCACATGGTCAGGTTGAACCACTGGGGCTCTGGGTGGAGCAAGGCCCCCTGGTGAAGGGAGATTAGATGGGCAGGGATCCTCCAAGGAGAAGACACCGATAGGTCCGCAAACCAGGCCTCCTTGGCCTCCTCCTCCGCACGTTCCTCCAACCTCTTCTGAATTACTGCTGGAATGATGGGAAGCAGGGGAAAGGCGTAGAGGAGACCCTTGGGCCATCTGCACCGAAGAGCATTGTTCTCCTCCTCTCCCTGGCAAGGAAACCTGGTGAAGAATCTGGTGACTTGGGCGTTTTGAGGAGTGGAGAAAAGATCCACTTCTGGTGTTCTGAATCTGAGGGAAAGATCCCTGAATAGAGGCAGAGGAATGGACCATTCTGCCTGGTCGACCAGGCTCCTGCTGAGCCAGTTGGCCTGGGAATTGCCGATCCCAGAGATATGGTCCGCCGAGATCGATAACAGGTGTTTATCTGCCCATAACCCCAACCGTAGAGCCTCTCTCATGAGGGCTTTGGACCTCGTCCCCCCTTGCCAGTTGACATGAATCTTTGCGGCCATGTTGTTCGTAAGGACTAGAACATGAGAGCCGGTCACTGATTGCTTGAAATGCTTGAGAGCCAGAAAAATGGCTTTGAGTTCTAGCCAATTTATGGGAAGGGTCTGTTCAGATCTGGACCAAACGCCCTGAGCTATCTGGCCCTGCATATGGGAACCCCAACCCAGGAGGCTGGCATCAGTGGTTATCACTAGCCTGTCTGGGTCCCTGAACAGGAGTCCCCTCCAGATAGATGGGGAATGCCACCAATTGAGAGATCTCCGGATTTGTAGCAGGAGTGAGACCTTGATGGATGAGTGGCTGGTTCCTGGTCATTGGTAGGGAAGCAGGAACCATTGGAGGGGTCGGGAGTGGAGCTGAGCCCATGGGATGATGCCAATACAGGAAACCATCTCCCCCAGAAGTTTGGGCAGCAGCGACAGGGGGACAATTTGATGTTGCTGGATCTTGCTGATTATCTCTGCAAGGCTCTTTCCATGAGCTGGGGACAGGAAAACCTGGCATGACATGGGATCAATGACTGCTCCCAAGTGTTGTAATTTGGTTGAAGGAGAGAGCAGGCTCTTTTTGGTGTTAATGGAAAATCCATGGCTCTGGAGACATGACAGTAATTTGCAGATCCCGATGGGTCACAAGGATGGAAGAAAGAATCAAAAAATGTTGTCCAAGTAGCATTGGATCCTCACTGGAATAGAATGCAAAGATACCACCAATGCTGCCAGAATCTTTGTGAAGATTCTGGAGCCGATGAGAGGCCGAAGGGAACTGCTCAATACTGGTAATGGGTATTCTGATAACAAAAACAGAGAAACTGGCGATGATGAGGCTAAATTGGGAGTTGGAGGTAAGACTCAGTAAGATCAGTGGAAGACAGGAGGTCACCCTCCTGAACACTCTCTAAAATAGAATGCAGTGTCTGCATTTTAAAACACCTGTATTTTACAAATTGGTTGAGAAATTTTAGATCAAGGTTGGCTCGCCACCCCCCTGAGGCTTTGGGAACGATGAAAAGGTGGGAGTAAAGTCCACGTCCCCGTTGAGATGGGGGAACAGGTTGAATAGCCCTGATTTCAAGAAGGTGCTGAATGGCCTGATTCATGAGGGCTTGCCTGGAAATGTCCCGAGGCACAGGACAGATCAAAAAATTTTTGGTGGGGTGGGGTTAGAAAGTCCAATTGTAACCCTGACCTAATAGTGCTGAGCACCCAGGCGTCCATCGTTGACTCCACCCATTTGGAGGCAAAGAAGGCTAGGCAACCTCCGATGAGCGGGGAGAACAAGGGATTACTAAGAGCGATGGAAGGAACAACCCCCTCCCTCTCGAAAGGGCCGTTTACCAGTAGAAGGTTGTTGCCTGCCAGATGTTTCCACCTGTTGGTCTTGGCATTGGGAGTATGGCCTGTGAGTGCGGGGGAAGCGAGATGAGGTCTCCACTCGGAAGGCATGAGGGCAATAAGGAGCAGGGCGATAGTTGGCTTTCTTCCCAGAGGAAGGGAGAATTTTATGTTTTTCTCTGGTTTCGATCAGATAAAGTTCCAGAGCATCACCAAAAAGCTTATCACCTGCGAATGGAACTGAAGCCAGCTTCCATTTTCGGTGTGACTCTGCCTGCCAATTTCAGAGCCATAAAAGTCTTCTTGCTGCTACAGAAGATGCCATGAGCTTGGATGCAAATTTGGCGGAATTGAGAGTAGCATCCGCAGTGAATTCCCCACTGCAACAATCTTATTAAGGTCTTGGTGAGACTGAAGGTCAGAAGCAGGCAATCTATTCTAAAGTTGGCGCAGCCACCGTGTGCATGGCCTGGTGAAGAAGGATGCTGCTGTTGAAGCCTGAACAGCCCAAGCAGCAGCCTGGTGATTGCGCTTGAGGGTCTGTTTGGAACGGTTATCATCTGGTTTCAGGATATCTTCTGGCTCCATGGGAGTGCCAGAAGATGAGAATGAGGCCAGAACTGGAATGTCAACAGAAGGCACTGCCAGGGCATTATACAGATATATCTGTATATACAGTTCTGCGCTGACATTGTAGAAACGGTTATCTAGAGAAGATGGGCAAGGACCTGCCGAAGGAGAAACTGTTCCTTGACCATGTCCAGGAACAAAATGGGAGAAGGCAAAACCTCTGCATGCACTACAGGCTTGGAGAAGAATGAATCCCCTTAGCTAGAGGGATTTCCTTGTGGCTCGGGAGCCACTTCCTCTGGCGACAGCTTGGCAGTGACCAAGGCCTTGCTGAGTAATGGTCTGAAGACAGTAGGTTTGAAGACCAATGCAGAGGATGTCTGCTCTGTGCGAGAATCCTCTTCCTCTGAAAGATTTCACCCTCTTCACACTCTGAATGAGAGGAATAACTATTCAGATGGTGAAGGCCGTCCTTCCTCATCAACCTCCACCCATTCTGGTAGAGAAGAATGGATCCTGAGGTCCTGAGACCTGTGTAAATCAAGATGATGAGGCAAGGAACTTATAGATTGAGAAGGGAGAAGGGCCTGAACCCTTTCCAGAGTTTGAAGAATTTGCTTGAAGCCTTCAGCCAATCCCTGCCTCATGGCTGATGTGACAACATCTTGGATATCCCTTGGTCTATGCTCAGAAGGCCGAAGGCCCACTGCTGTGGGAGTGAAGGTGGTTTCAGGCCTAGATTGAGGAGAGATTCGAGGCCTGGAGGGAGGGGGAGGAGCATAGGGCCCAGAAGCCTGTTGGAAATAAGGCCCAGATCTGCTTAAATCCTGAGGATCTGACTGCACAGCAAGAGCCTCAGGAGACCAGGATGGAGGATGGAAAGGCTCATAGATAACTTCTCCTCCCCTGGGAGGGCTTGGTTGGGGCCCACAAGTATCATCTGAAACATGCTGTAGTTGCACTCCCTTCTGTTGAAAAGTTCTGTTGAACTGCTTCTCTCGAGCTGCATTTCTGCACTTCTCTGCCCTCAATTCAGCCTGAGTTGCCTTCTTAGGGGCTAGACCCTTAAGACTAGGTCTCACTGGCTGACGGACGCAAAACGTATGCATAAAGGACACAGTGGACGAGCAAAATTTCGGGGGTGGCTCCATCCGTTGTCATCCACTCCAAAAAGTGGTGAAAATTTGCAAAAACAGAACGGAAAAGAACGGATGTGGGTAGTATGTAGTGGGGATGTTAAGCGGATGTTCATAGGAAGCCTAGCGGATGACAGAGGATGGAAGCAGATGACACCTCCGAAGGGGTTCCAGGGGAGAATTGCGAAGCGGACGCATAGCGGAAGGGGCAGATGCATAGCGGATGAAGCGGATGCATCACGGACGCCTATAGGAAACAAAGCGGATGCCGCGCAGATGTATATCGGATGCAAAGTGTTCACTGCGCATGCGGGGAGTATGAATTGTGTCAGCTCCGCGAATATAAAAGGATGCAGCATGCAGTCTGCATACAGGGGAAAGATGTGCTGCCACATCTTGCAGGAACACCATGGTTCGTCAGTCAGGCAAGAAGAGGAAGCCTGTGCCTACTTGTTCCAGCCCTGGCAAGAAGGACAGAACCAGCATCCCACCCCCTGGCACGGACTCTGAACCTGCTGCTGCTGCTGCTGTGGACCAGCCCCAAGGCCCTCAAAGCCCTGCTGCTGAAGGCCCTGCTGCTCAAGCCCCTGAAGGCCCTGCTGCTCCAGCACCCGAAGACCCTGTTGCTCCAGCCCCTGAAGGCCCTGCTGCTCAAGCCCCTGAAGGCCCTGCTCAAGCCCCTGCTAGAGGGAGGAAGAAGCAAGGGAAGAAGAAGGGAGAGAGGAAACAGAACATCGTTTCTGAGGAGCATGAGGATGAGGTGCTGGAATGGCTGAGGGAGAACGAGTACCTCTGGAGAAAGGGCCACAGACTCTATCGCGACACCAAGAAGAAGTAGGTAGCTTGGAGAGACAAGGCAGAGAGCCTGGGGTACACTGCAGAAGTACTCCAGGGATGGTGGAAGCACATGCACACCTGGTATGGCAAGCTACACTTCAAGAAATCCGGGCAGGCCGCTGTCAAGCTCACTGACTGGGAGATGTACATCATGGCCAAGTGCAGTTTCCTGGAGGGTGAGATCCGCCACCGAGGAGCAACCCCTCTGACACCCCTCTCCCTCAGACAGCCCACAGACAGCCAGTCCTCTTCCAGCCAGGAGCCAGCTACCCTGTCCAGGCAGGTGTCTTCAGAGGGCCCCACAGCAGAGACCCCCCCGACAGCTGCACTCCCCATGCTGGCAGACTTGGAGGACCCCGTGGGGGATGATGCCCTGCTGTCACAAATGGAGGAAGAAGCAGCAGCCACCAGAGGCCAACCCACCCCCACCCCCAGCTCCAGAGGATGCAGGCAGAGAGGCAGACTGGAGGGCCAGAACCACAGTGTCCTGTTGGAGATCAGGGACACAATGAAGACGAGCATAGAACTTCTCTCACAGCTGGTCCACTTGAGCATCCTCGGGCTGGAACACCTTTATCACCTACGTGAGCCAGACCCTGAGGGACCTGCCCGAGGCCCAGTACCAGGTGATTAAGCAGAAGATCACAGCACTTCTGCACAACCCTCAAGACCCAGCTGAAGCTGCTCCTACCCAGTCCAGGTCTACTCCTCCACCCCAGGCGATGTCACAGCCCTTCCACGGCTTTCAACAGCCCCTCACCTACCAAGACTACGACTACCAGGACTTCCCACAGCAAAAACAGACCTTCCCAGTTCATCGCATGCCACAGACGCCACTCCTCACCCAGCTGCAGACCAGACAGCCCCACTACACTCCTCCTTCCTCCACCCCACAGCCAAGCCCATCAACGGACAATCTGTCATCAGTATTGGGCCTGACATCTCAAGTCCTTGATGAGGGGCCTCTCAACCTCACGGGACTGAGCCAGCTCTCGGACAGCTTCCTGAACACACCATCCCCTGTTGTACCCTTGGGGCCAAGCACCCCAATGGTGCCTCAGACCAGCACTCAAGCCACAGCCACCTCCACAGTCCCTGCCCGCTTAAGAGCTGAGACCATGGACATGACTCAGAGTGACTGAGAATAGTGTCAGAGACTGAGTTGTTTACTTGTTAAGTTTATCTTTGCTTAAGACACTTTACTTGGTTCATTTTGCTTTTGTAATAAAGTCATAAAGTTTGCCTAAGAAAGTTAATAAAGATTATCTTTGCTTAAGACACTTGGTTCATTTTTTTTACTTAATAAAGTGTTGGTGAAAACTTTGAAAAAATGGTTAAGCCTTTGCATGCTTGTGGGATAGATAAGGATAGTTGTGGGATAGATAAACCTCCAGTGCAAACATAGTGGGACTGTATGGCCCACCATCCCAGCTGCCACACATATGGACCTTTATTATCAATAACAATTTATTCATTGATCAACACATTTTAAAATAAACAAAGCTCTTTATTAATGCCCTATTCATTGTAGGGCCACTCAACATACATGGCACAATCTCATCAGTGTGATGAGACAGGCTCAAGGAAGCATCCATTAATCATCTATCATCCTGTCTTGCCACTCCACTGCTGCAGCTGGGGAGTTGCACCAGTGTCTCAGTAGGTTGCGCTGCTTCTTCCCGTCATGTGAAGCTCTGTTGGGGCCTTGTATATCCACAGTGTCTTTCAGGTTTCGTCCTTGCCTCCATTCCCCAGGCTCCATGTCCCCATTCCCTTGTTGATCGTCCACAAGCCTGTTCTGCAACACTGGGTAGCGGGTGCACATGAGATTGTGCAGGATGCAGCAAGTTTCCACGATGCTCCTCACAGTCTGTGGCTCATGCTGCATGGTGGTGAGAAGTATCTGGAACCTGTTGGCCAGGATGCCAAAGGCGTTTTCCACCACCCGTCTTGCCCTGGACAGCCGGTAGTTAAAGATAGTTAAAGATCCTCTTTTCATGGGTGAGGTATCTTGAAGTGTATGGCTTCATGAGGTAGGTTCTGAGGGAGAAGGCGTCATCACCAATGATGAAGTCGGGCACATCTTGTGTGTCATTGGGTAGGGGATCTGGATCTAGAAAACCCATGATGAGGTTGTGTTCCAGCCCATCCTTGAGGTCACCAGTGTTGTATACCTGGCCATCTGAAGCTGACCTGTTGCCTGAAGCATTGATGTACATGAACTTGTAGTCAGCATCAACCATGGCAAAGAGGATGATACTGAAGAAGCCCTTGTAGTTGTAATAAATGGACCCTGAGTTGGCTGGAGCTTTGCAGGCCACGTGCTTCCCATCTATGGCTCCAAGGTTGTGGGGAAAGTTCCACCTCTGATACCACTCTTCTGCAAGTTTTCTCCAGCCTTCTTCAGTAGTGGGGCACTTGAGGAGCTCCTCCATGTATTCTTTGATGATGGCCTGCACCACTTCTCTGACCACTTTGCTGATGCTGTTGTGTGGCACCCTCCATGCATACTGCATGTTTCTGTATGTGGTTCCAGAGGCCAGGTGCTGCAGAGTCAGTGCCACCTTCAGTCCGGGGTCCAGGTTTGGACGGAAGTTGGTGCTAGGCTTGGTCAACCTGGGTCTCAGACGCTGTACAAGTTCGTCAAACATGGCTGGTGGCATCCTCATGAAGTGATGGAATGCACGAGGGTCTTCATTCCTCAGCTCCACCATCAACTGGTCATACAGTCCAAACTCCATTCTTCTCACGATCCATCCTTGGATCCACACAGCTCTTGGACGTCTCCTTCTTCTCCTTCTGTATAAAAGGTGAAAGAGTCTGAACAGGTTTTGGTTCTGGTGATGAATGATCGCAGCTATCATACAGACTGTGTCATGATCCATGGTGGAGAACAATTGATGATGTGGAAGGGTGAAGAGGTCTGTACACCACGGCTGCTGGCTCATACTGAGATCCAGATGATTTTCTCCCCCTTTTTATAGGAAATATCGGGAGTCCGCTAGGTGTTCTTCTACATACTCTAGACATACTGCAGACATCCTAAATATATGAGATACATCCCAGATACAAATGTTTTGTCTGTTTTTAATACTTTATATATGAGGTGCATCCGCTTACATCCTTTCTGTTTCCATGCTACTAACGCTGTGTAGACATTCCGTGTACCTTTCGTTTCCTCCCTCTTTCCGTTTTCAGCTGCAGCGGATGTGAGCTGAGGGGATGGCCAGAGGATGCAGAGAGGATACAGCGGACATTTAACGGATGATAACGGACATAAAACGTTTGTTGCCCGTATATGTCATGGATGTACATCGTACGCGGTGGAAAGTTCATCCGCTCACAAAGTTTTGTGCAGCTCAAAACTTCTTGCGCGGATGAAATCTCAGTGGACAGATGCTCGAGGGATAGAGCGTATGAAACACGTATGCAGTGAGTACACAACAGATGCATAGCGTTTTCCAACGGATGGCAAGCTTTTTTTAACGTTTTACATCCTCTCTGCATCCGTAAGTGCAGTGGGACTGGGGCTTTAGCTTTGATTTTTGCAGCCACCTCCCTCTGGACTGATTGGGTGCCTTGCCTACGTCTTTTTCTCCTATTGGGCTTAAAAGACTGCTCCACTGGGGGGGAAACAAGGGCTGTGCCAGAGCCTTATCTTGCTCCATTTGTAATATAAAGGCTCTTGCGTTAGAAAGAAGCTGTTTAGAAATTTTTCTATTAAGCCCCTTAGGGCAGTGGTCCCCAACCTTTTTTGTACCAGGAACCAGTTTCACACAGAAACACCTTTTCAAGGACCAGCAAAATCAATTCTTCCCCAATAGTAAAGGGCTTCTTTACTATTTCTTTACTAAAAACGTATTTTTATATATATTTTAATCACGATTATTCATTCTTTGTGGCCCGGTATAAAATGATCCATGGACCGGTCCCAGTCCAGGGCCCGGTGGTTGAGGACTCCTGCCTTAGGGAATAAATGGCCCCTGGGCTTACAAAATGGCCACTCACCTCGTGGTGGAAGGCTTGAATCCAAGATGGCTGCTGACTCCAGGAAAACAGGCTCCAATTGCTTCTTAGGCTATACAGAGCCCTGAGCAAAGTCAGCAAGGGAAAAACACAGCAACCAGCTGCACGATCAGCTGGCTTGAGCTCTTATCAGTTTGCCGATCATGTTTACAATCCCTCCAAACTGCAGGCATGGGGGAGGTCTGTAGACACTGCCCAGCTTGTCTGCACAGAGCTCTGTGACGCTGCTCCCAACGTTGCAGGGCTCTCCTGAAAGAGCAGCTGCCCAGATCCCTGGGAGCTGCTTGAAGAGAGGAAAAAAGTACTGGAGATCACTGGTGATTGCTATCTAATAGAAGCTTTCAGAGACACAGCTACTGACTGAAAGGAGCTGTGTCAAAAGCTGGGGTCTCTCCTGGGGGCTGGCTTTTATATCTTAGTACAGACTCAGCTATGACATCATAGGAAGGAGTCAATCCATCCTGGACTCTCAATGCAGCATGGAGGAGAAAAGCATTACACACAATTAACAGCAGGCTTTGGCAAATTTCCAAGAATCAGGTAGCTCAGTATATAGTAATTGTGCATAGTATTCTCTTGTCTGAAAATGTTATTCTCCTCTGAGCTGCTCAGAGCATCCAGTAGTGGGAGGTGCTTAGTCTCCACATTCACAGGCTGAGCTTGATTTGTGGAACGCTCCTCCTCCACCACGTGACTCCTCAGCATTCCCCAGTTTTTGCTCAGCATCGTGGAAGACAGGCAATGCTTTGGATACTTCCTTGACTGAAACAGGAATATTAGCAGGTTTGATTGCAATTCGGTTTTCCTTTGGTTTTTTCCTTTGTCTTTAGCCTTCAATCCTTTTCAGTCTGAGAGCCCGGCTTAAGGGAAGCTCTGTTCGCCCCCCCCCCAAAAAAAAAAGGTGGTGGGAGGCTTTTGGAGCTGCTCTGCTCCACCTCCCCACAGCCAAAATTTTCTTACCTCTGCCAGTTTGATTGCTGCTGTGTCTTTATTCCGTTTGCTTGCTAGAGGCTTGATATTCATTTTAAAAAGTCATATCACCCTTACCCCCCCTCCCCCCCGAACTCCATTTCTTCAGTAGGGAAGTTAATTAGGATTAATTCCCTTTTCTTCTCTGCCGTTCTGTTATTTGAGAGCTCAGGCTTCGTTTGAGCTCTGGCTTGGTTTGCAGGCAGGAAGTTGCTGCTGAGAAGCGCGCGAAAAGACTTTAACTGTTGGAGGCCATCTTGAGTGCCACCTCGTGGCTGCGTGCCCTATTTATCCTTTGTGAGCTGTGTGAAGTATTTTCTGAATCCCTTCAAGATTCTGAGAGCTGTCTTACCCTCGTTTTGGCTACCTGCACTCGAGGATAATTAATTTGCCTTTTAAAAATTGTTGGCTAAACCCTCACAGCCCTATTCTCAGTGGCACAGCAGCAAGCACCTAGGCCAGTGTCTGCCTGTGCAGGGAAGCTGCTGAAGGCCCTTACAATCATCAATCCGGGCCTTAGGCATTCGCTATTTGGCTAATTGGACTACTCATTAATATTGGTTGTTCTATTATTAATATTGGAATATACATATATCACTATTCATAGGAGCAATTACAAAGCAATTATAGCAATAATGTTATAATAATTATTACAATCATAATAATCACTCATGGTAACAAACTACTTAACAGTATAATATTTTAATTTCAATAAAATATTATTACTGAGATACGACTTATTATATGTATATAGACACCAGTAAAACAAAAAGAATAAATAAAATAAAAGGGGGCAATAAGAACTTTATCAGGACAACCGTTTTTGACTCAGATCGGACCCTGGGTGTGCCAACCGCCTTGTACACAGATTATATTCAACTACTGTTATTCTAATTTTAATCAAAATGGCAGATGGTAGCACCTCTTAGGCACCTTGCTTGAAGGCAAAAGCCAAATCTAAACATAGTGGAAATTCTAAAGCCTCAGAAAGGGACGCCTTAAGGCCATAAGGCCTTACAAAAGCAAATAGACAGGCATTCACATACGCTGTATCTCAGGGTGCCCCCTCTTCCAGTCCATCAGTTTCTTCACACCCTCCTCCTCCTCTAGATCTCTCCCTTTCATCCAGGCGCAACTTAACTCCACAAGGACAACAGGCCCAAGTGTCTGGAACACCAACCAGATGGGCCCCTGAAGCCACATTCACTCCGACAGCCACTGGTTTTCGCCAGGATGACAGCTTTATTGAGGAGGTCCCAGAGAGGATGAAAGCCTGGATGGAGATGGCTATTTGCCAAGGGATTGCAGTGGGGCTTCAACACGCGGTAATGTCCAGACCTTACCCTACAGCTACTGACCAAGAGCCCCAACCACTGAGGTCACTGACCAGGTCGGAACAACACCAGTCCCAGGTACACTTACAGGGGGAGGCCCCTCTCCAAGAGCCGGAGGAAGAGGAGGAGGAAGTAAATCAAATCTTTCAAATGGCCGAGTCTGAAGTGGGATCAATTCATAATAGCGAGCCCCTGTCAGAGGCAGACCCCTTAGAAGGGGAAATGTCTGAGGATGAAGGTCTTATTCCTGACCAGCCTACTTTTACAGGCTTATTTCGGCCACAGCTTTTCAAATCTCTCTTGTTTAAGGCAAAGAACATTGCAGGTCTAAACAAGTCAAAACCTTCTGACACACCTGACCCTTCAGGGGAGGGACCAGAGGACATGATCTTCAACCAACCGGTAGTTGAAGTAGAGGTAATTCCAGTTCCCCCCATATTTTTGGACCTGGTGCAGAAGCAGTGGGCTTCTGCAGCAGTATACACCTCCCCAACTGGACATGATAGGAAATTCTTCAATTTGGACCCTGATTTTGCAAAGTTACTGGGGACTCCCGAGGTAGATGAGCGTATAGTGGCTTTAGCGTCCCCCTCTATTCCCAGTGAGGCACTGGAGGCCTTAAAGCCGGAGGAAAAACGGGTCGAGCTCCTCTACCTCTGATGCCTGGGTCAGAGATACGGTTAGATTTGGACTCACGCTGGAGTTTAGATCCACTCCCCCAAATTCCTTCATGTCATACCCTATGTTATGCCTAACGGCATAACAGCTCATTCAACAAGGAGTGCAGCAACTTCGGTAGCATGGGCCACACAGGCATCAATAACTGAAATCTGTCAGGCCGCAGCTTGGGCTTCCCCATTGCCCTTCATTAGACATTACAAAATTGATGTGTTTGCTTCTGCTGAGGCTTCCTTTGGCAGAAGAGTTCTGCAACGGGTCCACAGAGATCAGGAGGAGATTCCAGACCAGACGGAGTCCCTCCCATAGGACAGCTAAGCTTTGGTATGTCCCACTACTGGATGCTCTGAGCAGCTCATAGGAGAAAGGGCGTTGGTACTTACCTGATACACCCATTCTCTTTGAGCTGTGAAGAGCATCCAGCCCCACCCTTTTTTTCCGTCTGGTGGGGTCCTGTTTCGGCCAATGAACTTTTTTGTATGGGAGAATGAGAGCGCTTTTTTCCCTCGTCTTTGCCAAAACTGGGGAACGCTGAGGAGTCACGTGGTGGAGGAGGAGCGTTCCACAAATCAAGCTCAGCCTGTGAATGCGGAGACTAAGCACCTCCCACTACTGGATGTTCTGAGCAGCTCAAAGAGAATGAGTGTATCAGGTAAGTACTAACGCCCTTTTTAAAAATGGAAATAGACTTTGCACTCCAAAACCTAAAGAGGCAGCATTTACTAACATTGCATTCATTTTATTAAAATTTCCAGCTCCCTTTAAAATAGATAAAAGGAATATATAAAGAATGGAAGTACAGTACTTGTAATAGGAGAACGATAATTTTCCTTAAAAATAGTAAAACTAGAAGATAGAGAAATCCCAAAGTGCTATGGGGCATAGCTCCAGGAGTCTGCATCTAATGGAAAGAATTGGCAAAAATTAAAGAGTTTTAATCATGCTTTTTGCTCAGGTCACCATTAAAACTTCATATAGAAATTTAAAACAAAAAAAAGAATGCATTGGTATGTACTATTCTGCCACATACAATATATGCCAAAGTCATGCTGCCCTAAAAGGGTACTATTAATGATAGTTTAGAATATGTAATATGTAATTTAGGGATCCTAAGCTATAAACCTCAACCTTCAGTTATTACTCATTTTGCAGAAAGTAAACTGATAGTGATCTTCCAATAAATAGATGAATTAGCAAGAAAATATAATCCATTAGTAAAATGTCCTTTTTTTTTGTTTCCTGCAACCTTAAATGCTCTACCTCTTCTTTTTTGGTCCCCTCCTCATTTATTTGTTTTCTACCTGCCGCAACTATAACACTATTAACAATAGAACCTAACCTTAAATACCGCCCCATAATTTTTTACAGTACACTGTGGGTGATTTACCATATCAGCATCTTGCCCCATCAGTCTGGGTCTCAATCAGAAATATGTAAGGCTGAGTCAACTTTGAGCCCCATCAGGATCAAACTAGGCTGTAGACAGTTTTCCTGCAATATTGCATTCTAACCACTACGCCACCAGTGGTAGTTTACAAGAATGAAACATAACAAATTAAATAAAACAAATTAAATTATATATTTATAAAAGTATAAAGACCAGTCCTATTGGGCAGTTATTCTTTATAGGTGTCATGCATCACCGTAAGCCATTCAAACAGCTCTCTTGCACTAATTTCTGGAAGGCTGAACTCCAGTTCAGATGGAATACTATTTGAAAGATAGATATTGCTATTGGAAAGCAGTGTGTACCAACCTCCATGGTACGTACCTTGCAGAAACTTTTGACAGTTTCTTCATCTTGGCAGTTTCATCTGAGATGAAAAAGTCAAGTCAGGAGTCAATATCGATTCCAGTTGGGGAGAGTAGTTACAAAGAAGCTTCAGGGCAAAGTCAGAGATGCCTGTTTAGAGAACAACTAGCATCTTAAATAGAACTTGAAAGCTAATTGGAGGCCATTCTGGATTGGAACACAGGAATAAAAATTGGTGGTGGCAGGTGCAGCTGATTACTGGTCCAAGATTGGCAGCAGCACTTCCGGTAGAGTGGTGGAAGGGGTGGACACAGCCGCCACCACCACTGCCAGAGCTGCGGAGGGCAGCGAGTGGAACAGACACCTTTTTTTCTTCCTCCTCTACCTCTTCTTCTTCCTCCTCAGTTCCTCTCCTGACTTGGCGGTGGATGCCAAGCTGTTGGAGGCCCTGAGCCTTCACCAACGCCACTGGTTCATTCTAGATGAAACTTTTGGACAGTTTTCAAAGACAGCAAGCATATTACCATATACAAGATGAAAGCATATGCTATTGTTCTAGGGCTCTCCCAACCCCGGTAGGGTTGGTATGATTTCACATGTTAGGGTTGTGACACTGTCTGACATTTCTTATGATGATATCAGTTCAGAACACTCAAAATTGTCCTCTGTCAGAATTGTCTGAGAGTTTTGTTCCTATGGCAACATATTACTTTTATTTGCTTATTAAAGGAACATGTTAGGCTAGGTTTCTTTTGAATAACCCAGCTCAACAGATCTCCTCTGAGATTTGATATAGGCATGGCTTAATTCAAAAGGTCAGATTCTTGGGCAACAACCCTCCCTTCCCTGTTAGGATCCCTTTCGGAGGGGATCCTCTCGATCTTTCTATTAGGGATCCTTCTCTTCCAGATACCAGAGACCCCCAGCAGTTAGACCAGGACAACAACCAGATAGGTCCGACTCAGTGGATAGAAGTAGAAGGGATGGTCAATCCTTTCGGGGAACAGGGAACAGGTCCTTCCGGCGACCAAGATAATTCCTGGGACCCAATAATTCCCATTGGCGGTCATCTTAAGTTATTCGCTGACCAATGGGACTCCTCTACCTCTGATGCCTGGGTCAGAGATACGCTTAGATTTGGACTCATGCTGGAGTTTAGATCCACTCCCCCAAATTCCTTCATGTCATACCTAACAGCAGAATTTTGAGGGACTAAGCCCTTGTACCACCTGACTCTCCATTTGCATCTTTCTTTCCTCCTTGAACCAGGATGTCTCAGTATCATCTATCTTCATGAGAAATTGGAAGGCATTGTGCTCTTCTCTCTTTTTCCATCTATAAGAAATGATAAACATGGCTCCTTTCAGCCATTTTTATCCCGCTCTTCCTCTTTCTTCCTGATGATTTCTGAGCAGAAGAATTTCCATTACTTCTTTGGCTGAAGTCAAAGAGGTTTCCCTGATTCTGGAGTTTCCCATCTGTCCACCCCCTTTATCACCATACTCATTCACTCAGGCACACACACACACACACACACACACAGGTTCTTGGCATCCAGCTTCTCAGATATAAATATAGGTGTATGCAGAGATGCCGATGCTCTGCAACTGGGTGGGCTGCCCATGGGGTCTCGACAGGCGAGAGTGAAGACAAACACGTGGGTTTTCCTCGAGGAGAGCAAGCCCAGAGCGTGTTCTGAGCCACCCTTTTATTGAGCCTCCAAGGCAGGAAGTTTGCGGTGTAACAGTATCATTGGGTACATTTTGCTGCAATGCTTTAAGCAACTTGTTGGTTAACATATAGCTTTTAACCTTTTATGGTCACAGTTCCCTACTTGCGTATGTCGTGTTACGTGCTGACTAAACAGTGGCAACTTTAGATATTTTCCCCAGGTACTTTTTGCAGAGGTACTTTCCATTTTTTAGGTCCCTGGTTCATGTGCTGGCCTTTGGCCTAGTCACACTGCTGGGCCTGAACCAACTTATTCCAACAGGTGTACATCATCAAAGGCAGATATATAATGGTGACATCTGAAGAGAGGCATGAACAAAGTTATCACAAGTCAACCTGGAAAAAGATCAGGGAAATTATTTTACTAATACATTTGAACTGTCAATTTTTTATCCAACGGTTGATGATGGTCAGAAGATAGATAAAGTGTTCTAATTTCTTCAGCAGTCATCCTAATTTTCCCCTATCCAATCTGCTCAAGCTTATTCCATAGTCAAAAACTTAAAAAAAAATTGTTAGATGAATTTATTCATATTAACAATATATATATATATTTATTATAGGCAGAAATGAATTTTGAAATATCATTGAGGATTGTCTATCGCTGATTCTCATTAAAATGTACATGCTAATATCAACCCCACTATTGCATCTCATTCCCATTACATGTAAAATTATGTTTTTATCTTTAATTTCTGTTTAACCTCAATATTTGGGAACAATTTGGCTATCATAACCCAATTGGCTATTGTCTTCTTTATAAACTAATCATCTGTTTTCTTTTTAATCTTATAAAAAACCTTCAGCCTTGAAATAATTTGGGAAGAATATTGTTCTTTTTAAATCCTTAACTTGTGTGTATGTGTGTTTGTCTTATGACAGTGAATTATGGCAACAAACTGCATAACTGCAGTCTCATAGCCATGTTTGTACATAATTTGAAATGAAAAATATGTCATAAATTATTATTAAATAAACTATGAAATGAGTAATACACAACATGGTAGCTATACTGGCAAGATAAGAGATTTGGAAGAATCTCTCAGAGTGACCTGTGGGGTTCTTGGTGCTTCCTGAGCTTGGTTTCATTAGCAAACTAGGTAACATCATCAGTGCATTGCAAGAAAATGGCCAAGTTCATGGTGCACCAATAACCCCACAGATAAGAGATTTATGTGATGTACCAATCTAACATCCCAAACAATTCAGGATGCATAGACTAACCTTAAATCAGAATCTGTTTTTGCCACATTTGATACATTTTGTGTTTGTTTTGAGGTCATATGGAATATTCATCTTCCCTTGCATGGGAGAATATCGTATGTATCATATTATGGTTTGTATTGGTGCATTTAATAATTTTCCCACATGTATGTGATGTAGTAAATGAAACAAAAAAATTAGGTTAGTGCCATTCAGATGCTTTGTCATTCAAGCAAAATGTACTATGGCTGTATTGCTCTTGTGGGAGGAAATTATAGAAACACGTTAAAGTTGGCAAATTTTGAGGAATGGTGGATGATCTTTTTGGCCCTTTTTTATTGCATTGAAAGTCGAAGCCTTGTTGCCTATCAGTAATACTTTTTTTTGTTGAGGGAATAATTGTTTGGACAAAGCCTGTAATAGGTAGGACAACTGAGTTTCTGTCTAGATCTTTCTGTCTTCTTCAGTCAAGACTTATTTTGGAAAAACAGGATCCTAAATAGATGACTTGCAGAGAGAGCTGTCAGCTTAATTCCAGAGAAGATGTCATTGTGGAGGTCTGGTTCCCATACTATAGATTACAATAGACAGAGGGAGTTGAGGATGCTATTCACAGCAGCAGTTAAACATTTCTTATAATGCTTCTGGTTCACACTAATTATGAAATTCCATATAAAATATTTCAATGGCATTAATGTGTATGTATGTTTGTATGTATGTATGTACATGGACATATATTGTGTATAAAGTATATATATAGCCTTCAGAAAGATTTTGAAAAACAGGGCAAAGATTATATAAAAACAGGGCTAGGGTCTCCAACCTT
>BLBF01000002.1:60500987-60515658 GCA_015471245.1 Laticauda colubrina | reverse complement strand
TATCAAGAATATATTTTATTCCAGTATAAGTTTATAGCATAGTCAAAAACAGTCCAATATTCATTTACCATGTAGTCAGTCCATTCAGGGATATTCAGTTAGCAAAGTCCATGTAGAATATCCTATTGTCAGTTCTCATAAATCAGTCCGTTGTTGTCTCTCCCGTTCGAGCAATGCAGTCTTGCTTCCAAGCAGTAATCAGGGATCATCAAAGCCAGAGAGAGAGAGAGCAAGCTGTAGCCTTGCTACTTTTATATGGTTTTCATAACCACACCCACAGTTGCTATTTTACAGTTAAAGCTGCATACACTAACTATGATTTATAGTTAGTATTTCACCTAAAACAGTTAGGGTGAACAATGTTATCCCTAACACGAACAACTTAAAATTTCTGCTACTGGTTCTCCACAACTGGTCAGAACCTGCTGAATATCACCTCTGAGCTAACAATTTAAAGTATATTTGAAATGTTCCATATCTATGAATAAGAAAGAGGAGTTAATCCATTTTCATTTTTCTGCTTCCACCAGCAGTTCCCAATGCTTCAAAATGTCACAGGAGTCCAAAACTGGAGAGTGGAACAGAAATCACCCCATCTAACCAGCTGGGGTGATTTGGAGGTTTGATAGGTATATTTTGAAGCCAGCTTAGACTTCACTTTGTTTTTGTTTGACGAGTATGTTAGGTGATGGAATTATGCATTTATTTCTTGTCTCCCTTTGTCTGCACATTATTTTATTTATAAGCTGTTCTGACAGCATCTAATGCAGAATGGCCTAGAAATGTTATATATAAATGATAAATAAAAATATATTTTCTCTAGGTTCTGCACTTTTTCACTGGAACATTCTCCCAGTTTTTCAGAGCAGATTTGTGGGATAGGTCATATAAACTGATAGAGAATCTCTGAAAATGAAATCTTCATCCGTTCTCTTAGCAGAATTCACATTGTGGATAAGAAGTATTCAGAGGACAGAAGTTTATACTAGGAACAAATCCTAATTGCAAACCAAAATGTTTTTGACAGAAATGTTCGGGCAACATTTTAGCAGCGATCTTAAAGAAAAGACTAAAAAAAATTTCAATGTTATAATTTCAGAATTCTGAAGTATGTTAATAACACAGTTTTGTATTACACGTTATTTGGGGTATTAGACATGGTTTATAGTGAACCATATCACACACTTAATAGGTTTCAAATTAAAAACCTTATGGCATTTTCTTTTGCTCCAGATCGGTACTCTAAATAAGCACTTAATTCAGCAAGACCACTTGAATTGAAGTGTGTACTGATTATGCATTTTTGGTCATGGTTACATTTCTTATAAACAGTAATATGGAAATGACAACTGCAAATAAAAATTGATTTAATTAACTAAAACAATTGTTCATTTTTTTAAACTTTACACTATACCCCCCTTACTTGCTGGTTTATTTACTCATATAAATAATTCCTGACAAATTCCAGCAGGTTTGGTGGTCTCTCTTGTGGTCCCCATTTGCAAAAGGGCAATAAGAGTGATCCCTCAAATCATAGACTAACTGACACCATAACAAAATTAAATTCCAAATATCTTTTATAAACAATTGAGAACCAGGTAACTGAAAGCAGCTTGTTATCTGAAGATCAAGCTGGATTTAGGTCTTGTCAGGCTCCAAAACCCAAGAAAGACATGCTGACTTTTTTCTAAGCAGTTTCCCTTATGTTCCTCGCCCATAGATGGAAATCTTGCCAAGCTAACGCAAACTACTTGGATCATTAAAGATATAATCTGAAAACTTGTAGGAATATTCTACTTTATGCAGATGGTATGGTATTGCTGTTATACATCTTGGTAAGGATGAGAAGACTGTAGCACAGGTGTAGTTCATATTGTGAATTCAACTAACTGAACACGAATAAGTCCAAGACCAAGGTAGTTGATTTCAGGAAGGGATGGGCTAGTTATAACTGGAGCCTGGATAGAGAACATATAAATCAGGTTAAGTCTTAAATATATTTTGGACTTGTTTTTATAGAAACAAATTCCAGATTCCCATATTTTAAGAGCAGTTCTTTAAGTGCTACAGCCTGTGCCAATCACAGCTACCCAGGTTTTCTAATTCCAATTATATATCTTTATACAATAGCAAAATAGTTCCAATGAGTATATATGGCAAATATTTGTGGTGATATATTAATGTCCCCTTATTGGAACAGGTATAGGCCATTTTCTTGAAATGCATCTTTAGGGTGGATAAATCTACATAACTACAGTAATAGGAGCAGAATTGGGTATTCCTCTTATATATAAAGCCACCCACTAATTAGAGTATTCAACTATTTGTTGAAGATATTATCTATGGACCAATATAAATTACCCAAGCTTTGTTTTGAAAAGCAGTTGCATGATATGCTTCATCACACTTGGGCTGCCCAACTTTCAATGTCATCTCACAATATGGATTCTCTATCCAAACTCCCATCCAATCAGATCTGAAGTTGTATGTACCAGTTGCTGAAGTTATTGTGCATATCCACCTGAACTGCCAACTGTATTCTATAGAAGGAACTGTTTATTTAGATTCATATTTAAAAACGAAAAATATTAGGGCACTCAGAAGAAGCTGTCTTACTTTTTGCAGGATATTTCTTTAACACCAGATGGGGCAGGCAATCTTGCTGGGTTCTGGATTTTTCAATGGTCTTAATTCCACTTACTGTGGAATCCTTCTGAAATGCCTGCTAAGACCGGACTGGCTCTTTGTATTGTTCTGAATCTAGAAGGTGGCAGTGGGGATAACTATTCAACACTTTAGCTCAGTGCCTTTCAACCTTGGTGGCTGGGGAATTCTGGGAGTTGGAAATCTACACATTTTAGAGTTGTCACAGTTGAAAAATATCACATTAGCAGTTAATCTGTGGATTCCAATTCTGTCCACTGTGACATTCAATCTCTAGCTATATGAAACTGCTAGTGGAAATTGTTCAGAATTTTTATATATTTATCTGTTAAATTTGCATGCTGCCCCTCTCTCTACCAAGTAACTCCTGGTGGCTTATCGGTGATTTCTAAATGTTACTTTTGATCTATTCCAAGGAAGTAGTTGATGCCTTTGAATAATGCCTGTCTAATAATGGGACATATGAGAGAAAACATGAAGCTGTAGGTGATATAGATAAAAAAGAAACTGGACTTTGGGATTGAGGTTCAATCCCTGTTTAGCATGGGTTCATTTCTCCTTGAAAGCAGAAGTCAGCGATTGTGAGTCTTTTTTGTTCCTTAGCCACCACTGGATTTTCATACTGCTGCTTTTTGAGAAGTTTTTGTGCATAGTTATGCCTGCATACTAGCCACATTTTTTTTTTTTGAGCTGGTTGGATTTGAATATAGTTATCAAGAGGTATTTGTGGAGGGGAAGCAAAAGATGATCATTCTCTGCATTTTGATGTATGAAAATACAAAAGAGATAAAGGTTGTGTTGTGCTGATGCAATACGGCATCGGATCCTGCTAATGCCTTTGGAGTTATCCATACCACTGTTATGTTTCTTCTTGACTATTGCAACTGGTTTTGTACAGGGTTATCTGTAAAGCTATCTGGAAGTTGCAGATGGTATAAAACTTGACAAACCAGTGCGAAGTACAGTGATCATAATGATGCTTGGTTGCCAGTTGTTAGCCAATATATTTAAGGTATTGATACTGACTTTTAAAGCCTGACTGTCTAAAGATGCACATTCCTTGTTATGTACTTACCTGGTTAGGATGGTTGGGGAAGGCTGTCTTGAAGATGGACTTCTGTCATGTTCAGGTTTCAAGCATTGAATAAAGAGTTTTCTCCTGGGTCACTTCTTTGATATTGTATCCAACATTCTCTCAACATTTAAAGAATTTGTACAATGCTTTTCCTTTGCCAAGTTTTAAATGATTGGCTGATTTTATAACTTATTGTTATTTTTAATCTGTATTGATTAACTTCATATTCTTATTATTTAACTGTGTTGACTGTTCACCAGAAGAGAATGGTAAGGCATAAATCAAATAATAAACATATAAAATACTTGGCACCTGATTAACTTTTGTACCAAGGTGAAACTGGAAGATTTCATGACATCAATGGACCCATGTACATACATACAACAGTAGAGACATCCTAAGTGTCTAAGAGGCATGCTCCACAGTTACCAGATCCTGCAGTGAGTTTTGCAACGGAGTACAGTCTTTGTGATAATCTACATTCAGGTCTCATTAATTTTGCTGATATTGGATAGTACCTGGACCTCGTCTCATGGTTGAGTTACAAATATAGCTGGCCAGAGTTAGTTAATTGGTCCCACAGGTGGGTCAAAACTCATACTTGTATATTGGCAATGTTAGTAGGACATATAGTACAGTTATTGATCCAGTTAGGTATGTTGTACTTTTATATATGACAAGATTTAACTTTGTTCTTTATAGGATATATCAGAATCTAACAATGTTCTTAAAGTATTTAAAGATCCCTATAAATTCCTTTGTTCAAAGGAAGTTCGGTTTACAAGCATCTTGTTTAGCATAGCCCTAATCATTACAAATGGTCTGCCAGTTTCTAAAAGTTGACTTTTGAAAGGCATATGAAATTGTCATTAGATCATCCTATTCTCAATATGGATCTTACTTACAGTAATTAGTTCATAAATTGTTTGCCCTTTATAGTGTAATTCTATCTATATCTGCTCAGACAGAAGTCTACTGAGCTCAGTGGAATTTATTTCCCATTAAGCAAATAGAAGATTGCAGTCTGAAAGGACACCGTATCACTTTTATTCCATCAGTAATGTCAGGAATATAAGTCACCTAACAGGTATTTGGGTTAGAAATATATAAACCAGGAAAGACATTTTAATACTGTCTCTTTAAGGGAATGCAAGAGCATGCAATTGGGTTGGTTTTTCAAATGGCTATAAGATGGAGCCAGAAATCTGGATTGTTTTAGTCTGAGTCTCAGAAGAGAGTGTGAATGTATCTTTGTTTCCTTCTGTTGGAAAGTTGCTCCATTTTTCCTAATTGATTGATATTTCTGGATTTAATGTAAGTCTGATACTGAACTGTTATTGACACTGGAATTTGATATTTGGGTTATCCCTGGATTGAAAACTGACTGATTTAACTTGTGAATGACTTTGGACTGTGATTGGACTTTGCTTAACGTTTCTGGAAGTAAAAACCTACATTTACTGTCCAGTATATCTGTGTGTTTCTGTGTGTATTATTCCAACACTACTCTCTATACGTCTCCCTGTATGCGCTCATTCTCCTTATGGGGAAGTACCTCAACACTGGTTATGGGCCCAGGCCATGCCAGGCTCAGATAACTGAGAGTTAGTATGAATGCACAGTACTGTATACAGACAGCTGTTTACTGTTTAATTGTGGGCTACTATCCTGGTAAAGATGGCACAAGTCACTTCCACAAGTCTATCACTGATAAACCAGTTGGATGGAATTTAAATTATTTACACATATTTGGAGCTCCAGCATGGGTGCATATTCCCTCACAAATAAGACTGAAAGGGCAACATAGAGCTAAGTTATTTTTTGTGGGTTATGAGGCCAACCATAGATCATTTAGATTCTGGGATCAAGGCACAGCTCATGTTTATTGTAGTGCTTGTGCAAAATTTCTTGAGCACATTGGGTGGGATAAACTGGAACAGGAATCCAGCAATGATATTATTATTGACACCCAAATAGTCCCTAAGGATAAAATCAGTACACCCCAAATAGCCATTAAAGAGGAAGAACAGGAGGAAGTAGTAGAACAAGCACAGGAAAAGATAGAAGAACAGGAGCAGGGGCACAGGAAAGTCCACTAGTAAGTCCTGTATTACCAAGACGTTCAACCCGAATAACACGACCACCTGATAGATATCAGGCTAGTGTTGAATGCCAAGTGAACACAGTTCCAAGTAATTATAGTGAATTAAAACTGTACCCTGCTAAGGATCAGGCTGCTTGGCAGAAAGCAATGGATAAGGAACTAGAATCTTTAAAAAGACTGGAGGTATACGAAAATGTTAAGTTACCACCAGGTAAACATGCCAAAGGATGTTAAACAGATATATAAGCTAAAGACAAGTGTAGATGGGACTGTTTCCCATAAAGCCAGCTTAGTAGCACAAGGGTTTAATCAGACAGCAAATGACTATGATGAGGTGTTTGCACCTAGTCTGAAGGCTACTACATTAAGGGCAGCATTAGTGTGGGCAGCTAAAGAGAAATATATTGTAAATAATTTGGATGTAGAGACAGCATATATGCATGCACCATTACAACACACTATATATTTAAAGAAATCTTTAGGTATCAAAGATGATAATACAACTGATTGCTGGAAATTGAAAAAGAGTCTTTATGATTTGAAGCAATCAGGATATGAGTGGAACCAATTATAGTTAAAGAATTAACTAAGATAGGGTTTGTAGTTGGCATGGCTGATCCATGTTTGTTTAAAAGAGAAAGTAATGGTATAATTTCATTGTTGGTATTATGTACTGATGACATAGCATTAATCACCAAAACTGAACAAGAAGCTACTAAGATAATCTCACTGTTGGAACAGAAATTTAAGATAAAACAGGAGAAATCAAACAATATCTTGGTTTAAAGATAGATAGAATGAGGGGAGGATACAAGATCTCACAGGCAGATAAAATTAACCAATTACTAAAAAGTTTTAAAATGGAACTTTGTAAGCTGGCTAAAACACCAATGAGCCAGGAGTTTAGCCATGGTGATGTTCAAAGTCCTGTTTTCGATAAGAACATTTACCAGTCCTTGATTGGTAGTTTATCTTATCTCAGTAATTGGTCAAGGCCAGATATTGCATACAGTGTTAATCAATTAGCAAGATTTAACGCTGAGCCGACTGAAAGGCACTGGCAAGCTGCTAAACATGTGTTAAGATATCTGAAATAAACAATGCATTATGCATTGTATTTGGAGCCAAAAGATGAACTGAATTTGACTGCATATGCTGATGCAAGTTTTGCTATAGACATAAATACATGAAAATCTACATTGGATACTGCTGTATTATTGGGAAAAGCATTGATTGGATGGAGATCTATTAGACAGAAACATCTAAGTTTGTCAACAATGGAGGCTGAATTCTCATGTTTGTCTTTACTATGTACAGATTTAGTTTTGTATAAGCAATTATTAATTGATATGGGAATTAATGTAATACATCCTATTTATTTTGTTTATGAAGATAACCAATCGGCAATACAGATGGCTTCAAATATTGCTGTTAAAACAAGAACAAAACACACAGATTCAAGATATTTAAATGTGAGACAATGTGTGAAAAGTAAAATGATTAAGCTGGAATACTGTATGTCTGAAAACAATATAGCAGATCATTTTACAAAGGCCCAAGGCTCCATAAAGCATAAGGTGAAGATTATGGACTTAGATGAAGGTGAAGGTTATGGACTTAGAATGTAAGGTTGTATATATTATCTTACCCAAAAGGGGAGAATGTTAGGAATATAAGTCACCTAACAGGTACTTGGGTTAGAAATATATAAACCAGGAGAGACATTTTAATACTGTCTCTTTAAGGTAATGCAAGAGCATGCAATTGGGTGTGGTTTTTCAAATGGCTGTAAGATGGAGCCAGAAACCTGGATTGTTTTAGTCTGAGTCTCAGAAGAGAGTGTGAGTGTATCTTTGTTTCCTTCTTTTGGAAAGAAATGTAAGTCTGATACTGAACTGTTTTTGACACTGGAATTTGATATTTGGATTATCCCTGGATTGAAAACTGATTGATTTAACTTGTGAATGACTTTGGATTGCTTATTTTGGACTTTGCTTAATGTTTCTGGAAGTAAAAACTTACATTTACTGTCCAGTATATCTGTGTGCTCTGTGTGTAATATTCCAACACTACTCTCTGTACGTCTTCCTGTATGCGCTCATTCTCCTAACGGGGAATTACCTCAACAAGTAATATTATTCCATCAGTCTTTCTACTCTCATGACAATAGGAATTAGTAGGAAGATAATATTCCATGTCTTATTATATGTCAATTTTAGAAAAAGTGAAAGAGAATATGATCATTCTTCACCCAGTCTTTCTGCAATCCTAACTTCTAGCAAACAATGAAACAATTTAGTCTTTCCTACATATATTTAATCCACTTGCTCTGAAGATATTATATTGCTAAATAATCTATTTTCTTGAAATACTCAAGTAATTTTTACCTTATGCTCATTCATACCATAAAGACTGTTCAAAGGTATGATGGTATTGAAGTGAACTATGACAGGCCCTCACATTTACATTGTTCCCATGGTCCCCTGCAGTCATATGACCTGAATTTGGTTGCCTCGCAACCAGCATGTATCTACAATGGTCGCAATATCCCAGGATCACATGATTGCTGCTTACAATCTTCCCAGGGGGCTTCTGACAAGCAAAGTCGATAGGGAAAGCCTGGTTCACTCAATGACTGTGGCAAAATTGTACAAAATTGGAAGCAATTCACTTTATGATTGCCTTGTTTAGCGAAAGAAGTTCCAGTCCCAATTGTGGTCATAAATTGAGAGTGTCTTGAAGGAGTATTTCAAGATACATCAGATCATTTATGTATCAGGCCAGACATATTGTCATTTTCAGAGGTCCTTTCCAGGTGTCTCTGGCAAAGGTGAGGCAGGTGTTTATCACATAGAAAGCCTTCTAATTTGCAAGTATTCAGATTCCCAGACTGTGTTTTAAAACCATAACAAGTCCTCTTTTTAGAAGCATTTTTATATTTTTCTATTCGATATAACTTAAATGCTCACTCTGCGCTAAAATAGTGAAAATGTTATAAGTTGTTGAATGGTGTTTTACATTTGTTTTTATCACATTTCAACTATATTTTATTGATATATCTTTAGCTGCCTTTGGTGTTCTCAGAACAGAAAAGAAAGAGGGGAGAGGTTCATGACATGGGAAGACTGACAATGACAGATTTAGAAAAAGCTGAAAACTGGTTTGTTTTTGGGAGAAATGGTGGGACCTCTGTGTGTGCGTGTTCTTAGCCTTCCAACCAAATTGTGTTGTTTTTAAGATTTGTCAAAAAACCCAGTGATTCCCAACCTTTTCTTCACCACAGACCCTCTTTAAAGCCCCTGTCCCACTGCACCAACGGATGCAAAGAGGATGTAAAACGTTAAAAAATGTTGGAAAACGCTATGCATCCGTTGTGTACTCATTGCATACGTGTTTCATACGCTCTATCCTTTGAGCATCTGTCCACTGAGATTTCATCCGCGCAAGAAGTTTTGAGCTGCACAAAACTTTGTGAACGGATGAACTTTCTGCTGTGTACGATATAAATCCGTGACATACGAGCAACAAACATGTCCGTTTATCATCCGTTAAACGTCCGCTGTATCCTCTCTGCATCCTCTGGGCATCCCCTCAAATCACATCCGCTGCAGCTGAAAATGGAAAGAGGGAGGAAACAAAAGGTACACGGAACGTCTACACAGCGTTAGTAGCACGGAAATAGAAAGGATGAGCAGTGAATGTTTTGCATCCTATATACATCCTCTAGACTTCCTATGAACATCCATTTAACATCCCCACTACATACTACCCACGTCCGTTCTTTTCCTTTCTTTTCTGTTTTGTTTATGCAAATTTTTGCCACTTTTTGAAGCGAATGACAATGGATGGAGCACCCCCGAAATTTTGCTCGTCCCGCTGTGTCCTTTTTGCATACATTTTGCATCCATCGGCCAGTGGGACCTAGCCTTAAATACTCTTTTTGTACCATGGTCACAGATCATCAAGATTTAACTCAAGATTTAAATCATAACATTTCTTCAAGTCTTCATTAACCCTCCCGCATAATGGCCCCCCAGGGTTCAGACAACCACAGGTTGAGAACCACTCCTGTAACCAATCCAAAGGGTATACATTAATTCAAAGCTGAAATAGATTTTTGAACATGCACAAAAGAAGTATATTTCATTTTTCTTACTTTTCTAATGTGTTACAATTCTCCATGTCTCAGGCTGTATCAGAAAACATTCAGAGCTCAGGAAAACAACCAGAAGAGATTCAGAGGCTGCAAAAGGAAGGGAATTCTGAGCATATATATTTTTTGTTAGCAGAACAGCATTAATAAATGTTTATATTTAAATTTAAATAAGTTTACATTACATTTTGTGACATACCAATTCCAGTTTGTTACCAATAATTTGATTGCTTCTTGTTCAACTTTTATTATGTTCTGAAGAGCTTTTAAATGGTTTTTTTTTTGTTTTATTTGATAAAATATATTTGATAAATTTTGCTAAATTATAATTGATTCAAGGGAGCTTATATAAAAAATAAAACCAACGCATTCTCACCAGATCAAAATAAAGTACAATAAATAAAACACAATGCTCATAAAAAAAATCAATATTCATCCAGGTGGCCCTCAGTCGATCCCCAAAAACATGTTAGAGGAATCAGTTATACCACTCAGCAATTTCAAAAAATTGCCCTCTAACCTGGATAGGATACAAATGACACATTCAATTCAAACTTGCATAGTTAACTGCACAGCAGAAATGTATACATTTTGATTATAATTTACTTATTTTTTCTAGGAGGGATCATTAAATATAAGCAGGTTCGAGAATGGTTTCATCAATGTAATGTTTCCAGATGAGTTTGATTGCATGTCATAACCTACTAAAGAAATTAGGGTTCATCTGCAGTGGACTATGTTTGGAAACATTTTAGAAGACCTTAAAATGGGTTACTGAAATGATTAGTTAAACATTCAGTTCTAAACATTAAAAGCTTTAAATTCCTATGAATTTAAATTAAACTTATTTCCAGGTAAAATTAGTTGAATCAATGAAAAATAAATTGTATTGTAAATATTATTTATTTTTGTATTCTGGAATCACTTTTAGAAGGTTAATTGAGGACATCTGATTGAAGTTGCTTAGCTAGGATTCCAAAAGAATATGAAAAATAGCCAATTGTTTTAAGTTTGCAGTACAGATCAATACTTAATGCTCATCTGAAACATTATCTTGGGAAAGATTGAAGGCAAAAGAAGGGGATGATGGAGGATGAGAAAGTTATAACATCATGAACGAATTTGGGCAAACTCCAGGAGGCAGTGAAATAATAGAATAGAATAGAAAGCTTTATTGGCCAAGTGTGATTGGACACACGAGGAATTTGTCTTGGTGTAAATACTCTCAGTATACATAAAAGATACGTTCATCAGGAGTCGAGAATCATAAGATACGACACTTAATGATAGTCATAGGGTACAATAAGCAATCAATCATACTAGGAAACAGTCAATATAAATTGTAAGTATACAAGCAACAAAGTGACAGTCAAACAGTTACAAGTGGGAAGGGATGGGTGATAAGGAGTGATGACAAGATTTAATAGTAATAGCAGTGCAGACTTTGTAATAGTTGAACAGTATTGAGGGAATTATTTGTTTAGCAGGGTGATGGCTTTCGGGAAAAAACTGTTCTTGTGTCTAGTTATTCTGGTGTGCAGTGCTCTATAGCGTTGTTTTGAGGGAAGGAGTTGAAACAGTTTATGTCTGGGTTGTGAGGGGTCTGTAAATATTTCAGTCTTCTTTTTGACTTGTGCAGTATACAGGTCCTCGATTGAAGGCAAGTTGGTAGTAATTGTTTTTTTCTGCAGTCCTAATTACTCTCTGAAGTCTGTGTCTGTCCTGTTGGGTTGCAGAACCAAACCAGTTATAGAGGTGCAGATGACAGACTCAATGATTCTTCACTCCCCAATATTAATTCACATAGTTCATCAATTTTTTTAGTTCTACCAACCTGAAATTAAGCAGAAATTTCCTGATAGTGAGAACAATTAGCGGATAACTTGCTTCCTGAAGTTGTGGATCACTGAAAGTTTTTTTAGAAAAGATTGGACAACCATTTGTTCAGGATGGAATAAGGACTCATACCATGGGCAGGAGGGTCGGACTAGAAGATCTCATAGGTCTTTTCCAGCACTAGGATTCTTTGATTATAAGATGGTCTTCCTTACCCTCCAGACATGGATAAGCACAAGCCACGCCCATTATGGAGCCATGTTAAGGCCATGCTATGGAGGCAGTACAATTCATACCCAAACAATTTCCTCCCAAGGATGAAAGCACGGCAGAATGGCTATCTGGGTAATTGAATAAACCTTTAATACAGCAATAAATTGTATCCATATATAGTAACCCAAACAAAAATTACAGGCTGGTAGAACTAAAAAAATTGATGAACTATGTGAATTAATATTGGGGAATGATATGAGAAGCAATTACTATGAAACAGTGCAAGGGATTTGGTAACTGCTGTACAATTTTTCACACAATCTAAATAAAGCCATTATGATTTCTTTTTGTTTGGCCTAGGGAGAGTCATATGAGTCAGATGTTGCACTCATTTTGTAACTGCCAACTTCTAAAATTTTGGAATTTTAGCTTTGCTCTGGCTACGTTCTTGTTCTCAGTCTTTCCCATCCGGGAACAGTAATGTGAAGCTACCTTAGGGAAATCACTATAACCCTCTTTGAAAGGAAGAAGTATTGATGTACTAATGAACTTCTAACCAACACAAACATCATATTCTTTGTGCTGTGCAGGTCCTTGTTTGTCATCTCTGACAAAAATGCACATCTTTATCATTTCATCTTTATCATATCAAAATAACACATCTTTGTTATTTTTAGTGTGACAGAAAATGAAAGCTGTCAACTACTTTTTCAGGTGCACAAGACTGGTATGCATAACTGGTGGTGAGTCTCTGGCTCCTTACCTACAATTTTCTTCTGCAACTTCTTATGCATTTGCACATCCATTTCTTAGCATACTGCAGGAGAGATACTTGTATTATCCAGAGAGAGGAACTATACAAAAGAAAGCAGTGGACTATTGGACTACGCCCTCTGGGAGGTGCCGAGACGGAAGAAGGATTTTTGCCTTTGCCTGCAAGTTCTCTGTCTCCCCACGCCAGGCTACAGTGGTTGAGAAAATTAGTGATCCTTCCTTATTAATTCTGTGCTGCATTTCTTTCTCTAGCCAATAAGATGGTTCAATCCTGTCTTTGGTGGTCAGACCGGGAGGGCAAGAAGGGTGTCAAAGCTGCCCTTGCCTTCTTGATTCCACATTTATTTGCTGCAGTAGCAACGCATAGACTAAAGGAGAAGTTGGAAGAGAGAAACCTGGGGATCTTCTGGATGGAGCGTCTTCCCTCCACCCCTCTTTTCCAGGCTCTGATGAAGAGGTGACAAATAACTGTTGGTGTTAACTCAACCGGTTGCTTTTCCTTCAAAACAAAGTAGAAGCGGCCAACGCCGTTTTGCAAACGCAGACTTTAATGCCATGTATAATAAGGTCTGGCAGACCGTCTTTGATAATTAAGCGTTCATGGTAAGCATCCGGTTCTTAGTAAAAGAATTGATTTTCTACTTTGGAAAAAAAAAACAAAAAACACACCACCACCACCACCACTGCCCGGATGTAGCTGCTACCTCGTTTAGGTCGATCGGGGGGGGGGTGTCTTAGAAGCGTTTGCACATTTCTGATTTGCTGAAAATTGCGGAGGGCTCGTCCTGGGCAGAGCCCGGCTGTGCTGCTGCTGCTGCTGACGACGCGTGGCTCTGACTGCTGCAGCTGCTGCACGTCCTTGTGACGCGCTGGAAGAGACTTCGATCCCGGGTCCGGGTTCTGCGGCTGCGGCTTTTTGATAAGGTACGCAGACCTCCCTTCTCGCCTTTTGCATGGGGGTGTCACGCTGTTTGGGGAGGGAGGAAAAAAAAAATATAAATCTCTTATGTGAAGTAGATTTGGAGACACGGGGAAGATCTGAAGCTTCGAAGGCCTTCCTCTTCTGCACTGATTTAAGTCTTGTAGGGATGTATATACTCGGAGCCATTTTTAAGTTAAGAGTTCGCGGTGAAAGGTTTCGAGCGGGATCGGTCCGCAGAACGCCGACCATTGCACGGGATGGGCGGATATCTACGTTCGCGTCCCGGGTCTACGAGCTGGGGTGGGGCCGGGCGAGGAAAAATAAAAAGACTTGGGTAAAAGTCCCTTCACATTCACACATGTCCGCAAACGACTGGAATTTATGGCCTGGGTCCAGCTGGCCAATTCATTGGATGACTTGGCTAAACTAGGTCCGGATGACTTGATTTAGATGGCGAAGTACGCTTTATTTGTTCATCCCGGCCAAGTTCTTTCTGCTGATTTACGTACCCTCCTGGTGCACCCTGAAGATTGGGGCTGGGAGAGAGGGCGCTTGGTGGTGGGGGAACCGGGGGAGGGAAGCGATAAATGCTGAAGGGCTCGTGGAGGAAGAGCGCGGTCTGCATCGGGACGGCCAGGAAACGAGGCAAACCGCAGCATGAATCGGCTGGATTTGTTCGAGCGGCCCGACAAATGGTCTCGTTCGTAAAGATCGCACATGCAAGTTTACTTTTTTTTTTTTTCTTCTTCCCCCTCCCCCTTTTCTTCCCTGCACGATTCAGGTCTGCAGCGGCTCCCTTTGGAGACGGCGGAATTCCGAAGGAACAGAGTCGCATCGTTTAAGGGGAGGGGGAAGGCGGCACGTCGGCGTCGTCATTTCTTTTATAGGCCGAGGGAAAATTGGGAAGAAGTCCGTGTGGAGGGGGGGGGG
>BLBF01000002.1:60347846-60500887 GCA_015471245.1 Laticauda colubrina | reverse complement strand
TTGGGAAGAAGTCCGTGTGGAGGGGGGGGGGGGGGGGGGGGGGGGGGCAGGGTTGACTTTTGCTCAGTCGCGCTTCGTGCAACCCGCTTGTCTGGCTCTTTGGCGGAAGGGTCACCGAGCAAAAACCGCAGGCGAACGCGAGGCTGAGCCTGGGCGCACCCAGCCCGTCAGCCTTTTCATTCCCCTGTGCTTTTTGAGGGCAACTCCCCTGGCAATAGGACACCCGCAGCCCCAACAGGGATTTAGGAAGTTGATGGTGCGGGGCTAGGTTCGTTCAGGCGGCAGTGAAGGTTCCCAGTGGCCTGGTTTTCCTCCTAAGGGGCTCATAAGGCTTCGCTTTGCTTGGCTGTCTTGAGGAAAGTCTGTTGAGTTCTGGATCTGAAATGCGCGGATGCGTCTTGGTGCCTCCTTTGGAGTTCTGCGCAGAACCTCCCTTTCATTTCTGAGCGGTTTTTTCCCCGACGGATTCTTAACAGAAATTCCCTTTCCAAGGGGGGGATAGCAAGTTCCTATTCATCCTTTTTTTTTTTTTTGGGGGGGGGGGGAACCGTCTGCGCTCTCAATGTTTGATTTCTGGCGACAGCCATGCGCCTTGCCTTGTGATAACTGCTGTCCGTTAAGCATCTTTGCTGCTTTCCTCTTATTATTACCTCTTATTAAAATATCGACGGTGACATAGGTTGGGTCTTCTTAACGTTAAGAAATGAAAAATAAAGGGTTGGGTGGGGTAGATAACTTTTTTTTTTTTTTTTTTTTTTAAAGAAATGCCTCAGCTTCTGTGGCGATGCTGCGAAGTCGTTTCGGCGGCAGAAGAAAAAAGTAGCTTCATCCCGCCTTAAATGCCATGTGGTTTTTACTCCGCCGCGCTTGCTTAACTTAGAATTGTTCACCTCCCTGGCTTTTCTTTCAACTTGACTGCTCTTTTGCAGGAGTCGCTGCACCCGCCTGGCGTGGCTTTTTTTGGGGGGTGGGGGTGGGGGTGGGTGGGAGCAAACTCGGTTGGTGGCATCACCGTGGGGCTCTCGTCTGCCTTCCCCCCCACCCCCCACCCCACTCCACCCCGTCTCTCCCCGGCTCATGGCTTCTGCAATGCGGTGGGTGTGGTTATATCGTAAATTGTAGCTCTGGACCTCTGCAGTGGAAGCGCTATCTCCTCCTTTTTGCATTTCCAATCCCAAGGCCCTCGTGGCTGTGTGTATTTCGGCTGCAGAGTGGAGTTTAAAGTTGAGAAAGAAGGCTCCTGCGGGCTTGAATGGAAAGATGGAGGGAAACAGCTGGTATTAATCAGATGTATAGGATGGGGGGAGGAATCTAGAGGCAAGCAAAGAGAAGCAGGCAAACGTGTAAGCTGAGAATCAACATATGGTGCATTGTCTTTAAATCGTGGTGCTGCTTGAAAGTGTTACTTTTCTGGTTTTTTGAGTGCAACTTTCTTAAAAAAAAAAACAAAAAAAAAACCTGATGACTCTGCTTGATGACCACTGAGTATTTGATTGCAAAAGTAGCAATGAATTTTGCATATTTTGAGAAACTACTAAATGTCAAGTAATTGTCCATTTCATATAAAGTAATGAAGCTGTTTAACATTCTTGTGCGATCTGTTATAAAATTTATGTTAAACATACTTTGTTTATTTTACATTTATGAGGAAGTTTGAATTTTAAACTTGTTCGTACATAAGATTATATGAGTGCCATTTTGCATTGACATTTCATTGCAAAATACACTTAGTATCATTTGCAGCTGTTTGTTATTTTGTTTTATTGACTAGTGTAAGTCAGTTTATAAATTATACAAGTTAAATACGTAGGATAATTATTTGTGCAATAAGTTAAAAATAAAATAGTATTTCACTTGTAGCCTTTTAATAATTTTATTGACATTGTTAATACTGTTCTAAAATGAAGAATGACTAGATAATTTACTTACATAGACTTGGTCTTGTATTTAAATTCTGTTTGTCCTTATTGCAGTTTATAAAGGGAGTATAAAGAGTTGGAGTAGATACAACATAGCTTTTGCTTTTCAATTGTCATATTTGATTGGTACCTTGATAATACTGAAAATGAGATTTTATTCTAAGTCATCTTGTATTTTGCTAAGTAGAAGTTGGAAGGTAATACAGTACTTAACCTTTTGGTAGCTCTTCTATCCACATCTTCCATTGAATTACCTTTGAAAATATATAACTCTAATGCGTTTTTCCCTCCATAAATAAGTATAATAGGTTAGGTTTAATTGTTTTAAATAAAATTGTTTAATAGAATCTGGAGTCTAAAGTGGAAGTAAAATATCTAATGTGCAATACTATTTCCTTTCCTAACCTGATACAGAGGCATTCAGCCATACTTCCTATTATTTTCCATTAACATGACTATGATGAATGAGGATGATGGAAATTGCAGTCAAACAGCTCAAGAGAACATATTGGTAAAGGAAAACTATTCTCAGCGAAAGAAACTTGCAATAGCTGCTTTTTAAATTTATTCTGACTTTCTTTCGATAGAATGATTGTCAACCTGGTAAAGCTAGTCTGACTCTTGCTAGCAAAGAAAGCAGTATGTGGTTTCAGGGAGAACCATAAACTTGTCATAATTTGTTTTGTTTTTACTGCAACTGCTTTGACTGGATTTGTTTCTGAATTGTTGCATCTCCTTATCATGGAAAGTGAAAGTTTATAAAATGTACTGCTTCCATTGTGCCTGCCCTAAGAAAGGTGACTGATGGCCCTCTTGTTTTTGTAATGTCATGCTATGAAGAAAAAGGGTGGAGACTACAGAAAAAAACTGGAATTGTAGCAATGCTTAGTGCTGCTTTGGACATGACATCACTTTGGCTCAAGAAAATTAGGGTGGGGCTGTGAGTCTGGTTGTCTGGGCTATCATAATAAATCCAATAAATAAGATTACAGTTGTCTTGGCCTTTCATGCCTGTATATGTTTAGGAATAAAATGACAAAAAAAGACGCCATGCTATTCCTCATGTATTTTTTCCAATAATTGGCTCCAATAATATTATATAAACCTATTTGACAACATATTTGTGCCAGTGTTGTTGCACCTTATGCATGTCTATTCAGAAGAATGACCCCATGTGCCCAGTAGGATTTATTCTTCGGTAAATGTGTTTTTTGTGATAATCTAAAAATGCTTATTTTAAAAATACGTGAATATTTACTAAAATTAATTAAAAACATTATCAATAAATCATTCTTGTAAAAAAGCAAGAGAAAGTAAGAGTGTGGGATTAATTATTGCTGGTGCAAAGTACACAGAAGAAGATTATATGATTCATAACTTGGGATCAAATATATGGCTGTTTTATAGCATTAAAACTCTTATTAAAATAGTGTGGAGTGTTCACATTATGAGTGTTCACCCAACAGAATGTCAATCATATTTGTTGTGCTGCAGAATTCACTATGCAAGTTTAACAAGTATAATCCAATCAAATAAACTTTAGCCTCAATATTTTATATATGGACTCTGAAGTCTGTCTATCAAATTTATATTCCCCCCTTAATCTCACCTAAAGTGACTCTGAGCAGTATGCAACAAGATAAAATAATATATGTAAAAGCAGATATAAAGTGTAAAAATCCATGTTAATATCATAAAAAGACACAATCCTAGATGAAGGGAGGATAAGAATGGCATCTCAACAATGGAGCCATCAAGGCAAGGCATCCCAGGCCTGATAATATAACCAGGTCTTGAAGGTTTTTGGAATATCAAAATTTATAAAGCTAATCTAATTTTGGAGTGAAGGATGTTCTATATGGTGGGTTTCCCATCAGAGGAGGCACATGTAGCCCATGGTACCCATAATATTCCTTCTCTGCCAGATCTAATGAAGCAGCCTGGCACAATTCCTCAACCGGGTTCATGTCCAAGGAAATAGAAATTTTGAAAATTGTTAATTGTGAACTTGTGAAACAAGATGCCATGTGATTGTACATCTGTCAGCATTTCAAAATATTTCCCAAACCTTTAAACTCTGTTTGACACAAATTGGAATAAACACTACAAATACAACTGTGCAAGTACTATTTTCCATCTGTGTTAAACATAAGTCATACTTAGCCTACTAAATTGTGTTAGTACTCCAGAAATATTGATCAATTGCTTTCACCAAAAGTAGATAAGCTGAGAAAACATCAAGAAACATCTGGCGGAAATTTTTTTTTTTTAAGCAGAAATTAAACCTCTTAATAGGCAATCATTATTTGTTTTTCTTTAAACTTTAGGCTTCCTACTTTTATTTTCCAGAACATTTAAAACATGCTAGTAATTTAAAGATTTTTTTGCAGATAAATATTTTTGTTCATGCTTGAGGAAATAACTGGCAATAGAGTAATTTGCAAAAGTGGATGTGCCAATTTCTATTTGTCAGCTACACAAGACAACTTTATTTGGAAAAAGCAAAAGGTTTTAACCTTGATCCCACAATTTTATCATTTTAAAAGCGCATCTGATTACAATAGGTTTTCTTATCAGGTGTTAACTCCTGATAACCTAAAAATGACATCAGTAGACATGTTAATGATAAAAGTCTCGCTTCCTAGTACTTTTCACATATGGCAGGAGGAGGAAAAGTGGGCTGCAAGAAGACATCATATGGCTCACCCATATGTTCCTGGGAAAGGCTGTCCTGCAGGCTTATTGTTCTCAACCTTACCATTAGCAATAGTTGTCATAATGATATTAGAGGAACAACTTGCCAAGAAGTGTAAGGAGCAGCTAAAAATAAATAATAATTTGACATAGCTTTACTATATCTGAATGAATTTTCCAATGTTACTCCATATAAATGACTTGTTGCTTTATCATTTAAGTGTACAGTAAAACATTGGTCTGAATCAACAAATCAGGTCATTGTGAACTCTGAACTTTTAGATAAATTATTGAGACTACTAATCAAAATATAGCATCAAATTAGTTAAATTGTAATCTTCCTCAAAGCATAATTCCAGTTTGTGGTGACATCTCAATCAAAGGTATGAAATGCATGTGGAACCTTGCTGCTTACATAAATTTGGTCAAATCTTTTAACTACCTACTATAAATTACATGTAAATTCTTAATAGCCATATATTGTGTGTTGTCTTCTCTATAATCTTTTCTTAGACAAATATTTAGAAAATGTAAGAGTTATCCAATTAAAGACTTACTTGCAACATTTTAGTCTTAAAAAGTAAAAGAATGTATGTACGGAGGTGAATAAAATCACTATATTTACATTGCCTACTTGTTCTCTGTGCATTTCCCCCCAAAATTAAATACCACTTGATTTTTTTAATGTACCCATTGCAATAATAACAATAGATCTTGTCAGAACTTGTTGGTTAAGATATTAATCAAAAATTATGAATTCTAAGAGAGTGGGATAAGGGAAATCTCATGTTTAAATTCTCATTATAGTTTCTAAATCACACTTTCCTTTTGGGTTTGTTTGTGTGATATCAAAGTTTAGACTGGCAGTAACTTGTTCACTGTTGTCATTTTTTAAAAATGTTAGTATTCACATCACTTTTGTCACTTGCATATATCAAAGAACCAGTTTTTTTGTGCATCAAGCAGACTGATTAGCTAACTACCAGTGATCATTTCTGGCTTGTATAGCTGGTTTGCTTTGAATATGCAAGAGCTGATTTGGGATGGGTCTGGTCGAATCAGTTACATGACAGCAGGAGTATGAGAACAAAGTGAGGCTAAGTGGTGAGACTAGTGACTACAGGGAAGCTGGGACAGACTAGGTAATACATTTTTATACACAGCCATTTGGGAATTACTGCCTTTGATCATGTCCATTAAGTTAATTTGTATAGCTAAGCAGTTAGTCTTATAGTCTATGACTTATGACTATAATTGGGATTGGAAATCTGGTCATAAGTTGTTACCATTGTAAGTTGAAGTACCCACATGACCAGGAACAATTTTCTGGCTTTTTTGCTGAGATCCTTAAACAAACACTGAGATCATTAAGTGATTGTGATCATAGGTTACAGAGTGCTGCAATGAGTTGTAAAGCTGACCTGTCCAGGATATGGTCACATCAGAGGTGGTCTTCAGCAGGTTCTGACCAGTTCTGAAGAACTGGTAGTGGAAATTTTGAGTAGTTTGAATAGTAACCAGCAAATACCATCTCCGACTGGAGATTTTACAGTATCCTTCCCCTGCCATGCTCACCGAGCCATGCTCAGAACTGGTAGTAAAAATTGAATCCCACCACTGGATCACGTGGTCCTGGGGGCACTTACTATGGTCAGGAGTGCTTTATGGATCACAAACACACATTCCACGGCTGTCATAACATGAAGTGATTGACTGTTTATAAGTCAAGAACTATTTGTACACCATTTCCTTCCAAGATGTTTTTAAATTTTAGTTTTAGTTATGTCTCAATTGTAAGAGCTCTTATAATTTGGATTGGTGGTGGTTGTGACGATGATGAATTTCTCTTCTGTCTTCCATTTGTCTCTTTTTATTCCTACTAGAGAAAACAACTAACGGATAGTAATTTGCCTAAATGCATTCATGTAACTCTGTAATTGAGGGCAGATTTGAACCAATTTTGTCCCTTAATCACTATTTTACAGTTGTTCCACAAGCTGACTTGTTTCTACACCGAGGATTGAAGTAACTGGAAAGACCTGCTTACATAAGATATTAAATCACTTGATCCTCAATTATCCTTCCCCATGACCAACGCCTGTAACCACTTACTTCTGTATTTTAAACTATTCTAAAAAAAGCAAAACCCAACTCTTAAGATTCAACTTTTCTGAGATCATGAGTAGGGTTGTAATATGACTGCAGCGAGTGGGCTGTATCACTTACAGGGTACATCAGTTCTTTGACAAATGGGAATACTTTGTCCTGGTTTTGAGCACTGTCACAGGTACTTTTGTCCTGTTCTTGAGCCATTGTCACATGTACTTCTTACCCTTGAGAAGGGGTAAGGGGTTCTTGAGCTGCTGTCAAATAGAGGCTTTTGGTTCTGCTTCAGGTTGTCACTTCTGCTTATTTGCTGGCCCACTTTGAGTAAACAGTTAATCACGGAGAAAAAGTAATGTACAATAACCAACCAACACTTTACTTGCTGTTCTTACTGATGGTTCATGGACAGGTAGAGGGGATGAAGGCAAAGAGAAATGGCAGCAGCAACTGTGGGTAGGAAGAGATGTATTATTGTGGAGAAGACATAGGCGATACAAAAACACCTAAAAATTCTGGACATGTACAGTATGTTTATTTTTTGGCAATGTTAAATGTGTACCTGACTTTCTGGCTTTAGCTAATCACAGTTAAAGGCTAGGTCCCACTTGCCGACGGATGCAAAACGTATGCAGAAAGGACACAGTGGATGAGCAAAATTTCGGGGGTGGCTCCATCTGTTTTCATCCGCTCCAAAAAGTGGCGAAAATTTGCATAAACATAACGGAAAAGAATGGACGTGGGTAGTATGCAGCGGGGATGTTAAACGGATGTTCGTCGGAAACCTAGCAGATGGAAGCGGATGACACCTCCGAAGGGGTTCCGGGGAGAATTTCGAAGCGGACGCATAGCGGAAGGGGTGGATGCATAGCAGATGAAACAGGCGGATTCATCACGTATGCCTATAGGAAGCAAAGGGGATGCTGCACAGATGTATATCTGATGCAAAGCGTTCACTGCGCATGCGGGGGGTATGAATTGATATATTGGTATGATATATGAATTATATCCGCTCTGCGGATATGAAAGGATGCAGCACGCGTGCAGAATAGTCTATTCTGACTCAGAACAGTCTGAGAGACTGAGTTGTTTACTTGTTTAATAAAGTTTGTCTTTGCTTAAGACAATACAGTTTACTTGGTTCATTTTGTTTATTTAATAAACTGTTGGTGAAAACTTTGAAAAAATGCTTAAGCCTTTGCATGCTTGTGGAATAGATAAGGATAGTTGTGGGATAGATAAACCTCCAGTGCAACCATAGTGGGACTGTATGGTCCACCATCCCAGCGATCCAAATGATTTTCTCCCGCTTTTTATTGAAAATATCGGTTGTCCGCTAGGTGTCCTTCTACATACTCTAGACATACTGCAGACATCCTAAATATACGAGAGATATCCCAGACACAAACGTTTTGTCCGTTTTTAATCCTTTATATTTGAGATGCATACACTTACATCCTTTCTATTTCCATGCTACTAACACTGTGTAGGCGTTCCGTGTACCTTTTGTTTCCTCCCTCTTTCTGTTTTCAGCTGCAGCGGATGTGAGTTGAGGGGATGGCCAGAGGATGCAGAGGACGTTTAACGGATGATAATGGACATAGAATGTTTGTTGCCCGTATATGTCGTGGATATACATTGTACGCGGCGGAAAGTTCATCCGTTCACAAAGTTTTGTGCAGCTCAAAACTTCTTATGCGGATGAAATTGCAGTGGACGGATGCTCGACAGATAGAGCATATGAAACACGTATGCAATGAGTACACAACGGATGCATAGCGTTTTCCAACGGATGGCAAGCTTTTTTTAACGTTTTACATTCTCTTTGCATCTGTAAGTGCAGTGGGACTGGGCCTTAAAAATGAAACAAAGATTACACTTCTCATGGGTATAACTCCTTTCTACAGTATACTGTGAGGTCATTCTCAGTAAAATATGCTTAACTATATTGTACAATAAATTGCTATATAACTACTTCATGTAAAGCTTAAGCAATTATTGTAAAAGAACTTAATACCTGTGTAAAATATATCAAACAACTGGTATGACAGTTGGGGAAATATGATTTATATCTAACAATCAATTAAACTTGCAAACTGCTGACAGTTTTTGTAGTTTTGAACACATTGTATAAAAGATTGTCACTGATATATGAAAGAAAATGTGTTTGTAGTTGAGATTGGATGGGGGAACATGCATAGAAAATATAGCATCTTTCAGTTCTGTTGTAGTGGTTTCTGTCATAGACTTTTCAGACAAGTTCTTTATTTTTCACAGAAGAATAATGGTTGCTTTTGTTTCCAATGTTTTTCTGTGTTCTTAAGACAAAGGTTTTATTTAAATGCAGCAGCATATGTATGTGTGTATTTATGTATTTATTTAATTAATTAATTAATATGGCTGCCTATTCACCCATGGTGACTGGAGGCAGCTTATAGGATGTAAAACCATATTTAAAATAAAAAACAATAAAAACTAACAAAAAGAATCAAATTAATTAAGTAACAAAATAACAAAATATGGGAAAAAATAAATAAAAAATAACCAACTCCCCCACCCCCCACCCCAACGACAGCAGATCACACAAGCCATTTTGAGACAGAGGTACCAAAATATTGCTTAAAAATTAAATAAAGTTGATTTCCAGTTGACCTTTCAAAGTACTTGTTAAGCCTGGGTTCCCCAACCAGGGTTAGGTAGACAAGCTAAACAGAATGTGCAGCGTTAGTCAGATAGGCACACAGATAAATGAGTGAGCTAAGCTTGTATGTTTATTAACATACAGTAAAAATAACAGATCCGCTTGTGCTATCAAGAATATATTTTATTCCATTATAAGTTAATAGCATAGTCAAATAACAGTCCAATATTCATTTACCATGTAGTCAGTCCATTCAGGGGTATTCAGTTAGCAAAGCCCATGTAGAATATCCTATGTCAGTTCACATAAAAATCAGTCCTTTGTTGTCTCTCCCGTTCGAGCAATGCAGTCTTGATTCCAAGCAGTAATCAGGGATCATCAAAGCCAGAGAGAGAGAGAGCAAGCCGTAGTCTTGCTACTTTTATATTGTTTTCTTAACCACTCCTTTAATTGCTATTTCACAGTTAAAGCTGCATACACACTAACATACACTAACTATGATTCATAGTTATTATTTCACCTAAACCAGTTAGGGTAAACAATGTTATCCCTAACATTCTCCCCTTTTAGGTTACATAATAACTATGAATCATTTACATTTTTAAATTATATTTTTCACAACTTTCTTTAAACTTAATTGCTCCTTGAGCTTTTGTAAATTGGTCTGCAATGTTTTCTTCTGACATGCAGTATACCAATTTAATTAATCCATTTTTCACTGATTCTCTTACATTCAAATATCTTAAATCAATATGTTTTGATCTAGTTTTTACAGCAATACTAGTAGCTAACTTTATAGCTTCTTGGTTATCCTCATACACCATAATGGAATCTTTTATAGTTATACCCATGTCCAACAATAACTGTTTGTAGAAAATCAAATCAGTGCATAATAATGACAGACATGAAAATTCAGCTTCCATCGTGGATAAGCTAATATGCTGTTGTCTGATTGACCTCCATCCTATTAGTGTCTTACCAAATAATATACCCATCCCAGATGTTGATTTTCTAGTGTTTATATCAGTTGCAAAACTTGCATCTGCATAAGCACTAAGACTCAAATCACCCTTTGGTTCTATATATAATGCATGGTTTATTGTTCCCTGAAGATATCTCAATATTCTTTTTAAGGATTTCCAATGACATTCTTTTGGATCTGCATTAAAACGTGCCAGCTGATTTACACTATAAGCAATATCTGGCCTTGACCAATTGCTTATATATGATAAGCTACCAATCAAAGATTGATATATGGACTTATCAAATTTGGGACTTTGATCATTAGTTTAGCAAACTTCCTGACTCATTGGAGTCTTTGCCAGTTTACAAAGTTCCATCTTATAAGTTTTAATTAATTGGCAAATTTTATCTTCTTGAGATATCTTAAAACCATTATTTGTTTTATTAATTGTCAATCCTAGATACCTTTTAATTTCACCTAAATGCTTTATTTTTATCTTTTTGGCTAATAATGATATAATTTCATTAGCTTCATTATTAGTCTTAGTTATTAAAGCAATATCATCAGTAAATAATAATAATGATACCGTTCCATTATTTTCTCTTTTAAACACACACGGATCTGCTAATCCAGATTTAAAACCTATATTGTTTAACTCTTTCACAATATATTGGTTCCACTCAAACCCAGATTGTTTCAACCCGTAAAGACTCTTTTTGAGTTTCCAACAATCATTATTATTTTCTTTATTGTCATTTATACCATTTGGTTTTCTTAAATATATAGTGTGCTGCAATGGTGCATGTAGATAAGCAGTTTCTACATCTAAATGGTTAATGACATAGTTTTTCTTAGCTGCCCACACTAATGCTGCTCTTAAAGATGTAGCTTTAAGGCTTGGTGCAAAAACTTCATCGTAATCAGATGCAGTTTGATTAAATCCTTGAGCTACTAACCTAGCTTTATGGGTAACAGTCCCATCATTTCCAGTTTTTACTTTAAATATCCATTTGCACCCAATGGATTTTTCTCCTGGAGGTAATTTGGCATGTTCATACACTTTCATTACCTTTAATGAATTTAGTTCTTTTTCCATTGCCTTTTGCCAATTCTCCTGATCCTTAGCAGGATACATCCTAAGTTCATCTACACTAGTTGGAACTTTAGTTACTTGGCAAACTATACTTGCTTGATACCTATCAGGTGGTCTAGTTACACGTGTAGTACGTCTAGGTATTGTAGGACTTACAGGTGGACTTTCCTCTACTAATTGTTCTTGATCATGTAACTCTTCCTGATCAACTATTTCCTCTTGTTCTGGTCCTATTTGCTATTCGTGGACTTCTTCTTTAATTGGACTCTTCTTATAGCTAATCTCATCTTTCTGCCTTTTGTAGGGTTCAATAAATACTTCATTATTTAAATCTTGCTCTAATCTATTCCATCCTACATGTTCTAGGAATTTTGCACTAGCACTGGTGTAAACTCTAGATGTACCTGGTTCCCAGAATCTATAAGATCTATGATTAGATGTGTATCCTACAAAAATCAATCTTTTAGCTCTATGCTGTCCTTTGTATCTAAGTTGTGTAGGGATATGCACCCATGCTGGTGCTCCAAATGTGTGCATGTAACTTAAATCAGGTTTTGTACCATGCCACAGTGTGAATGGTAATTCACCTGTTGTTGAATTAACAACATTATTTAATATATGATTACCACACATTATTGCTTCTCCCCATAAATTGTCAGGTAATCCTGAATCAGACATCATAGTTCGTGCCATTGATTGTAATGTTTGGCCTCTTCTCTCTATAAAGACATTATGTTGTGGCCTATATGGTGCAGACATTTTATGTTGAATACCTAACATTCTAAGTCTGTTTTTAAATTTATTATTTGTAAATTCTGTACCATTATCTGTGATGAGAGTTACTAATTTCTTTTTAGTTTTTCTTTCTGAGAATTTTAACCAATTAAATAGATTTTGATATGTTTCAGTTTTGCTCTTCATTAAATAGCAAAACCCATATCTAGAATAGTGGTCCATTATACTTAGTATGTAGCGAGCTCCTCCTACACTTGGTTTTTTCGGACCTATTAAATCAGCAAATACTACTTCTAAAGGCTCTTTAGTAGTAAATCCATCAACTCTATTAGCCGATATGACCCTGCTCTTATTTTGATTACAGGCATTACATTGCAAATACTTATTACAAGATTTCAAACTTATTCCCTTAGACAATTCAACAGTTTTCTTAATCATTTTAAAATTTAAATGCCCTAGCCTTCTATGTAACAAGTGAATACATTCGTCATGAGGTTTCTTATTTTCATAAATTGTGTTAGCCACCTTTAAACCATCATCATTTAACACATATAATCCACCTCTTAAAGATGCAGTAATTCTCTTATCTTTTTTTTCAAGTATGCAGTTATCTCCCCTAAATGTAACTACATATCCTAGTTTAACCAAAATTCTCACTGAAATTAAATTAAACTTAAGTTGTGGTACATATAACATTTTTACATTCTCTTTTATAAAAGAACAATATGCTATACCTTCACCTTTAGCTTTCAGTTTCCAGCCATTGGCTAACGATATCTGCTGTGTACTCTGGGACATTTTAATAAAATTTTTGTTATCATTTGTTATACAATGGGATGCTCCACTGTCAACCACCCATAAATTATTTTTTACAGCTCCGTTAGTATACATGGCTAACTCTAAATTTTTATTTAGTCTTGGATGATTTTTAGTATTCTGGCCAGCGTTCTGGCGCTTTGCCTTTTTACAAAATCTTGCCAAATGTCCTCTTCCTCCACAATTAAAACACTTTTTAATTGCGTATGCAGTAGGAGGTTTATTATCTTCTTTTTGAGGTTGCTCCCTCCTTAATTCATCTCTTTCATGTCTTCTTCTGGCCTCTTCAATCAATCTGCCAGTTATATCTGTTAATGTTAAATTTTGCTTTGGCAAAATTTCAAGTGAAGTTACGTAGTTATCATAACTTTCATCAAGGGAAGATAGAATTATGTAAATTTGGTGTTGTTCAGAGAATATAAGCTCTTTCTCGTGTAATTCTTGGAAAATGCTTTGCATCGTTTTTAAATGACTCTGCATATCACCATTTGTTTGGAGATGTGTCCTGAAAAGCTTCCGTGTTAGATTTATGTGAGCACCAATATTATCTTGAACATAAATTCTCTTCAGCTTCTGCCAACCCCCAAAAGCCGTTTTCTCTCCGTGGATATAAACAAGCTGTTGATCAGTTAAGGTTAACGCAATTATGCAAATGGCTTGTTGATTTTTATGCTTAAATTCTTCTATCTTTAGTCTGTCTTCCTCATCCTCTGGATCCCATTCTTCTACGACTGGTGGATTTTCAATTATGTTCCACAGACCTTCTCCTCGTAGAAGTAGACTACATTTTGTAGACCATGATACATAGTTTGTTCCATCCAGCTTGGATATAAGGGACAAACTTTGTAAATTGACTTGTGCCATGTCTTCTTATATGGATATAAAAATATAATTAATAAAACACAGCTGTCCGTTTACTGTAATGTATAACAATACAAACTCTCACTTTTTACATAAATCTGTTTAACCTAGTTAAACTGACTTTGCAGCCTCTGGGCCCATAACCAGTATTAAGCCTGGGTTCCCCAACCAGGGTTAGGTAGACAAGCTAAACAGAATGTGCAGCGTTAGTCAGATAGGCACACAGATAAATGAATGAGCTAAGCTTGTATGTTTATTAACATACAGTAAAAATAACAGATACGCTTGTGCTATCAAGAATATATTTTATTCCATTATAAGTTAATAGCATAGTCAAATAACAGTCCAATATTCATTTACCATGTAGTCAGTCCATTCAGGGGTATTCAGTTAGCAAAATCCATGTAGAATATCCTATGTCAGTTCACATAAAAATCAGTCCTTTGTTGTCTCTCCCGTTCGAGCAATGCAGTCTTGATTCCAAGCAGTAATCAGGGATCATCAAAGCCAGAGAGAGAGAGCAAGCCGTAGTCTTGCTACTTTTATATTGTTTTCTTAACCACTCCTTTAATTGCTATTTCACAGTTAAAGCTGCATACACACTAACATACACTAACTATGATTCATAGTTATTATTTCACCTAAACCAGTTAGGGTAAACAATGTTATCCCTAACAGTACTGGTTAGAACATATACAATTGATGAGTAGATGGTCAGAATGAGGACTTAGACAAGATATTGGATAAGAGACATGGATGCAGGTTTTTTTTTTTAAATCAATTTACGTTTTGCTTTGCTTGAATTGTGAAAGATTAGAAATCCTTGAAGAACACCTAACTAAAATGAACTCTCTTGTCCAAAAAAATACAATAAATTGCAAATGCTCTCTATGTTCTTTCGTAGAAGTATGGCTCAGTCTCAGAATTGCATTAAAGCTTAAAATGGAACATTGGTTCTATTTCCCACTTACAGATAGTCCTCAATTTAAAATGATCTTTTTAACAACTATTGGAACTGAAAACAGCCACTGAAAAAGCTGACGTGACCATTCTCACACTTGTGACCATCACTGCATATAGTAAAGAGATCAAAATTCAGGTGCTTAGCAAATGGCATGTATTTATGATGATTGCAGTTACCAGAATCATGATCACCATTCGCAACTCTCCCAGCCAGCTTTCAACCAGCAAATTCAGTGGCAGAAACTGAGTTTGTTTAATGACCTTATGAATCACTTAACAACTAAAGTGATTTGTTTTAACAACTATGGCAAAAATGCCTTAAAATGAATGGTTGTAAGTTGAGGGCTAACAGTATAATAATACTGTATAACTCAGTTCATTGTATTTAAATATAATTTGCAGAGAGTTACACTAGAGCAGCGCTGTCAAATTCATAGGCCAGATGCATCACGCGCTGGCCATGGCCACACCCGACTTAGCGAAGGGGGAAAAAGTTGCAATACATCATCTGATGATGTGACAACATCACTGCACTAGAGGATTCTTGTAAGGTGGTCCTCTGCTTAAAACCACAATTGAGCCCAAAATGTATGTTGTGAAGTGAGACAGTTAAATGAGTTTTGCTCCATTTTACAGTCTTTCTTGCATATTTGTTAAGTGAATAACTGCAGTTTGATAAGTTAGGAGCTTGTTTGTTAACTGAATCAGGTTCTCCATTGACTTCGCTTGTCAGATGATTGCAACAGGAGATCACAGCAAGTCATAAGCGTGAACCAGTTGCCAAGAATTTTGATCACATAATCATGAGGATGCTACAAAGATTGTCATTCTGAAAAATAGTCTTAAGTCATGTTTTTCAATGCTATTGTAACTGATCGGTCACTAAATGACCTGTTGTAAGTCAAGGACTACCTGTATTCCATTCTTGCTCCGCAATTTTCTGTTTCTGATTTTAAATAAATAGTTATGAGGAAATCTGGCAGTGTTATGAATAGAAGATGTATGGAATCTTTCCAAATATGAATGAAATATTATACTGAAAAATTATTTGAAAACTGACTCCGTATAGAAAGATTTCTGTTCCGAAGGGGCTTTATGGAGACAGATGGTAACTTAAAAGCTTAGAACTAAGTGACTGCAAAAAGACTGAAGATTTGAAGTGAGAAATGGGCATCATGCTTCATTTATCTAGCTTGCTTTTTAAAGATGGGTCGTCGTTTGTTTTCTTTGACTGACACAAATTCAGATAAGAGGGCAAGTTATTTCTGCTCAGAAAGTTGGCTTTGTTTCATCTGTCATCATATGTTTTGAATTTGACCTAATAATAACAAATGGTAATAAAAGTAAAAAGCTTCAGGTTGTCACTTCAAAGAGTTAGGGCCAAAACATACAAACAGAATTCTGCTACAACAGATAACTGTATCTTTCTTGCTCTAAAAATAGTGTTGGGAGTTTACTGGACAAGTGTTCCTCAACACCAACAGCTTTTAATATGTGTAGACTTCATCTGCTAAATTCACCAGCCAGCATGCTGGGTACATGAAGCGAAGTCTTCACATCTTAAAGTTGCTAAGGTTGAGAAACACTGGACTATGCCATTGCTTCTTATTAGCTTCTTCCCACATGAAGCCCTTTATATGTGTTGCACTTCAACTCCAGGAAATGACACAATAAACTTAGTGATTCTGCCAAGAACCATTTTTTTTTTTGTTTTGCTTTGGTTCCCTTTATTTTGCTTTGCTTCATTTTGCTTTGTATGCAGATCCTGAGTTGAATAGAGATGCCCCAGATATCAACATATTTACAAGCTTGCCAGTGCTTCAATTAGCAACTCTATTCACTGTCGTTCACTGATTATGACAACTCAGAGTATGGGTCGCCAACTTTTTGGACCTCAGGGACCACCAAACTCATAATTTTAGATCCCAGGGACCACTAACTGGTTCTGTGGGCATGGCCTAATTTGTGGGTGTGGCTTGGTCATGTGACTGGCTGGGCATGGCTTCTATGTAAATATTAGAAATATTTACATAAATATTGAATTTTTTTATTAAAAAAGAGCAACTTTTACCCAAAATCAGGCAAAGCAGGCAGACTGAGTTGCTCACAGAATCACAGATTCATTCAGAGAGATCTCTCTCTGCCATTGTCATAGCTCAGTCTGTCACATAAAATTACAGTCTGGGATCATTTGGTGATTAAAAAAAAAAGTTTTTGGCACTGGTTTTTTCTTTCTTTTTCTGTTTTTACTTAAAGTCAATCAGGTGGTTGTTCAAAATAACCAACAAAATAAAACACGCTTTGTTTCCAGCATTTGCTGGTACTCAGGTCCAACTCTTATTCAGTTCTCACACCTGCAGCCCATGAAGAGGATCAAGGCCCTCTCCTCCCGAGTAGACCACGTCTCTCCCTTATTCTCTCCTCCCTGCATGCCCTAGGATGGATAAGGGATGGGCCTGGATCCTCCTCTGACTGCTCAACCGGCCTCTGCCCTTCCCCAGCCTCCGGAGCCACACTTCCACTCCCTGTCAGGGTCAGTCTCCACCAGGGGCATGACAGGGTTAGTAGGAAATATTTGCCAGAAAATCTGGATCAAAAAAGGAGACAGCAGAAGGTGAAAGGTTGCTGCAGGAATTGGAAGAGAAGGCAGCTCAGTGAATGAATGCTTGCTGGAATGGCTTAGGTTTCCTGAGGTATGGCAAGCAGCCCCACAGCCATGCAGTTCTGGGGCTGCTTGCTGGTCTGCAAGAATTGTTGGCCTGTAGAATGCAGGGTGACCAAAAGGGCAAATATGGCAGGACAAGAGATAGATGGTAGGGAGATTTGGGGGAAGTTCCTTCTCTTCCTGAAGCTTGGGGCTTGGATGAATCAAGTTTTTACCCTTATTCTGCTTAGTGTGTGTGTGTGAGAGAGAGAGGAATCTTAAGTTGCTGATCAGTAATCATAAATCAACATAGGATCATTTAACTTTCAAGTAGAGGCTGGGTGTTCTGTTTTCTGAATTGGGATTTCTACATAAAACAATGTGTTTGATTTGATAACCTAAACAGCCTCTTCCATTTTTATAGTTCTGTTATGCTATTTTTAAAAATGAATAAAATTAACCATTATTCAGACAGACAGAAAATGAAAAAAAAAACCCAATGGGAAAAAATAGGAAGAAAGCAAAACATAACAATATGAATGTTTTTCCCTTATATTTTTTGTTTTTTTATAGACACTGCTCAAAAAAAAAAAGGGAACACAAAAATAAGACATCCTAGATCTGAATGAATGAAATATTCTTATTAAATACTTTGTTCATTACATAGTTGAATGTGCTGACAACAAAATCATACAAAAATTATCAATGGAAATCAAATTTAGCAACCCATGGAGGTCTGGATTTGGAATTACACTCAAAATTAAAGTGGAAAAAACACTACAGGCTGATCCAACTTTGATGTAATGTCCTTAAGACAAGTCAAAATGAGGCTCAGTAGTATGTTTGGCCTCCACGTGCCTGTATGACCTCCCTACAACGCCTGGGGATGCTCCTGATGAGGTGGCGGATGGTCTCCTGAGGGATCTCCTCCCACACCTGGACTAAAGCATGCCCCAACTCCTGGACAGTCTGTGGTGCAACATGGCATTGATGGATGGAGTGAGACATGATGTCCCAGATGTGCTCAATTGGATTCAGGTCTGGGGAACGGACAGGCCAGGCCATAGCATCAATGCCTTCATCCTGTAGGAACTGCTGACACAATCCAGCCACATGAGGTCTCGCATTGTCATGTATTAGGAGGAACCCAGGGCCAACTGCACCAGCATATGGTTTCACAAGGGGTCTGAGGATCTCATCTCAGTACCTAATGGCAGTCAGGCTACCTCTGGCGAGCACATGGAGGGCTGTGCAGCCCTTTAAAGAAATGCCACCCCACACCATTACTGACCCACTGCCAAACCAGTCATGCTGGAGGATGTTGCAGGCAGCAGAAGGTTCTCCACGGCGTCTCCAGACCCTGTCACGTCATGCGCTCAGTGTGAACTTGCTTTCATCTGTGAAGAGCAGAAGGCGCAAATCTTGGTGTTCTCTGGCAAATGCCAAATGTCCTGCACGGTTTTGGGTTGTAAGCACAACCCCCACCTGTGGACATTAGGCCCTCATACCACCCTTATGGAGTCTGTTTCTGATCATTTGAGCAGCCACATGCACATTTGTGAGGTGCACACTGGAGGTCATTTTGCAGGACTCTGGCAGTGCACTTCCTGTCCCTCCTTGCACAAAGGTGGAGGTAGCGGTCAAGATGCTGGGTTGTTGCCCTCCTACGGCCTCCTCCACGTCTCCTGATATACTAGCCTGTGTCCTGGTAGCGCCTCCATGCTCTGGACACTACACTGACAGACACAGCAAACCTTCTTGCCACAGCTCGCATTGATGTGCCATCCTGGATGAGCTGCACTCCCTGAGCCACTTGTGTGGGTTGTAGAGTCCGTCTCATGCTACCACAAGAGTGAAAGCACCGCCAGCATTCAAAAGTGACCAGACCATCAGCCAGAAAGCAAAGGAACTGAGAAGTGGTCTGTGGTCACCACCTGCAGAACCACTCCTTTACTGGGGTTGTCTTGCTAACTGCCTATGCTTTCCACCTGTTGTCTATTCCATTTGCATAACAGCATGTGAAATTGATTGTCAATCAGTGTTGCTGCCAAAGTGGACAGTTTGATTTCACAGAAGTGTGATCGACTTGGAGTTACATTTGTTGTTTAAGTCTTCCCTTTATTTTTTTGAGCAGTGTATATGACACAATAAGCTTCTGGAAAGGATCATCATATTTCATTGCAATATTTTTGCATAATCTTTATGAACAAAGCATTATGACTGTCCTAAAATTCACAATATTTATTCAATGATACTTGGCTTTAAAAGTAAAATTGCCTTTGATTTAGTTATAGCTTTTGGTCATTTACATGGACAGGTCTGTGCATCTTAGTATGATGCTGAGGTAGCTTGCTAGTGCCTTTCTTGGAGAGTTTTCTCCCCCCCCCCCCCCCCATCTATCTTCCTAATCAAGCATTCGAGCATTACTTGGTCACTTTCTGTTAATGCTCATACTACTTCCACTTCGTTGGTTTAGTTTTCTCTGTTCATTAGTATCAAGTCATTTTTCTGGGTCTTCATCCTGCTGTCATGCATCTTCTTCAAGATTTTTGTCTCCTCTGTGCAAGGATTAGAAAAATCCATGCAAGTCAAAGGACCACTGCTGATTTCTTTCAAGGCACTGTTTGTGGCAGTTTGTCTAGGAAGCACATAATTAAATGTGTCATTACATGTATCATTAAATTAGTGTAAAAGTCAGATGACCATTCTTGGTCTTTGCCCAAAATATTTCTAAAACAGTGTTTCATTTCTCATTTGCAGTTTGTGTACAGGTAGTCCTCAACTTACAACACTTCATTTAGTGACCGTTCAAAGTTCATTTAGTGACTGTTCAAAGTTACAATGGTACTGAAAAAAGTGGCTTGTGATTGTTTTTCGTAGTTACAACTTACAGCCTTTGTAGCATCCCTGGGATCATGTGATCCAAATTCAGATGCTTGGCAACTGGTTCACAGTTATGACCATTGCTGTGTCTCAGGGTCAGGTGATCCCCTTTTGCGACCTTCTGACAAGCAAAGTCAATAGGAAACCAGATTCACTTTAACAACCAGGTTACTAACTTATTAACTGCAATCGTTCACTTAACAGCTATGGCAAGAAAGGTCATAAGATGGGGCAAAACAATTTAACAATTGTCTCACTTAACAACTGAAATGTTAGGCTCAATTATGGTCGTAAGTCGAGGACTACCTGTATCAGCTGAATTAGTTTATATAATCCCATAGAACCTGATCTTGAAAAATCACAGCAGTAATACACTACTAGCACTTATGCATATAAATTTATAAATGCATATAAATAAATCATTATTATACTGATTCTAGATTATAAAATACTATTTTTCAATGGGCATGGATCCCATGAATTTGTGATGGGAAAAACAATTATGTAGGAAATGGCCATATCATGTGATAGCAGATGAGGATGAAAATTATGTGGAAATTTCCATGTTGAAGAAAACTTGGTTTTGAAAGGATGTATGTCCTTTCACATACATCCTTTGTTAAAGGAACAGCTACTTATTTTAAAAAGGGCTCACAGGTTAAAATTTTATTTATTAAATTTATGTGTTATCTATCCCCCAACTTCTAGCAACAAAGTACAGTATGTGTATGTATGTCCGTGTATAACTGTATAAAGTTCATTTGTATACTGCTTTAAATTAACAGCATTTTAATTTGTGGGATTTGCTTAAAGGCACTGATTAACTCCTACATCAGAAGCAGGTGTGTCAGTATGGAAATGTTGCCCACCCTTCTTTTCAGCTTGTGTTTTACTTTTATTTTCTCTTTAATTATCTCTGATGTGAAGAAATTATCTTACCCATTGTCTTATTCTTCTTAAAACTGTCACTGCCCAGCAATAGAAATAGTTCTGCTTTTTCTTAATTTTATCAAGGCACAGGTGTGAACATGCATATAGCATGTGATTTTTATATAAATAGCTCTTAATACAATATTGTCAAGTTGGAATACTCTTATTAATATACACATAAGATGAAATTGTGTTGAGCAAAATTGCTAAATTTGCATATCCACAAATATTCTTACATGTTTATTGAAGTCATTCCATTTCACACTGTTTTGCTTTATCATGTTGGATTTCTATTCCAGATTAATTATCTAAAGTTGGGCAATATTTTCCAGATGTGTCTTCTTAGTCACGCTATAATATTCTTTTGATAAATTGACACATGGTCTCTGCCATAGGCTCTGCTAAATCAAGTATTTCTCTTAACAAAATAAATTTCTACATCATGTACTATGAACATATGCTGAAGTTTTTTGTGAGTTGTACTTGAGTATTCTTGAAAAAATAATCCAGTTACAATTGTGAATAACAATTATCTTCCATTGTATGGCCATATGTAGATCTTACATACTGTTTTGTGAAAAGCATGTAATGAATTGGCAAACATCTGATCAATTATCATTTGCTAAGTTGCATTTTTGAAGTTAAAAAATTGTTAAAACATATCAGTGGTTTAATTGTTACATATAACTTACATTTGTTAACACAATCTAATATTTGTAACGATATTTGTAATGGTATTTTATCCTTGTTTAAATTGGAAAGTATCTTTCAGAAAGGGAGCATGCATAGATTTATTTTTAAATGGTCAGTGGTTCGAACATGAATGTTAAAAACCTTGGAGACATTGAGTGAATTCTGATGGCCTGTACAAAATTAGAATAAAAAACTGGGGAATATTCTGGGAGTTCTGCTGCACGGCTCTGCCGAAGCCTTGATAATAACATGGAATCAAAGGGTGGCTGAAGCTCTGGACAGCATTGTGCCTGTGCAGCCTCTCTTGACCCATTGCTCCCGATATTTCCCATAGTTTATGCAGAGCTGCAGGTTTTTACAAGGGTTAAGAGATTCCACATGAGGAAACCAAAGGATGACTCCAATTGGACATGACTTGGAGCCACTATTAAGAAGGTCCACTTCATAGTGACTGGCAAAACAGCATTATTTCTCTGCCCTTGCTGCATCTGTAAAATGTCTCTGGTGGCACTGAGGGCTCAAGAGGGTGCAGAGGAATTTGTTGAACACCTGACTGACAAAGTTGCTCAGATTTGTTCCAAGTTGGAACCCATGTGTGGTGCAGATCTATGTGAAATGCTTGGGAAAAAAGTCTTGCATGGTTTTCTGGGAATTGTTCAATCTTGTTGGACCTGAGGAAGTGAAAATAATATTCAACACTGTCAGTTCAGCTAAATATCAATTAGGCCCATGTCCCTCCTGGTTGGTGAAAGGCAGTGATAAATACTTCATTTCAGAAGTGGATGTTCTTTGAGTCTTTTAAGAAAACCCTGGTTCTCCCTCATTAAAAATCCATTGCTTGATCTCTTTTCTGCCATGGCCATCACCTTTTGGAAGATCTTACCACAGGAGGTAATATCTTCCCCCTCTCTATTAGCCCTTCAGGAAAAGCCTTAAAATATGGCTGGCTGACTTTGTGTCTCAAAGGAGAAGCTCTTGGCTGGAGATGGTTGGTGTACTAACAGAGAAGACCCCCCTAACTGTCCCATACAGACTCATGGATTTGAATAGCTATAATCTAATTCTATTACATTCTATTGGAAATGAAGAGATTTTTTGTGTGCAGGAACTCTTCCTAAATAGTTTCATTTATCCATTGGAATTTTTCAGCTCTGCCTGTATGAGTAATCTTACATATGAAACATAATATTTCTAAAAGGCTTTCTGGCAGCCTGAACTGTCAGAATATAAGTAAATAAAAATATACTGTATGTTTGTAGATTCGGAATGTGGTAACATTTAGGTATAACATTAATTGGTTATAACAGAAATCATAATAAATCATCGAAAAGTTTTTTTAGAGTCTACCTATGGACTCACAAAGAGAATTTTAAACAAATTATTCTTTCTGAATCAATCTGGCACCAGCTATAAAGTTTAATAATAGGGTTGGGAAACCCTGCTGGGATTAAGGGAAATTAGTTGAAAGGATGAATTAATGATAGATATTTGCCATAAGCTCCAAGAAGCAGTTTATGTGGGCAGTAAAGTGTAATGTATAATGTGTGTTTCAAACACTTTCGAATGCCAGATGTTAAATAAAGCACAAATAAAAAATACAAATATGTACTTATTTATAACAGAAATGGTTTTCCTTTTTGCTTAATATAAGATTGTACAGTAGTATCCAAAATATGACTCCTATATAAATAGATAATGTCTTGCATTGTTTTATGCACACCTTTGGAATAATTTCATTTATTTGCATTGTGCTTCAGTAGGTGGCAGCAAGTAGCTGACTTCAGTCCCATCAGCATGAGCTAGGCCTAAGCTAATACTTATATGGAAAACCATCTGGGAATTCCAGGGCTTTTAAGAGACTGGTATTTGTTTTTGAAAAAAACAGAAAGATGGCTGTCAAAAATCATTTCTTAAGTTTTTGTAGTTTTTGACAAGAAAACTATGTGAATGTTGACCTCAGTTTAAGGAAATGATTGCATTGTAGAGTAAACATGGAATTTATTTCCATTATCTAAATTGCTTCACAAAAACTATAAAGATACAATAATATTTACAAAGTTAAGTAGGTCATTCTGATAAAAAATAAAAAACAATCCCAAAAGAGTACAATTAATCAAGATTCAGAAATCTTGTGATTATAAGACTGTTTGCTCAGCACTAGGAAAGAGGTGCAAATTTTCTTGAAGAGCAAATTACATAATTTCTATTCCACCATACTCTGATTGGGTATTGGGTATTTGCCAAGCTCCTGTGGGAGAATCTCCCAGACAACTTATGGTAGTATTTAGCTATGATATATTACCAATTTTAATTACCTCCTTTAAAATATGTAGTTATGATTCTTAAGATGTAATCAATGCTTAAGATGCAATCACTGAAAATCAAAAATATGTTACTGAAGTAAATGCTTAAGTACTTGAAAATTAACTATGTGTTATTATCAATAATGGGCTTTTTCTTAAAATAAGCAGCTTTTAAATGTAATGTCTGTAAGCATTAAGGTTGAATTTCATTCTCACGCTTCTTCCATTTGGTTTCTTTCTGACCTCAATCTACCCCTCACTTGAATGCTACCAGAGTAAATTTCTTTTGCAGGTTTATTTGTTAAATTTATATGCCACCCATTTCTCTAACAGGGCAATTCTTTGTGGCTTATAAATCATAAAAAGATAACTAAAAAGTAGTTTAAATGTTTAAACTGTAAATTTAAAAAATATATAAAACTATGCAATTTAAAACTATGGGGAAGAAAATCTAGAACAATGAAATGGACAGCACAGAAATGAAGTCTTCTTACCTTGTCAACCATTTTCAGTGGTTAGCACTCCTCTCTGAGCCTCAACCTAAGGGGCAAAGCCAAGCTTTACTACCCTTCCAGTAGGCCAAAAGAGTGGGCACAGTTCCCACCTTTGTGGTAGAGTGTTCCACAGAGTTAGGCCACAGGTTGAAAGATTCTAATCCATCTGAGCTATTGTCACAGTGAATATATAATGTAATAATGTCCAATAAAAAAGATTAGAATCCCATATTAAAAACCTATTTTCCAAAACCTACAACTTTACAAATATCTGACTTCTGATTGTAATGCAGTAACTACAGTATTAAAAGTGTACTTCTCTTCTTCCTCAGCTTTGCCCTTTGTTGCATTTGTTCAGAGAGTAAAAAAAAAAACAGTCTTCTTCCATCAACTTTTTTTAAAGTCCTGTCTTTTCCAATAATAATAAGATGTGCTGAGTAACAAAAATGATAATCGTGTGCTAAAGCCCCTGTCACACTGCACCAATGGATGGAAAGAGGATGTAAAACGGAGAAAAACACTTACCATCCGTTGGTTAATGCGATGCTTCCGTTCTGTACTCACTGCCTCTGTTTTGCTTCCTCTCTATCCGTCCAGCATCCGTCTATTGACATTTCATCCGCTCAGAAGGTTTTGAGCTGCTCAAAACTTTTGAGCGGAAAATGTATCCAATGCATCCATTCTGCATCCTCTGGGCATATGGGGGACATCCATTCTGCATCCATTACGCATGTGCTATATCCACTAGGCATCCGCTGCGCATCCGCGCAACTCAAATCCGTTCCAGCGGTAAACGGACGCAGGGAGGAAGCGGAACGGACGCGCAGCGTTAGTAGCACGGATGGAGAAAGGATGGAAGCGGATGCAAATCGCATCTGCATCATCTGCTCTGCATCCTCTATGCATCCGCTCTGCATCCGCTTTCCATCCGCCCTGCGTCCTCCCCCCATCCATTCCTTTCCGTGTTATCCGCTCTGCTTATGCAAATTTTTGCCCCTTTTGAGAGCGGATAACAACGGATGGAACATTTTTCTCGTCCGCTGTGTTCTTTTTACAAACGTTTTGCATCCGTTGGGCAGTGTGACAGGGCCTTAACCAAGAAAATAATTGAGTCATTGTAGAAATTGTGTTTGTGATTGTTCTAATTTCAGAATGTAGTTGGCATTTTTAGAAAGAAATGATCTCCTGAAGGTACCCAAACAGAACAAGATTTAGGACCAAAAGCTGTTTTTTCTCTTCAGGCCAGGGTAGAGCATATAGCATTTTTGATATTTGATGCATCTGTACTCCGCTTTAAATGGCTGAGACACTGTTAAATAATATGAAAGGGTTTGATTTAATGAGGACCAAGGGTGGGAATCCTACTGGCATAACAACTGGTAAGGTGAGCATGCACAGTACTTGCAAAACAATTTCTCTGCTGCGTGTGTGTGCTTGGTACTTGCAAAACAACTTCTCCTGCAAGCATTCCTGCATCATCTCCTGCTGATGCATAGCACTTAGCTGTGCTGCGCAAAGCAACTCAGGTAAGAATAAAGGACAGCCTAGAGCCCAGGCAGGCGTGTGTGACCCCCCCACGCATGCATGGCAAACACCTGATAATCAGCTGGCTGACTGGAGATGCGTGCGCATACGTAGTGGAACTGAGCTGGGGAGATGGCTCATGTGCTGGCAGAGATGGCTCTGTGTTCCACTTCTGGCACATGTGCCATAGGTTTGCCATCACAGTCCTAGAGTGTCATTCATATGAATTACTATATTGAATTCCAATTTTGAATATTGAAAAGCAATTTAGGCAGCTATTTATAGTACTTTAAAAGTATGTAACAAATGAATGATTTAGTGCCAGTTAATCAAGAATAATTTAAATCACATAAGAATTTTGACATTGTCTAATATCTACGAATTTCAAACTTTGGATGAATTCATTAGAACTATTTCTATTTTATAATAGATTTGTTTAGTAATAATTGACTGAAACATTTGGTGTGGTGAGAATATTTTCTCATACTCTCAACATCAGTCAAACTTTATATAATAAAATGCTACTTCTAATAAAATGCTACTTCTAATAAAATGCTACTTCCTTTATATTTAACATCTGCTTAGTAAACTTAAAAAAAAAATTTTTTTTGCATGAATGCCCTCACTGTTGTCTGTTGTTCTATCTAGAGTATATTGTAGCAGTATATAAATAGTATAACTGAAGCTTGCAAACAAAAAAGGAAAAACAAAGGAAACACTGTTGTCCTCTCTTTTTCATTAAGAGGCAGTAATAACAGTAGAAAGTAAAACTAGAATAAACCCTGTGCTGTCTAGACAGTTTAGAGTTAATGGGATTTGGGATAGTTAGTTAGTTGAGAACTGTCTCCTTAAGGGAATGCATCATGGTAAATGTAGGTAAGGTATCCTGAGAAATGTAGTACATGTCATATGGCCACATCTGTAATCATGATTGGTCACTGAATTGATCTTTGGTGGGTCGGGGAGGTTTCTTTACTCTTGCCTGAATACAGCCTCATGGTAGCAGCTCTACTCTCTGATTCTATGACTATGGGATGAAATATGGGATAGAAAGAGTACTATTATTTACACTAGGATTTCAACTGTGCAAAGAATTGGACATTCGATGCATCTCGACATAACTGAGTTACCTTGAGGATACCTAATATAATCTTATAAAAGAAACTTTGTATGGAAGAATTTGTAGAGTTATCTGTCTTTATGCAGCAAGTGAACCAAAAGACAGAATAAACCCAGTATGATATGATAGGCACTACTTATGGCAGCTATATTTTTATTTTATATGCATTTATTTACAGAGACAAACTGATAACTAATTTTTCAAGTTACTGCTTTTTCTCATGTTGAAAAAATCTTTTCTGTCTTGACTAAATTATTAATGTCTATACATGCATATTACCAGAAGTGCCAAGTCTGAGTAATCCTTATTAATGTACTTATTTGTTGCAGAAATTGCTCCTCGTATACAGTGCTCCTAGCATAGTTCCTAGTATACAGTGTTTTCTAATGGACATGGGTTTTACTGTTACCATATTAATAAATTACAGACCTAACAATCTCACATCTGAGGCATCGTTATGCCTTAAGAGCTTTTGAAATCTACAAAGGTTGAAGTAGTTTCGTAGTGCTACCAAAAGAATAAAAAAATCAGATTTATGCAATACATTATCAAATCTAGTACAAATATAAAATATTTGTTTCATGTTGCGTGGTAGTTGATCATGTAAAAGCAAAAATGTCATGCATGCTATTGCATTGTTATTTGGTGAAATGTCTGATTGATGACTTCTAATTTTAACAACATGCTGACTTGCTCAAAGGCATTTACCACCTTAAAATAAAGTTTTCTATTGCACATCACCTTTATTTCCCTCAAAACCCCTGTAAAACTTCATTTTTTAAAAAAGGAATTACTGATATCTGTACTATTCAATCAGAATAAAGCAACATACTATATTGTGTATTACATTACATGTTATTATAATACAGTATGATGAAGAGCTGTTACATTATATGGGCTATTAAATTTGGAATCTCCCAAATGCTTGTAGTAAAATAAGAACAAAAATGCTGGAAAATGTAGTCAGCTTTTCCCTTAGCAAATGGATACTGTCGTTACATACCATTTTCCTTATGCCTATGAATACAATCTCTGTATTGGCATTGTGCATAGTGTTACTATGCACCATCTATTTGCATAGATATCTGAACAGGTGTGTGCTCTGGAGACAGATGAGAAATTAACACTGTTTTTCACTGTTAGGGAATCCATTTGCCTGATTTATGAATTGCCCTTCAGAAATTAAGGAATAACTTCAGGAGACCATCCAAATTATATATTTTTAATTTTTATAATTAACATGTTCATACTATGTATGGTACATGGGTTGATGAACTGTTTTAGTAATTGCAAAATTATATCTATCTATTTATCTATCTATCTATCTATCTATCTATCTATCTATCTATCTATCTATCTATCTATCCCTGTCTGTGTTATAAAAGTAAAGAAGGCAATGTGAAAATAATAGGTTACAGGTTGCCATATTTGTGAAAAAGTTCGATGCTTGTGGAAGTAGTACATTGAGATTTAGTGATGGATTTAAAAGATAAATGGAGAAGAGATAGAACATAAGTGGTTAATCTGTTCTTAGCTTGTGAAAAATAAGGACTTGGACAACTTATAATTAAAAAGAAAAAGAAAATACAGACTATATCAAAACCAGATACAGATCTCCGTATTATATTAAACTCTGCTGTAGTGTTTGCAAGAAATGTGTCTCCTGTTTGACCTCATCCTGTCAGTTGCAGTAGCCAAAACATGTCAAATGAAATATTTATGGTAGCTTTGAAGAATAAAGCTTTAATTTTGATGTGTTTTACTAACTGCTGAAAACATGTCCTTTGTTTGCCAAAATTAATGCTTAAAATAATTTTTAAATGTGCATGTTAACATCATGATGTAAGAAAGAAGATATATCTCAGTGTTAGGCAGTCCAATGCTGTTGTCTGTGCCCATTTAATTATTTACATTTCTGTGTTACCCAGAAGCATCAATAGATGAATTCATGTGTTCGTGAAAAGTTGAAAAGACCAAATGATTTTTAATTATTAGCAAAGATATGCAAAGCTTTCCAAGGAAAGGTTGTGCACAAAAAGAAGCATTTTCATTAAACGGTTGGTTTAGAACTTGAAATAAAATACTGCAAGCCCCAAGTTGCATCTAGCTGTTTCAATTTAGCTGCAGTTCAGTGAAACAAAATTTGAAATTTTAATGCTTACTGCTCTCATCAGAACAGTTCTAGGTGTTCTGATGATGGAAACTATGCAGTTCAGAACTGGCCACCTAGACTGGAAAACATCCAGATAGCCACTAGATCACAGCAAAGAAATCTAGAAAAATCTGAATTCTTTTCAGTTATTGTATAAAGAATTTTTGCCGACTGTATGTAGAAGTCTTAGCCCGAGCATTCCTTGAAATCAGTGCAACCATAATTTCCCCTGGAGACATACCAATTTTCAGGGGTGGGCTGCTGGGAGCTCACAGGGGTTCGGGAGAGCCCCTAGCTAAGATTCTGTGTAGTTTGGAGAACCCCCAAATCCCACTCTTGGCTGGCCCCTCCCAGAAGTACCCATGTGGCCCATTTTGGATGTGGGTAACTTCAGGGCCCACATGGAGGCTCTGGGAAGGTGAAAACGGCCTCCTGGAAGTTCAGGAAGGCCAGAAATGGGCCCAAGAGCCTCCGGAGCCCGTTGAGGCTGTTTTTGCCCTCCCAGAAGTTCGAGGAAAGCCTCCAGGGAGGGAAAAAGTACCCCCCCATGGTGCAGGAGGTCAGCTAGGCCACACCCACCATGGCCACACCCACCCAGCAACTAGTCAGAGAACCATATGCTTAAATTTTGAAGCCAATTCTGTATTTTCATTGAAAGGAATGTAAAAGATTAGGTTTCTGACTTTATGTTTTAGGTTTCTTATAGAACCATTTCAATTCCTTCTGGGTAGGAAGACACACTGGCAAAAAATAATACATTAATTCTAACCATTACTTTCAAAATGTTCTTGCACAGAAGAAACAGTGTTCTAATTGTTTGTACATTCCTGTCCAACTTCATTTTATCAATTACCCCTTCAAAATGTTGAGTCAGCTTTCACTGTTACTTTGAAAACGTTTCCAGATACAGTATTTCCACAAGCACATGCACAAATACATACTTATTAAACTTTTCCATGTCCATGTAAACTCAGGCATGGACAATGTGGGAAGAGTTTTCAAAGCAGTTATGCCAAGCATCCCAGATGACTCAGGTGCCTCTAATATTGAGGAGGGAAGTGTCTTGAAACAGTCCTTCAAATGTTTTCCACAACTACAGCTATTTAACTGTTTGTTTCTGAATAGACTTTGATACAAAATATGATGTACTGATTTCATTTGAAATGTTTTGGATTGTATAAAACTTTAGGTTTATATCCACTCTTGTTTAGAAGCATTAAGTAGCATTTTTAGGACTCCCTCTTATTTTTTTTCCCCACAGTAACAACCCTGTATGATATAGTGAATAGATGTGGGTCTTTCAGCTGCTTTGACACTTTTAGTATCTTACATCTTGCCCAACTTTTATTATTGAGCCTGGTCCACCATAATAGAAACAACCCTAACAACCTTCCCATGAAGGATATTTACAATTATAGCCACTGGTAAATGTTGTATGTAGAAATTGCATTGCTATCCTGCTCTTTCTTTCTCCAGAACTTTTGTAATTTTTCTGCCCAGTTGAACTAGTAATATGCATTATGCATGCATATTGAGGAACCTCAGCTTCTGAGCCTTCCTATCAAATGTCCCATTGCTTCTGGTATTATTATCCACATGTGTCCTCTAAATTTTGAGTGGCCTTGGGTATACAAAGACTCCATGGCAGGCAGCTGGCAAACATAGCACATGCACATTTCTCTTTTTCCTCGCTCTTAATTTAGCTGTGTAGTTTTCACCCTTATCCTGTTGCACTTGTTCTGTTACTTGGTGCTTCATCTAAGTGCATATCCTGCACTTTCCCATGGGTGTACGTACAGTGGAATTAAATACTTTCTTTCGCATACGAGTCATGCTAGTACTGCAACTTGTATCGCACCCTGCCTAATCTAGAAAGCTTCATAAACTTGGGTGTATAGGAACTGAGTGCCAATGAAGGCTGAAGACTCCAGGCTGTACTTTTAGCACTGCCCTGCTTCTCCCTAGACTACACTCATTCAGGCAGGAGATCCGAAGCAAGACTGTATTTGCAATTCTGAGTGTGACTCTTTGTATAAAAGGAAAATTCTGGCTAGTTTAGATTGTTGAACTCGCTTTAAACTTAATGTCAGTACAACTTCCCTGCAGATCTCACATCTGAATAAAAGGAATTTGAAGATTCTCTAGCCAATTCATGCATTTCCCTCTTCAGGCAGATGACTGAGATATATTCTCCCAATAGCAGAATGTCTGCAGAACCAGACATTCAATTTTCCTGAGATGTCAAAGATAATCATGAAGAATTATTGTTTATCTGATTGGTTTTTTATTGTATTGTGCAATTCTGAACAAGCGTTATGGCCCAAGAAAATTAATTTCTAGCTGGTACTTTCAGTAATTGGAATTAGGAACATCCTGCATTCAAAATACATTATCCAGCCCTTGCTCAGATTGACTCCATGTAAAGTTGGACATATGGACTAGATGGAAAGGAATAACTTTCTCCTTACCTTCAAGTGATCCTAATTTGGGGAACTATACATGCGATATTTGTAACAATATTATTATATATAAATATTTTGTAAATCAACCTTTCTTATATGCTTTATAGATTGCTACAATTTTGAATCTCACAGTTCTTCCTTTTATTGTAGGATAATCAACCATGACTACAGAATCTGGTTCAGACTCTGAATCCAAAGATCAGGATCAAGAGCAGAAAGAAACATCTAGTGAACAAGAAAAAGCAACCCAAGAACAGCAGCCACAGCAAGTGGAGGAAGAGCACCAGAATGCATTAAAACAATTTTCCAGTGTGGCAGCCCATAGCACTCCTGTAAAAAAGGAACAGGTAAGTTATTTAGAAAATCACCTTTCCTCAATTTGGCACTAACCTAATATATTAGAGATTAGGATTATTTTAGCAAAGTATTAGAAATGATAAATATTATAGCATGCACATTTTGAGCTGGAGTAGTCTTCCATGAGAATTTTATAGAAATGATAAACCACCTCATTTGGAGACTATTTTGCAGAGAGAGAGAATGCGCATTGTCATTCACATAAATCCAAATGGATTCTAAAAAGTACAATAAAACAAAACAAAGGCTCAGTGTTGTTGTTTTTTTAAGGTTATTTTTATTAAAATTACATAATTATGATGAAGCATTTTCATAGAAATGAGGCAAATTATGTTAGAAGTTTTTAAATTTAGTTCAGACTTATATTTGGAGGTAATAAATCCAACTGTCTGCCCTCCAAAATTGATTTTTTTCAATCTATTGCTGTGATGAAAAGGAGAGGATCTCCAATATCTAACATAATTTAGATTTGTTGTTAGATTTTACTTGTATCTTAGTTCTCCTGCAGTCATGGAAATTTACTCAGTGACTAGTGTCAGTTTCAGTAACTATCACAAAAACTATTTCACAGGAAGATGTGCTGTATATATTGTATTGAGCTTTTGAATAAAGGATAGGATATAAATCTAAATTCAAAGGATTGCCTATAAATGTTTTTTATTGAAAACTAAAGGATGTGCAGTGAACTTAACCTCTACATTAGCTGAAATAAACATATTGGCATGTCCAATTGTTTCATTCTACTCGGAGGGCTGTAAATTCACACAATTCCTGGGTTCCCACAGTACCCTACAGAGCCTATGCAGAGTTTCAGGAATGAAGAAAGTAAAGGTCTTTTTACTTGAAGAGGACATCATTCATACTACGTTCCATGTTGAATGTAGGCCAGCATATACACTGTGTGTCTGTATGCATGCATAGATAGTAGGATGCTAATTGCTGAACACACATTTTCTATACACACACACACATATTTTCAGCAATTGATACCCTATTTTCTCTCTTAATGTTAATATTTGATATATTAAAAACAGCCTTTTAAACATTCAAATTTATAGCTAAAATATAAATTTGTTCTGGATTAAAGCCCATGTCACACTACTCAACGGATGCAAAAAGGACACAACGGACGAGCAAAATGTTCCATCCGTTGTTATCCGCTCTCAAAAGGGGCAAAAATTTGCATAACCAAAGCGGATAACACGGACGCTGGGGAGTTGCACCAGTGTCTCATCCACACATGTCAACATAAACACAACTCTTTATTAAACGCCCTGTTCATTGTAGGCCAACCAAACATACATGGCCCAATCTCATCCATGTGATGAGACAGGCTGAAGGAAGCATCCATTAAGCATCTACCATCCTGTCTTGCCACTCCACAGCTCCAGCTGGGGAGTTGCACCAGTGTCTCAGGAGGTTGCGCTGCTTCTTCGCTTCATGTGAGGCTCTGTTGGGGCCTTGCACATCATCAGTGTCGATCAGGTTTCGCCCTTGCCTCCATTCACCAGGCTCCATGTCCCCATTGCCTTGTTGGAGGTCCACAAGCCTGTTCTGCAAGACTGGGTAGCAGGTGCGCATGAGATTGTGCAGGTGCAGCAAGTTTCCATGATCCTCCTCACGGTTTCTGGTCAATGCTGCATGGTGGTGAGAAGTACCTGGAACCTGTTGGCCAGGATGCCAAAGGCGTTCTCTACCACCCGCCTTGCCCTGGACAGCCTGTAGTGGAAGATCCTCTCTTCACGGGTGAGGAGTCTGGAAGTGTATGGCTTCATGAGGTAGGTTGTGAGGGAGAATCCTCCACGATGAAGTAGGGCACATCTTGTGTGTCGTTGGGCAGGGGTTCTGGATCTGGGAAGCCCACGATGAGGTTGCGTTCAAGCTCCTCCTTGAGGTGACTGGCGTTGTATACCTGGGCATCTGAAGATGAGCTGTTGCCTGAAGCATCGATGTACATGAACTTGTAGTCAGCATCGACCATGGCAAAGAGGATGATGCTGAAGAAGCCCTTGGAGTTGAAATAAGTGGACCCCGACTTGGCTGGAGATTTGCAGGCCACGTGCTTGCCATCTATGGCTCCAACGGTGTGTGGGAACTTCCACTTCTGATACCACTGCTCTGCAACTTTCTTCCAGCCTTCTTCAGTGGAGGGGTACTGGAGGAGCTCCTCCTTGTATTCTTCGATGATGGCCTGCACCACTTCTCTGATCACAATGCTGATGATGTTGGATGGCACACTCCAGCCATACTGCATGCTCCTGTAGGAGGTCCCTGAGGCCAGGTGGCGCAGAGTGAGTGCCACCTTGAGCCCAGGTTCCAGGCTGGGCCGGAAGCTGGTGTTTGCCTTGGTCAACCTGGATGTCAGGCGCTGCACAACTTCATCAAACATGGCTGGAACGCCCGAGTGTCTTCGTTCCTGAGCTCCACCATCAGCTTGTTGTACAGTCCGTCCTCTGCTCTTCTGGCGAACCATCTTCGGACCCAGACTCTTTTTGGCTGCCTCTTTTTATTCTCGCAGTAAAGTTCACAGAGCCTGCAGATGGCTTCGCACTGTTGCAGAACGATGGTTGCTGCCGAAAGGACTTTGTTACCATCCACGGTGGACATGACTGGATGCTGTGGAAGAGGAAGAGCCAGATGAAGGCTGCAGAGGTCTGCACCGCTGGTCTGCTGTTCTGAAAGTGAGATGCAGATGAGTTGCTCCCCCTTTTTGTAGGAAATATAGGTTTTCCGCTGGGCATCCTCTCGGCATCCTCTAGACATCTTTAATATCCGAGATAGGTCCCCTCTGCGAACGTTTTTTCCGTTTTAAACACTTTGTTTCCATGCTGTATCCGCTAGGCATCCGTTCTGTGTCCGTTCCGCTTCCTCCTTACGTCCGGGCGGATGGAGTTGCGCGGATGCCTAGCGGATGCGTAGCGGATGCAGAACGGACGAACTGGATACATTTTCCGCGCAAAAGTTTTGGGCAGCCCAAAACTTTTGGAGCGGATGAAACGTCAATAAACGGATGCTGGACGGATAGAGAGGAAGCAAAACGGAGGCAGTGAGTACATCGTGTTTTCCAACAGATGGCAAGCTTTTTTGTCCGTTTTACATCCTCTTTGTATCCGTTGATTCAGTGTGACATGGGCTTAAGAACACAGAATTTACAGAAGGAATTATCACCAAGATTTAACATTTTCATTTGTTGCTTCAAATTATTTTATTCCAAAAATGTTTGTTTGATATTATTAATCCTTTGGCCAGATTCAGATTATATCTAAATCTCTCAAAAGCTCCAGTACCATTGAAATAATATGAATATATAATACATTTGTTGTCTTTCTATGGTAACTTTGTTGTAGGTAGACTTCATGAACAGGTTGTCAGGCCTCTGTAGGAAGATGAATTTCATGTGAAAATATTTTGCTATATAAAACAACTCTTGGATAGTTTTGGTACCTGCTCTAACAGTTCTTGATTTGTTCTTTTTGGTGTTGTTATTTTTGATGCACAGTAGAAATAAATTTAAGAATAAACCTGTGGCAGTCTAACCCAAATAAATTACAGAACTCCTTTTTTCTCTTGCTTAGTTATTTGTAAAAGTTAGTATCTATCCATTTTTTCCCATGAATGAAGTTGGTGTTTATGCTTACAGAATAGAAAAATATTTTTTTTAAAAAAACTCATTTTTAATATATTTTAATGGGAATATAATTCTTTGCAATATGGGCTGTAATATTCTAAGTGGATTTAGGCACTTCTGTATATATTACACAAAATATGATCTTACATCTGAAATTTTTGCTGAATTTCTTTTGGTCCCATAAGAAGCATGTTACAATTAGAGAAGCATTTGTAAAAATAGTATGAAAGTCAGTAGTGTGGGTTGTCGGCCTATTTTGAAGTCAAAATAGGTATTCATTTTATTAATCATTAAAAAAAATTAACTTATAAAGTTTTAACTGTATATTTCTGTAGATCTTCTGCTTTTAAATATGTTTATTAGCTAGTGGTAGAAAAACCATCCATATACAAATCCATTATTTAAAAAAATACTGCTGGTACTGAAAAGCAATTGGTTGTTATGGTAGTGTATTTTTGGACTATTACAACACCTGAGTTTTCAGAAATGAAACATGATTATTTAACAATTATTGCAGTGTTAGATCTTTTTCTATTCAGTTTATTTGACTTTATTTTTAAACGAGCTACTATATTGCAGTTTCCTTTAGCATGTTCCAAAAAAAACCTATACAACAGCAGTGTAGCAGTCTCATTAACCCAAAAGGCCTTCACAAATTACTGAATAAATGATATATCTCTTTTCCAATTCAATTTATATGCTTATTTTAAAAATGGGTTCTGAACAGACTTCTACAAAGAGATGCCTGGTTATGTTGCATGATTCTGGAAGCCTGCTCTGATCGCCCATTTTTATTGTGAAACTAGAATTGAATTTTCCTCTGTTTCTAGGCCACTGACAAAGAACTTGAAGTTGCTGCTGCAGTGGCAAAGCAGCTGGAATATCAGCAGTTTGAAGACGACAAACTCTCCCAAAAATCGTCCTCAAGCAAACTTTCCCGCTCTCCTTTAAAGATTGTGAAGAAACCAAAAAATATGCAGTGCAAAGTAATCCTTCTGGATGGCTCCGAATATGGCTGTGAAGTAGAGGTAAACATGTAAAAAAATGGAACTTCTAGGGACATGATGTTAAATTAGGTGATTAAATTAGGCACATGATGTTAAATTAGGTGATTTAGGTGTATACAATTGATAAGTGATTTCACTGTAATTTCTTTCGATCGATCGATCGATAGATAGATAAAGATAATGGCTCCCTAAATAAGGAAATGTATACTCTATTCTTCAGTGATACCAGGAAGAAAAATTACAGTAGTGGAAACAACAGTAGAAAGGAGAAATACTCTCTTTCAAAGATTTTTACATTATTATGCATTTCATTAGCTGTGTCTTCTTTGAAGGCTGCAGTATAAGGGCTTTTCTCAGTCATAAAGCTTTTTTTTTAAAAATACATAATAATGCCTGACAGTAATTGTTTTATAGTCTATATTTGGACTACCAGCTACAGATTTGGATAGGTTATTCTCTTTCAAGAAGTTTGTCCAAGATGGAAGAGGCAATAAATTGATCAAAGAGTTGGAACATTTTATTTGTAAGCAAAATTACTGTTCAGAACTCCTTAGTTCATGAAATAAGATATGCTAGAAATCATATTCTTCAATAAATAAATCCTTGTAAGAACATTAGTTAAATGAATTGGCACGCGATTTGGAACAATCAATGCGTAGTTGATTTGTGGAATTTGTTGTTACAGGGTAATAGGATTACTTTTAAAAATATTAATAGAGACCAAGGCCAAGAATAGTCTGATAATGTCATCAGACTTCCAGATGTATACCCAGCATTCTACAGTGTTGTCCTGGTTGTTATGTCCCATTTCCACCAAGTGGCTCAATTTCTGGTCATAGAAGCGAAGGAGCTGTTCAGCAGAACATGATTTGAGACGACCAAAATAACAGGGAGCTGTCCAATGAAAACCAGGAACACAAATCTCTGAGATTTCTATATTTGTATGTGTCTGGTTGTGCTGATCTGTTCATTCTAGATTGTCTTTCTTTAAACACTAATCAAGTATTACCAGGAAATATTTCTCAAAAAAATAACTCAAATCTTTGCTTTTGTGCTGACAGATCCCTGAATTTTAAATTCTGCCTCTCTTGTTAAATTTGCTGCCACCATGTATCCTGGAAGTAATTTTGATGAATCTCAAACTGAAGGACATCCCCATGTATAAAAGAAATGTAGTAATGTACCAAATCTGCATAATTTTCTTTACATTTGAAGCTGAATAGATTCTTAAAAAATACAATACTAGAATATTTATCAGTACTATAGGCAACATACGCCTCTTTCTTTATGGAAGAAGAGAGATGTCCTTACTGCAATTTGGAGGTTTATATTCAAAAGGAGTGTGTTAAACTTCTGACATCTTGCCTGTAAACTGGAACAGTAACCCACAGTTTCTTCCTTAATATGTTTGAGATTGCCTGTCTATCTCAGGATACCGAATCAAAAAACATTTGATATTGGATTGGGCTGGAGATTCTAATTTTTTGTACTTTATCTAAAGGCCAGGTCACATCGGCCGACGGATGCAAAACGTATGTAAAAAGGACACAGCGGATGAGCAAATTTTCCATCCGTTGTTATCCGCTCTGAAAAGTGCCCCAAATTTGCATAAAGAGAACGGACAACAATGGACGGGGGAGGACGTATCGCGGATGTAAAACGGATGATCAACAGAAGCCTAGCGGATGGAAGCGGATGGCACGTCCGCAGGGCTTCCGGGGGAGCAGATCAAAGCGGACGCGTAACGGAAAGAGCGGATGCAGAGCGGATGTAGCAGATGCAGAGCGGATGTGTAGCGGATGCGTAGCGGATGACACAGATGCCTAGCGGATGACTGCACATGCAGGGAGGATGCATTGTGTCAGCCCCATGGATATAAAAGGAGGCAGCTCGCACGAGGCCAGCATTCAGAGGAAAGACCTGTTGCCAGACACATCTTCATCAGAGACATCTTCATCAGAGACATCATCATGGGGAAGAAGAGGAAGCCTGTGCCATCTTCTGCCAGCCCTGGCAAGAGGGATAGATTCACTATCCCACCCCCTGGCGCTGACTCTGCTGCTGCTGGTGCTGCTGCTTCTGCTGCTGGTGCTGTGGTGGACCAGCCCCAAAGCCCTGAAAGCCCTGATGCTGAAGGCTCTGCCAGAGGGAGGAAGAGGCAAGGCAAGGAGAAGGAGAAGGGAGAGAGGAAGCAGTACTCCATCGCAGAGGAGGATGAGGAGGAGGTAATGGAGTGGCTGAGGGAGAACGAGTATATGTGGAGGAAAGGGCCACAGGCTCTATTGAGACACCAAGCGGAAGCAGGCGGCTTGGAGAGAGAAGGCGGAGAGCCTGGGTTTGGATGTCCTCCTCGGGTGGTGGAAGCACATGCACACCTGGTACGGGAAGCTGCACCTGAAGAAGTCTGGCCAGGCCGCGGTCAAGCTCACCGACCGGGAGACCTATGTAATGACAAAGTGCAGCTTCCTGGAGGGTGAGGTCCACCACCGAGGAGCAGCCCCTCTGTCTACCCTCACTCTCAGGCAGCCCACAGCCAGCCAGTTCTCTTCTGGCCAGGAGACAGCGACTGTGTCCGGGCAGGTGTCCACAGAGCACCCCGCGACAGAGACCCCCCCAACAGCTGCACACCCTGTGCCGGAGGACGTGGAGGATTCTCTCACACACATGGAGCAAGTAGTAGCAGCGACCACCAGGGACCAACCCACACCCACCCTCAGCTCCACCGCCAAAGAAAGCAGGCAGAGAGGCAGACTGGAGGGACAGAGCCACACTGTCCTGCCAGAGATCAGGGACACCATCAAGAACAGCACAGATCTCCTCTTAGCTGGTACACTTTGAAATTCCATCCTCAAACCGCAAGCCCTTTCTCACCTACGTGACCCAGATCCTCATGGACATGCCCGAGCCCCAGTACCAGGTGATGAAGGAGAGGATCACGGCGCTGCTGCACCACCCTCCAGGCCCAGCTGAACCTGCTCCAACCCACTCCAGGTCTGCTCCTCCACCCCAGCCGATGTCACAGCCCTTCCAAGGCTTTCAAAAGCCCCTCTCCTACTAAGGCTATGGCTACCAGGACTTCCAGCAGCACAGGCAGCCCTTCCCAGTCCAGGCACAGGTTCCTCAGATGCCATGGGTGCCACCGATACCACCAATGCCACGATGCCACTGATGCCACCGACGCCACAGATGTTTCCTCGCACGCCACAGGCACCTCACCTCGCCCAGCTGCACACCAGACATCCCCACTACACTCCTCCTTCCTCCACCCCACAGCCAAGCCCGGCCTTAGAACATCTGTCATCGGTCCTGTGCCTGACATCCCAGGTCCTGGATGAAGGGCCTCTCAACCTCACAGGACTGAGCCAGCTTTCTGAGAACTTCCTGAACACACCATCTCCTGTTGTCCTCTCGGGGCCAGGCACCCCAATGGCGCCTCAGACCAGCACTCCAGCTACCTTCCACCTCCACAGTCCCTGTCCCCTTTACACCTGAGACCATGGACATGCCTCAGAGTGACTGAGAACATTGCCAGAGACTGAGTTGTTACTGGTTGACTTTATCATTGCTTGGGACACTTTTCTTGGTTCCTTTTGCTTTTTAAATAAAGTCCTACACTTTACTGTTATTAATAAAGGTTTTCTTTGCTTCACACACTTGGTTCATTTCTTTTACTTAATAAAGTTTTGATGGAAACTTTTAGAAATGGTTTAAGCCTTTGCATGCTTATGGGATGGGCAGGGATACCTGTGGGATGGGTAATAGTTGTGGGATGGGTAATAGATGTGCGATGGGTAATAGCTGTGGGATGGGCAGGGATAACTTTGGGAATGGTAATAGCTGTGGGATGGGTAATAGCTGTGGGATGGGCAGGGATACCTGTGGGATGGGTAATAGCTGTGGGATAGATAAACCTCCAGTGCAAGCATAGTGGGACTGTATGGTCCACCCTCCCAGGTGCCATACCAATGGCCCTTTATTATCAATAACAATAATTGATCCACACATTTCAACATAAACAAAACTCTTTATTAATGCCCTATTCATTGTAAAGCCACTCAACATACATGGCACAATCTCATCAGTGTGATGAGACAGGCTGAAGGAAGCATCCATTAAGCATCTACCATCTTGTCTTGCCACTCCACTGCTCCAGCTGGGGAGTTGCACCAGTGTTTCAGGAGGTTGCACTGCTTCTTCCCTTCACGTGAAGCTCTGTTGGGGCCTGTTACATCCACGGTGTTTATCAGGTTTCGTCCTTGCCTCTATTCACCAGGCTCCATGTCCCCATTCCTTTGTTGACTGTCCACAAGCCTGTTCTGCAACACTGGGTAGCAGGTGCGCATGAGATTGTGCAGGATGCAGCAAGCTTCCACAATGCTCCTCATGGTCCGTGGATGATGCTGCATGGTGGTGAGAAGTACCTGGAACCTGTTGGCCAGGATGCCAAAGGCGTTCTCCACCACCGGCCTTGCCCTGGACAGCCTGTAGTTGAAGATCCTCTCTTCACGGGTGAGGAGTCTGGAAGTGTATGGCTTCATGAGGTAGGTTGTGAGGGAGAAGGCGTCATCCCCCACGATGAAGTAGGGCACATCTTGTGTGTTGTTGGGCAGGGGTCTGGATCTGGGAAGCCCATGATGAGGTTGCGTTCCAGCCCCTCCTTGAGGTGACTGGCGTTGTATACCTGGGCATCTGAAGACCCGTTGCCTGAAGCATTGATGTACATGAACTTGTAGTCAGCATCGATCATGGCGAAGAGGATGATGCTGAAGAAGCCCTTGTAGTTGAAATAAGTGGACCCTGACTTGACTGGAGCTTTGCAGGCCGCATGTTTCCCATCTATGGCTCCAACGGTGTGGGGGAAGTTCCACCTCTGATACCACTGTTCTGCAAGTTTCCTCCAGCCTTGTTCAGTGGTGGGACACTGGAGGAGCTCCTGCAGGTATTCTTCAATGATGGCCTGCACCACTTCTCTGACCACAATGCTGATGGTGTTGTGTGGCACCTTCCAGGCGTACTGCATGTTTCTGTACGTGGTCCCGGAGGCCAGGTGGCGCAGAGTGAGTGCCACCTTGAGCCCAGGATCCAGGCTGGGACGGAAGTTGGTGTTTGCCTTGGTCAACCTGGGTCTCAGCCGCTCCACAACTTCGTCAAACATGGCTGGTGGCATCCTCATGAATTTCTGGAATGCACGAGGGTCTTCGTTCCTCAGCTCCACCATCAGCTTGTCCTACAGTCTGTACTCGGCTCTTCTCGCGATCCATCGTCGGACCCAGACACTTCTTGGCCGCCTCCTTTTCTTCCCGTAGAAAAGGTGATAGAGCCTGAAGAGGGCTTGGTTCTGGTGTTGAAAGATGGCGGCTACCAAAAGGAGTGTGCTATGATCCATGGTGGAGAAGAATGGATGCTGTGGAAGAACAAAAGCAAGGCTGAAGAGGTCTGCACACCAGGGCTGCTGGACTGAAAGTGAGATCCAGGTGATTTCCTCCCCCTTTTTATAGGAAATGTCAGTTTTCCTCTAGATGTCCTTCTGCATACTCCAGGCATCCTCCAGACATCCTAAATATCCGAGATACGTCCCCTATACGAAGGTTTTTTCCATTTTAATGCTTTATATCCGAGCTGCATCCGCTTTCATCCTATCTACGTCCGTGCTCCTAACGCTGTGTGTCCATTCCACATCCGTTTCACTTCCACCCTGTGTCCGTTTTCCGCTGGAGCGGATTTGAATTGCGCGGATGCCTAGCGGATAAAGCGGACGCGTAACGGATGACGACGGATGTATAACGGATGTTTCCCATATGCGTAGCGGATGTAGAACGGATGCGTTGGATACTTCATCCGCTCAAAAAGTTTTGTGCAGCTCAAAACGTTTTGAGTGGATAAAATCTCAGTAGACGGATGCTGGACAGATAGAGAGTATGAAAAACGTAGGCAGTGAGTACACAACGGATGCATCGCATTTTCCAATGGATGGCAAGCTTTTTTTAACGTTTTACATCCTCTTTGCATCCGTTGGTGCAGTGTGACAGGGGTTAAAGTAGCGATTACACCCAACAAATATTACAGATTTGTTTGTTGCAGTTCATATCTGTGACATGATGAATATAAATTTGTCACAATTTTCTCTCAATAACATCTCCTTTGAATTCTTACAAACTCCTGCTTAAGTCATCAATGATATCAAATCATCTTGTTTCCTTTCAGCTTTTTTTTACTGCCTTCAATTTTTCCAAGTAGAAGTATTTTCCAGTAACTTTTGCCTTCTCATTATCTGTCAAAAGAGTTGAAGCCTTATCTTTGTTATCAGTCCTTCCAGTAAGCAATTTTATTTCATCTTTTAATGAATAATCTGTTCACAACAATTTTCTGCAGCATCAGTTTTTCTTTTCTTAGTCTTTTTTATGTTGCACTTCTCCTGCTATAGAGGTTACAGCTTTGGAAACTATGGTCTTGACAATACATATTTCTGTTGTCAAGGTGACCTCTCTGCGCTTAATGTTTTGTCTATTTTAGAGCTATTCTCATTTTTGTCATATGTAGTCAATGTTTATTTCATGGCTACAGTCATTTGGCCTATGAATTTTTGAGCCAATAAAAAGTTGCTATTGCAATGTCTTTTCCATCTATTTGCTTTGTATATTGCTATCCATATTAATAAAAATCTTACATATTTTTTTTTAAATATTGAGCAGCAGCAGGGTTTTGTCCTTTCTTGTTTCACCCTTGACAAAAGATTTCTTAATCTTCCTTGCTTCCAGTCTTCAAAGCCTATCTGAAGTTGATATTTTTCCCAACAATTTTAATTCCAGTTTTTATTTCTTCTGATCCTCATTATATACTCTACATATACGTTAAATAAGAGAACAGTTTACAATCTTAATACTCTTTTTTCAGTTTTGAACCATTTATCTGTGCTGTATTCTGTTCCATCTATTGGTTTTTGGCAATCATACAGATTCTTCTATAGATTGATGATGGCATGATGCACTCATGTTTTTAAGGATAATTCTTTTGTTTATGTTCCTTTGAGTCACTGTTGGCTCTTAGCGAATGCCTGGATGAGTCCTGCAGTTCTCTTACCAAGATTTCAGAAATATTTTGCCTGAGCTGAGTGAATGACTGCTCAAAGACCTCATGCCTGTGGCAAGACTAACTCAGTCTCCCAATTTCTAGTCTGGTGCCTTAATCACTACACCAGTGATCTACACAGTCAATAACCTTTATATAATCAATAAAGGAGAAATCAAAATATTTGTGGAACTCCTTATTTTTCCCATTAAACAGTAGATTTTAACAGTGTGATCTCAGGTCTTCTAACTCTTAAGATCCTGTTTATATAGTTGACAGTGCTGTTCCATACATAGTGAAATCTAACTTGCCAAACCTTAAGCATTATTTTACTAGTATATAAGATACTAGTAAAGATTTTAAACTTTCATATATATAGATAATAAATATTGGATGTTTTCTGTATTGATAAGAGTTACCCTGTCAAGTTCTTCAGAGCATTTGAAAAGAAAGTGGTTTTTGTTTGACTTTTTAGAAGTGTGTTTAAATGAACTGCTGTGATCTTAAAAAGGCAATCAACTTACAAACATCAGCACATACAGAAGCCCTTTTGCTGGACTTGATGGTCATTTGTCATTTGATGTTCTGAACATTAAACATAGCTTTCCTGGTTGAGTGTATATGCATAGAGGTTGGGATTGGTGTTCAATTATCATTGCTAGTCTCATTAAATCATTTTGGAGAACAAACTGAATATGCATGTTAGAAATTATTCATTTCAATTAATTCTACCATTATAAAAGAACATGAAGTTCTGGTTCCCATCTCACTTATCATGTGCTTCTTCCTATAAACACATTTAGAGTACTCTATCAGCTGCTTATGACTTTCTATGTTTTTCCCTATATCAGGAGTATCAAACTGGATTTCATTGAGGGCTGCATCAAGGTTGTATTTGACTTCGTGGGGCCAGGGGTGTGTGGCCAGGGATTGGTATGGTCAGCTCAACGTCACTCATGTTGGGGGTGCCTGCATGGCTCAAGCGTTCTGCCAGCAAAAACGGGCTCCCGAGCTCTATTTCTTGCTGGGATAGCCTCCTGCAACCCTCTGCCAGTGAAAGTGGGGCTTGGGGGGAGGGCGCACGTGGCCCTTCTGAGCTCCATTTTTGTTGGCAGAGACATCATGGGCTGGTCCTTTGCTGTTTCCAGGGTGGCCCTGCGGACCAGATCTAAACACCCCATGGGCCAAATGTGGCCTACGGGCCTTGAGTTTGACATCCCTGCCCTATACGCTATAAGAATAAAAGACTGCCTAGAAAACAGATTTAGAAACTCATTAGAAATGAGTTAAAGCTATTACAGAACCAGACACATTAAAGAAGATAGAGAAACAGTAGTTTGTAATATGGAATGATGAGACCCAGAAGACAAATACTGATTTAGATTGTAATAATTGCCCTCTGGAATGAAATGATGACGTCCAGAAACAGGATCAATTCAATTTCAACCCTTGAATTTATTTGACTTACAAGCAAGCTGACAGCTTGCAAAGTGATCAGTTGTTTTTGCTACTAAAAATATATTCACAGCTATTCTTTTTACTGAGAACTACTCAGTAAAAATTAGAACACTTAGAACAACAGTTCTGATTTGATCGGATTTCAGAGTTAGTCTTATTACAATCACAGTCTAAACAAGAATTGGTAGCCCTTACATGAATGTTTGTTTGGCTGTTTGCTTAGTTTACTACTGGCTTTTTCAGATTGTTAGCCCAACAAATGGTTGCACTTCTTAATGATAGGTCCACTTAACTGCTGAATCTCCTTGTTTTGCATTGCAGTCACCTAATTCTTAACAGCTAAGCTTATCAGAGCATGACACAACGAATAATTCTCATCACAAAGAATATGGCAAATAATAAGCAACTTTTTAAGCTATTATTGTATGCTAAACTTTTCTTACTAAAGTATAGCTGCTCTTGATACAGAAAAATGAAGATGAAATATAATTCATTATAACTGTTGCAATCCAACGGAGAAAATGTTCAGTTTTCAGAATATATTCAGAATATGTCTGCTGAACAAACCTTTGCATTGGCAGCAGGAAGGTCATCTGCTCCATTCAGACTCCACCCTGCAAGGGATTAAGGGGTGCTAAAAGAAGATGATATGGTAGAGTATCTGTTAAAAATGGTAGTTGTGGTGATAAGAACAAATATATTCACTAAGCCTGTGATGGTGAACCTATGGCAAACTTACCTCACTGCGCATGCCTCATAGTTGATTTTTTTTTGGTTGGTTTGAGGCCTTTTTTGGCCTCTCAGAGGCTTGGAAAAAGCCACTGCAAGGCTTCTCAGGCTGAATTACAGGCCCTTTTTGTCACTTCAGGAAGTGATGAAATGGGCCTATAATTTGGCCTGAGAAGCCTTGCAGAGATTTTTTCAAGCCTCTGGGAGGCCGAAAAAGGCCTCAAACCAGCTGAAAAATCAGCTGAGAGGCGCAGTACAGGTAAAGGGGTGGGGGTAGGGATTGCGTGGGCATACGCAGGGGATGTGGGGAGGGGCGTGCATTGCATTCTGGGTGCTGGCATGCAAGCATGGGCATGCTGGTGCGCTTGCAAATTTTTGGCACAGGAGCCTAAAAAGGTTAGCTACCACTGCACTAAGCCATGATCTTTTAAAAAAGAATAATTGTTGTATCATGACAGAGAGTAAGGTACATATTGTTGATATTCCTTTATTGGAAATCTAATGTCTGAAGCTTTATTCCAAATAATAGTCATTACTGTTGCACTAAATAGCAATATAGTGACATTATGAATCTAAATTTCATTGAAAAATGAATTACTTTTATATCTTCGGCAAATTGCTCTTATTTGTACCTACTTACATATATCTAGACAAATGGTAGCAAGTAAAAATTACGTGTAATCTAAAATAATCTAAATATTTTCTGTGAGGAGACAAAGGGAAAGGTAAGAGACAGCTTGGGTACTACAATGGAAGAGTTTTAATGTAAGTGAAGAAATTACCATTCTCTGTTGTCACTTGAAGTGATTACTGAAAACCAGGGTTTTCTGTGGATAAGTCTGACAGCAAACAAGATAAACCTTCCTATGGGACCTAATGAGGTTCAATATTACTTTATTTCAGTGTATGGGATAATTAATGCCTATCCATACAGAGAAGAAGTCACGAGACAAAGTTTTTTTAGAGAAGATCAGGAAGAAGGTTGCTTTTTTAAGTGAGAACTTAGCAAAAAGGATTATAAGTATATCATAAAAGTACAATAAAAATAACCCTCAGTATAGCAAACAACAACAACATTATACGTCAATATATAAATTTTAAGCCTTAAGTTTCAGAAAAATCCCATGTCAATAAATGTATTGTCTTGCTCACTTTAGAGTACATCAGAAGGACTGGATAGATGTTGAGGAAAATATTACATTCTGTCTGTGACTGTTCCTATTTAGAGGTTGCATTTTTCATGGGTGAACTTATGACATATAGGTGGGTACTTAAGGGAATTCACTCAAGAAAAAAAAACTGTAAAACATCTTTGGGGTATTACAATAAGAAGCTTGCCCAAATTGGTTTTTTTTTTTTTTCAACCTGTAAACTTTTGCCTTGGGCCGGTTTGATGCCTCCAGTCCCTTTGTCTGCTATCTGTGTTTCATGACTATTATGGCTTTGGCCTTTAACAGCTCATTTATTAGCATTTTCACAAGAGTTGTAAGTAATTCTCAGAGACAATCTGAATCATAAGGAACCTTCAAAGACTTCTAGTCCAATCTCTTGCCCTGATATCCATCTCAGACAATTGGAAACTCCAACAATGGAAAGCTCCCAGCACCAACAGCTTCGAGCACCAACAACTCAGAGAGGCAAAGCTATTCTACTTCTTAATAGTTCTCACAGAAACTCCTTCTTAATTTCTTGGTTGGATTTCACCATGACAAACTTCCTCCCATTGCTTCTTCTCCTATCATCGGGAAAATTAATTAACACCCTCTTCTCTGTGACATCCTGTCATCTCTTAGAACTGTGATGGCGAAACTAAGGCACGCGTGCCGGCTTCCTGCCAAGAAGAGCCCCACTGCGCGTGCATGCCACTGCCCGACAGCTGATTGTCGGGTATCTGGCATGCATGCATGGGGTGCAGGGGTGTGCGGGAGATGTGCGTGCATGCACAGAGATGAGCAGCATGCAGGGGGTTGCGCACATGCGCAGAGATGCACGCAGGATCATGCATGCATGCGCAGATGCGTGGCGCATGGGGGTGTCTCATGCACAGAGATTCGCAGTCCGTATGGGGGAATCATGCGTGCATGTGCAAAGGTGCATGTCACGCAAGGGGGACCACTCATTGCTTTCTGGGTGCTGGTGCGCGGGCAAGTGTGCACACAATTTTCAGCATATGAGCCGAAAAAAGTTAGCCACCACTGTCTTAGAACACTTTTTTTGTTAAGCTAAACCAGAGTTTCATTATAGGGGAAATGGGCAGAATAAAAATTTAATGAAACAAATAAAACTAGTTCCTTTAGCCATTCTTCATAGAATTTAACCTATAGACTCCTTTGTAGCTCTTCTCTGCACTCTTTCTAGGGCCTCAGCATCTTTTTTGGGATTGTGACTAGAACTGAACACAGTATTTAGTGCATTATAAAGCAGTATTATCACTTCCCTTCCCTATATGGATGCTATACTTGCCTCTTATGGACTACTGATATCAACAGATCAGTGACTTTCTGTCTCCAGTTCTTAAATTCTTTAGATAGGGAAGAATAAGTAAGTAGTTAAACAGATAACAGCAAGTCAAGAGGATCTTGTTTGAACTTTTGCACTCAAAAGTTAATCAGAATGGTGAATATTTAGATATGCATTAACAAGATCATACTAAGCTTATTATGAGATGGTACAAGTTACAGAGAAGCCATTGGGCAGGTACCAAAATATTAGTGATGTATCAAATTGCTATAACCAATGAATGTAAGCCACCCAAAATCACCTCTAGGCAAGATGGGAAACATTCAAATCAAATAAATAAATAAAATAATCTGGATTAGCTGTTATTATTTGCTTGCATTTTATCCAGTGCTCCCTGGACATGTGAAACTTGTTTTTGATACAGGTTTAGATTTCTCATCTTATTCATCATTCTCTTTTTAAATTCCCAATTAGGTTCTATCTAATTTGTTATCTCATTTTAAATCACAATTGCCTCTGCATAAGCTTGTTTTAACTAATTTAGCAGCAGTACTTGGATGCTTGTGTCTAAAGCCCATGTCACACTGCACCAACGGATGGAAAGAGGTTGTAAAATGGAGAAAAACGCTTGTCATCCATTGGTTAACGCGATACATCCGTTCTGTACTCACTGCATACATTTTTCATACTCTCTATCCGTCCAGCATCCATCTACTGAGATTTCATCCGCTCAAAAAGTTTGGAGCTGCACAAAACTTTTTGAGTGGATGAAATATCCAGCGTGTCCGTTCTACATCCGCTACGCATATGGGGAACATCCGTTATACGTCCGTTGTCATCTGTTACGCATCCGCTATATCCGCTAGGCATCCGCTGCGCATCCGTGCAACTCAAATCCACTCCAGCGGAAAACGGACACAGGGAGGAAGCGAAACAGACATGGAACGGACACACAGTATGAGTAGCATGGATGTAGAAAGGATGTAAGTGGATGCAGCTCGCATATAAAGCATTAAAATGGAAAAACCATTTGTATAGGGGACGTATCTCGAATATTTAGGATGTCTGGAGGAAGTCTAGAGGATGCAGAAGGACACCTAGCGGAAAACCTATATTTCCTATAAAAAGGGGGAGAAATCACCTGGATCTCACTTTCAGTCCAGCAGACCTGATGTGCAGACCTCTTCAGCCTTGCTCTTGATCTTCCACAGCATCCATTCTTCTCCACCATGGATCATCGCACGCTCCTTTTGGTAGCCGCCATCATTCAACACCAGAACCAAGCCCTCTTCAGGCTCAATCACCTTTTCTACGGGAAGAAAAGGAGGCGGCCAAGAAGTGTCTGGGTCCGACGATGGATCGCGAGAAGAGCCGAGTACAGACTGTAGGACAAGCTGATGGTGGAGCTGAGGAACGAAGACCCTCGTGCATTCCAGAACTTCATGAAGATGCCACCAGCCATGTTTGATGAAGTTGTGGAGTGGCTGAGACCCAGGTTGACCAAGGCAAACACCAACTTCTGTCCCTGCCTGGACCGTGGGCTGAAGGTGGCACTGACTCTGCGCCACCTGGCCTCCGGGACCACCTACAGGAACTTGCAGTATGCCTGGAGGGTGCCACACAACACCATCAGCATTGTGGTCAGAGAAGTGGTGCAGGCCATCATTGAAGAATACCTGCAGGAGCTCCTCCAGTGTCCCTCCACTGAACAAGGCTGGAAGAAACTTGCAGAGCAGTGGTATCAGAAGTGGAACTTCCCCCACACTGTTGGAGCCATAGATGGGAAGCACGTGGCCTGCAAAGCTCCAGCCAACTCAGGGTCCAATTATTTCAACTACAAGGGCTCCTTCAGTATCATCCTCTTCGCCATGGTTGATGCTGACTACAAGTTCATGTACATCGATGCTTCAGGCAACGGGTCAGCTTGAGATGCCCAGATATACAGTGGCAGTCACCTCAAGGAGGAGCTGGAATGCAACCTCATCGTGGGTTTCCCAGATCCAGACCCCCTGCCCAACGACACACAAGATGTGCCCTACTTCATCGTGGGGGATGACACCTTCTCTCTCAGAACCTACCTCATGAAGCCCTACACTTCCAGATGCCTCACCCGTGAAGAGAGGATCTTCAACTACAGGCTGTCCAGGGCAAGACGGGTAGTGGAAAACACCTTTGGCATCCTGGCCAACAGGTTCCAGGTACTTCTCACCACCATGCAGCATTGCCCAGAGACCGTGAGGAACATCGTGGAAGCTTGCTGCATCCTGCACAATCTCATGTGCACCTGCTTCCCAGTGTTGCAGAACAGGCTCGTGGACCGCCAACAAGGCAATGGGGACATGGAGCCTGGTGAATGGAGGCAAGGAGTAAACCTGATAGACACTGTGGATGGGCCAGGCCCCAACAGAGCTTCACATGAAGGGAAGAAGTAGCGCAACCTCCTGAAACATTGGTGCAACTACCCAGCTGGAACAGTGGAGTGGCAAGACAGGATGGTAGATGCTTAATGGATGCTTCCTTCAGCCTGTCTCATCACACTGATGAGATTATGCCATGTATGTTGAGTGGCCCTACAATGAACAGGGCATTTAATAAAGAGTTGTGTTTATGTTGAAATGTGTTGATGAATGATTAAATTGTTATTGATAATAAAGGGTCATAGGTGTGGCACCTGGGAGGGTGGACCATACAGTCCCACTATGCTTGCACTGGAGGTTTATCTATCCCACTGCTATCCTTACCCATCCCACAGCTATTACCCATCCCACAGGTATCCCTGCCCATCCCACTGCTATCCTTACCCATCCCACAGCTATTACCCATCCCACAGGTATCCCTGCCCATCCCACTGCTATCCTTACCCATCCCACAAGCATGCAAAGGCTTAAACCATTTCTAAAAGTTTCCACCAAGACTTTATTTACTAAAGGAACTGAACCAAGTGTGTGAAGCAAAGCTAAACTTTATTAATAACAAACTGTAAAAGCAAAATGACCCAAGTAAAGCGTCCCAAGCAAAGATAAAGTCAACAGGTAACAACCCAGTCTCTGGCACTCTTCTCAGTCACTCTGTGGCGTGCCCATGGTCTCAGGGGTGAAGGGTCCAGGTTCTGTGGAGGTGGCAGTGGCTGGAGTGCTGGTCTGAGGCGCCATTGGGGTGCCTGGCCCCGAGAGGACAACAGGGGATGGTGTGTTCAGGAAGCTCTCAGAGAACTGGCTCAGTCCTGTGATGTTGAGAGGCCCTTCCTCCATGACATGGGGTGTCAGTCCCAAGACCGATGACAGATGTTCTGAGGACGGGCTTAGCTGTGGGGTGGAGGAAGGAGGAGTGTTGTGGGGCTGTCTGGTCTGCAGGTGAGCGAGGTGAGGCATGGGTGGTGTCTGTGGCGTCTGTGGCGTCGGCATCGGTGGCACCTGTGGTGTGCAATGTACCTGTGCCTGGACTGGGAAGGGCTGCGTGTGCTGCTGGAACTCCTGGTAGCCGTAGCCTTGGTAGGTGAGGGCTGTGGAAAGCCTTGGAAGGGCTGTGACATCACCTGGGGTGGAGGAGCAGACCTGGACTGGGTCAGAACAGATTCAGTTGGGCCTGGAGGGTTGTGCAGAAGACCTGTGATCCTCTCCTTGATCACCTGGTACTGGGATTCAGGCATTTCCATGAAGGTCTGGTTGACGTAGGTGAGGAAGGGCTTTCTGTTAGAGGATGATATGTCGGACTGTACCAGCTGAGAGAGGAGATCTACACTGCTCTTGATTGTGTCCCTGATCTTCAAGAGGACAGTGTGGCTCTGTCCCTCCAGTCTGGCTCTCTGCCTGCTTTCTGTGGAGGTGGAGCTGGGTGTGGGTGTGGTTGGTCTCTGGTGGCAGCGGCTTGTTCTTGCTCCAACTGCATCAGGGGGTCCTCCATGTGCTCAGCCACGGGGAGTGCAGCTGGTGGGGGGGTCTCCATCGTGGGGCGCTCCAAAGATACCTGCCTGGACACAGGAGCTGACTCTTGGCCAGAAGAGGATTGGCTCTCTGTGGGCTGCCTGAGAGTGAGGGTAGACAGAGGGGCTGCTCCTCGGTGGCGGATCTCACCCTCCAAGAAGCTGCACTTGGCCATCACGTAGGTCTCCCGGTCGGTGAGCTTGACCGCGGCCTGGCCAGACTTCTTCAGGTGCAGCTTCTCGTACCAGGTGTGCATGTGCTTCCACCACCTGAGGAGGACATCCAAACCCAGGCTCTCTGCCTTCTCTCTCCAAGCCGCCTGCTTCTGCTTGGTGTCTTGATAGAGCCTGTGTCCCTTCCTCCAGAGGTACTCGTTCTCCCTCAGCCATTTGAGCACCTCCTCCTCATGTTCCTCTGCAATGGAGTACTGTCTCCTGTCACCCTTTTCTTGCAAATGCCTCTTCCTCCCTCTGGCAGGGCCTTCTGGGCCCTCATCAGTAGGGCTTTAAGGTTCTAGGGGCTGGTCCACCACACCAGCACCAGCAGGAGCAGTACCAGCAGGACCAGGAGCAGCACCAGCAGAGTCAGCACCAGCAGAAGCACCAGCACCAGCAGAAGCACCAGCAGAAGCAGAGTCAGCGCCAGGGGGTGGGATGGTGGTCCTGTCCTTCTTGCCAGGGCTGGCAGGAGTAGGCACAGGCTTCCTCTTCTTCCCCATGGTTGTTGGCTGAAGATGTGTCTGGCAGCAGGTCTTTCCTCTGAATGGTGACCTGCTTGCGAGCTGCATCCTTTTATATCCGCGGGGCTGACGCAATGCCTCCTCCCGCATGCGCAGTGAACTCTTTGTATCCGCTAGGCATCCACTAGGCGTTCGTGATGCATCTGCTGTATCTGCTCGGCATCCGCTCCTTCCGCTGCGCATCCGCTTCGCTGTTCTCCCACGGAAGCCCTGCAGATGTGTCATCTGCTTCTATCCGCTTCCATCCACTAGGCTTCCGTTGAGCATCCGCTTAACATCCTCGCTACATCCTCCCCCCGTCTGTTCCTTTCCGTTGTTGTCCGCTCTGTTTATACAAACTTGGGGCACTTTTGAGAGCGGATAACAACGGATGGAAAATTTGCTCATCCGCTGTGTCCTTTTTACATACGTTTTGCATCCGTCGGCCGATGTGACCTAGCCTTAAGCTTCATAAAAGAGTGCCAATTTGTTGTTAGCTGCAGTCAGAAGCTTGATCATGTTGTTTGTGCTGTCGGTAGGCATTTGTGAAGTCAGTAATATTGTTGGCACAATGATTAAAGTACAGCGTTGCAATCTGACTCTTCCCACCATGTGGAGTTTGATCCTGATGGGCTCAAGGTTGACTCAGAGTTCCATCCTTGTGAGGTCTGTAAAATGAGGACCCAGACTGTTGGGGGCAATGCACAAATAATGCTTCTACATTGTAAACTGCTCAGAGAGTGCTGTAAATCACTATATGGTGGAATATAGGCCTAAAATGCTTTGCTGCGGTATTGCTATTTTTGTTTTTTAAGTCCTCATTCTTTTGCTGGATAAGCTTTGCAGCAGCTGAACAAATAGCAGAGATGATAAAATATCACCTGCAGTAAAAATAATAAAAATGGAGAACTCCAGAAGAAGAAAACTAAAATAGATGAAGTAAAAGCAGGAGAGCTAGTTAAAAATTTAAAGATGCTTTAGAGGCATCTCTTAACAACAGCTGCTACCTCTTTTTACAATGTATAAAGGAGTGATGATACCTATTTGTCATCAGTAACCATATGTTTACTTAATAGATATTTTTCAAAGTCAGGTAAAATAAGAGTGGAAAATACACTGTGGAAACTATATAAATATATTGTTTAATTATTAGATTATATTCTATTCAGTGGTGGTGTGCTACCGGTTCGAACGAACCAGTTGTAAAAAAAGCCTCTGATCATCAGCTGAGAGGAGGAAGAAGAGAAAAATGCTGGATCGGCCCTCCCACCTGCCCCTGCACTTTTCTCTTCTTTATCTCTCAGCTGATTGGTGCTGCAGGCCTCAGTTGGTGTGTGGAAAGCTGCGTTCGTGCAGGGTCACCAAACCGGTAGTGGAACAGGTAGGATCCCACTGCTGATTGTATTCTCATATCTACTATAAGTTTTTGAAAATAATTTTAATTTCTGCCTACTGATTTAGATTCTTAGAAAGTTCAGAACAAATAATGGAAGGATGCAGACAATTGGGAAAGTTAATATTGTATACCAACAGTGTAGGACATGATTCTATTTCTCCATGAAGAATATATATTGATGTTAAAGTATAAAACAGCTGGATTTCAGGGAACATTTAACTTAGAAACTAACTTCAGTTTTAAGGCTCAAACACATAATATTATTTGAATTGCATTTTCAGAAATGAAATGATAATAATATTTTCATAATATTGTTGCAAGTGTATCAGCATCTTGAATTAGGATAAGTGATTTATATTATAAATATACATCCTTCTAAATGAGAAATAAGTTTGTTTCCTGGAATAAATAAAAATATATTAAGTCTAATATTGCTTTAATGAGGTCTGCATTATATGGAACATTATTTTTTTTAAAGTGTCGGATGTTCAAGGATAAAGAAAGTTTGAAACTCATTCTGAATTTTTTTCCCCGACTATAGAAACGCTCAAAGGGCCAGATTCTTTTTGACAAAGTATGTGAGCACCTGAACCTCCTGGAAAAAGATTATTTTGGACTCACTTACAGAGATATGGAAAATCAGAAGGTAAAATTAATCATTTATTGTAGGAAAAATATATTTAATCCAAGAATAAGCAGCTATAGAATGAAACCAGTGCTTTGCTTAACAGTAGTTACAGCTGAACTCCTATAACAATTCAAGTAATATCCTCTGAAATATTCAAAGCAATTATTACATCTAATCTTGATATTTTTGAGACTTAAGGAAAACACACTTTTAGTGTTATTTATGTATGTTCTTGGTGAAAATTTTAAAAAAGGTATAGCCTTCCAGATAGTTACTGATTAGTATTCTGTTTATGTAGCATCTCATCATTTTTTTTACTTACTTCCTCAAAATTCTTATTACTTTGATAATTCTTCTAAGTTGGTCCTAACATTCATTATTGAAATATTTATGAGGGGAGCTTATGAAAGAAACCTGAACCTGAAATACATTTACAGATGCCCAAACTTCTTGCAAACAATATTTGATTGAACATACAACTGCTTTTATTATAGTAGTTAAACTCAGAAAGTCCAAATTTAAATATTTAAATTGTTTCTTTTCAGAATTGGTTGGATCCAGCTAAGGAAATGAAAAAGCAGATCCGAAGTAAGTTTTGGTCTACATTTTTAAAAATACCATTTAATAATAATTCAGTAATAATGAAGATGAAGGTTGTTGTGATGATGTATTAAACTTGTGTGCTGTCAACAACTCTCAACAATTCAATCAGTAAAAATTGAAGATAAAGATAAAAGATGGCAAAGGCAGTGAAGCAAGCAGTCTCATTCTTCGAAACAACAGCAGAGTAAAAACTATTTTGGATCGTTGGGAGAATCTCAAGGAGACTGGTCTGCACAAACTGGCTGTGCGGATACTGAGGAAAACAATAGGTACCACAAAGAAGCAAGCCATGTGCCATTTAGATAACTAGGAATAATTTTAAAACTTTGCATAAAATATTTGAAAATATTTCATATGAGATATTATTAGCATAGATATTAGTTTAAGATTAGTACTGTATTGTGCATATATGATGGTGGCAGTTGAGGAAAAAAACTACAATATCAATTAAGTTCTAGAAAGATTATTATGATAGGTTTTATGGATCATGTCCCATTTTTGAAAGTTTATACAGTAATCCTCAGTTAAGCAACCATTCAAACTTACTATGGCATTGAAAAAGTAGTTTTACAGGTCCTCAAATTTTTGTCTTTATGGTCACATAATTATCATTTGTTATTTCTGAGCTTCATAGCCAGTTTCTGACAAAGAAAGTCTGAACAACCTTGCAGTAAGTCACAGATCACAATTATCTAATGTTGCATTTAATGACGATGGGTGATTTGCTTAATAACAGCAGCAGAAATGATGTAAGTTCAGCATAATCATGTGATGTTTCATTTAATAACCATGTCTTGCTTAGTGACAAGCTGTCAATCCCAATTTTACTCATTAAGTGAGGACCACCTGTACAATATAAATAACACAATTTTAAGGTGTCGTAAAATTTATTTTTTTTGCAAAAAATTAGTATAACACTTACGGTGCTGTATGTAGGAACTTGTGTAGAAACCGAGGAGCGTCCTTGTAATTAAGCCAAGCCTATCTTAGGAGAGACTGAAGCACCTCCCACTACTGGATGCTCTGAACAGGTCAGGGGAGAAACAAAGTTATATGTAGTGGAACAGAAACAATGTGTTGCTATATCTTTACTGTATGTGCACTTAATATGTGATTTAACTCTACCTTTGGGTTTATTTATTGGGAAATGGATTTTTTTAAATGCCGAAGATGTGATTGTTCTTTCAGTATCATGTAAAGGAAATGCTACGACTTATAGGTGATCTACAGCCATTTGTTCAATGAACTTAAAACTGGGCTGAATAAATAGCATTTATGACCAGTCCTCGGAATTCTGGTCATCCCAGCATCCCCACAGCCATGTCCTTGCAATCTAGATGCTTGGCAATCTGTTCACACTTACAGCCAGTTGCCAAGTGCCCCTGCCATCACATGATAACCATTTGCAACCTTCCAAAATGGGAAAAGATTGGAGGCAGTGTGGCCAGGGAGGAGAGAAGCATTAGATCCTAACTTGACAGCATGGTCTGTGCATACAAAAGTCTTGCTGCTATTATCATACACAGTATAATAGCAAAGTCCCATTTTTTTTTCAAGCTATTTGTCCATCAAACCTAAAAGAAAATTATATTTTTTAGTGTCTTGCAACAATTTATATTTAATTCTTGGTGTTCCCTTGCCATGCAACAAACTTAGAAATATCTTTTTGCCATTATTTAAATGGTTTATCAGTCAATACCAGTATTGTCTGAAATAAAATTAAATCCTAGGTAAATCATTAATCATTACCCATTGATGATGAGTTTGTCCCACTTCAATAAATCCTTCTATTATCATTCCATAACTTAACATAGTTTTTCTGAAACGATGCAATGTATATAGTCTGTGGAATCACCAGATATTTAACTTGGATCTCAATTTTGAAACCAATTTTTTTCATCAAAGTCCATTGGTCATTTAAAGTTTATCATCTAGAAGTCAATTAAAAATTTCTCATCAGAAAGGTTGAATTGTACCATTAAAGAGACTTTTATATTTCTTCACTTTTTTCTTGTACTTTCCATCTAAACATTGTTATTTGTGAAGATGATCTATCAAGATTAAACAAGTGACATTATATATACAGTTACCCTGCCATTAATACTTGTGATTTAAGATTTTATTTATGAATATAAAATAATTTTAAAACAGAGTAATATCTAGGTGATCAAGTGAAAGAGGAAACATTTTCTATGTTTGAATACTGTCCAGATATAAGCATCAATGTTTATCTCAGTAAGTTAGTTATCTTCAGGTAGAATTCAACTTTTTTCAGGGATAAATATTTGCTATCTTGATTTGTCTCCATTGGTACAATGTGCATAAACAAGTGCATTTTGCAATAAGCATTACCTATCAGAAATTAAAATAAAATTTCTGTTTTCATACAGGCTTTCTTATAGCATGATGAAACTAGCAATACTTTTAAAATGTTAAGATTTCTATAAAGAAAAAGCTTCTGTGAGAAACAAAGTAATTATTTTGTTGGCATGACAAAAGCTACAGAGATAATATTAAAACTTTGTGACTTTACTGATTAAAAAAAACACCTGCTGACAAGCCACATAAGTCTGCTTGGTGGGCAGCACAGGGTACAGGCCTGATTTAAAGGATGGAATCTCTGTACAGAGAAAATAATATATGTTGCTCTTTCAGAATTTCCATAAGGCCTGTTCCATGAAGCATAACAATTTTCAGGTTGTCTGAAAATTGGCTAGCACCTAGGCTAATGGTGCTCTGACCCTTTAAGACCTACACCTAGTCAGTTCAGTTGCCCAGCAGCTATAAAAGCAAAGCAGAAATAAACTGGGTGTGTTGTGGTGGGATGGTTTGTGTGTTGGTCTTATTATGGGAAGGGAGATAATTTCTGTGACTCTGAAAATAAAGAATTGGAAGCAGCCTGGATCTAAGAGCAGGAATAGTTGACTACTAATATTAGGAGCAGTGATAGACCTGGGAAGAGTGTGAAAGGAACTGGGACTACTACCCGTTGGGTCTGCTTGTGTGTGGATTTCCTAGAGGCCAAGGAGGCTAGTGTGGTTTTTCTGGGGGTTTGGGAGCCCACTGAATTCGTATATAGCTAAAGGAACCTGTGACACAAGGCTTTAATAATAGAACCTGACTTACTTTCAACATCTATATCTATCATTGCATATACAGTTAAACTAGAGTGCAGCAAACAGGGAAAGTTTTAAAATGTGATTAAAAGACTTACTGATTGATGCTGTCAGAGTAGTTCTTTCATAATAAAATCCGAGGTCATACAACAGCTTTAAACAAAACATAGCTGATATGCTGTATTTTGTAATTGGTAAAACTGTGTGTGTTGCCATTCAAACTACCCTTTCAAGACCATGCACAAGAATACATAAAGCCATCGAGGCTAACATCCAAAAACAACCAGTGCTTCTAAAGTACAAAATACTTGGTTTTAAGAAGACAGTTTCAGGCATTTAAGCAATTCTTACAAATAGCAATCTAGCTTTTGTACAAAATTTGACTTCTGCCATCTTGCTGGAATAAAATAGCCATTGGTTTTTAAAATGCAGTGAAGACACTAAATCATCACTTAGTGACTGTTCTATATTATAGACATTGTGACCAATTTAGCTCAATTTTTCTACCTTGCAGTTCCTTGTGTACGCATATGAATTATAAATTAATGAGTCAGAGAAAAAATCTTTAAAAGCTCAAAATTTTGTTCATACAGGCTAACATTATTTATGAAGCTCCAATTTTATGCTATTGAGAGCTTTCAAGATAGAAAAGAGCTCTTTATAAGATAATCACTGTATTCCATCCATATTCCAAATCATTTGAATCTTTTCAAGGGACATTTCACATAGACTTTATTATGATAACCTTACTTGGAAGTCATTAGATCATGAATAACAAAGGACAGACCAAGAAAAAAGTAGGAAATAGTTGGCAAATTGAAACTGTTAAAAATCACCACATGAAATGTAAATGTTCAAACCACTTTTACGCTATACAAAGTATTGTTATCCCATCAAGCATGCCTAATAACATCTCTTCTTTTTCTTTATAATTTCATTTATGCTAAAGTAGCATAAAGGTGCTGATGGATGGTATGTGTGTGTGTGTGTAGTTTCACTGGATTACGGATGTAGATTTTGAAGCTCTGCTGAATAAAACTCTCAGAAATATCATAGAAATGGCTCTAAGAATTTTAAAGAACAGGAGAAACAAGCATCAGGGTTGAAAGTAACAACAATATCTACCTCAGTAAATAGGGTAATTATAGTGAGTGCAGAAGACAAAGAATCCCACTAATATTTTGTTGTATTTTAGGTGGTGCTTGGCATTTCTCGTTCAATGTTAAATTCTATCCTCCAGATCCTGCCCAACTTTCTGAAGATATCACAAGGTAGTTTATGCGTTATCACTGAACAGAAATTATTTCTAAAAAAAATCATTATAGCCATAATTTTCTTATTAACAAATTGTTACCATAAAGTCAGCTGATTTCAATCATTGCAGTATAAGGTTTCCTGCCTGAGCAAATGATTGGAATATATGACTTGAACATACCTTTCAACTCTGTTATTCTGTTATTGAGCTGATAATAAGTAATGGAAAAGCTTTCATACTTATTAGGATGTTGTTACTTCATCTAACATTCTCTCCTGAATGAGGTTGAAATTTAGCCTAATTTCTGGAGGCTTATCTTAGAGTCACTCAAATTTATCCTTATTGCAGAGTTCAGGAATTGCAAAGATCAGTTTTTGAGGCTTTAAAATGTAGATTTCTCTTCTTTCTAATCCATATATATTTTTTAAAAATACAATTCTGATATTTCTTGTTAATGAGTGCTTCCTAGCGTAGTGTATGTAGAAACCCAACTTGTTTTACCCTTTACATGGGGAATTATTGGGAGATATATTAATGCGGTTATGGTAAGTTTCATTATTTTATTTATTTATATCCCACCTTTGTTATTTTTATAAATAACTCAGGGCAGTGAATATACCTAATAGTCCAGTCTGAGTTGAACTGAAAAACACTGGCCCAAAGTCACAGAACTGGGTTTTCATGCATAAGTTTGAACTAGACTCACATTTTCTTAGCTTCTAGACTGATGCCTTAACCATTGGCTCCATCTCTCTTTCATTATCTAGGCTTTTATAACGGAGAACTCTTTATTGCAAAAATTTCTCAAAAAGATTCAGTTGAATAAATTCAGAATAGATCATTGTTGAAATTAATAGATGAAATTGTTTGCAAGCAATTGTTCATTTCGTTAATAATAACTTAAAAATAGAAATTGTCACTAGATCTTGCTGTGCCTTGCATAACCAATAAAACTGTTGCTGCAAACAGCATTTTAGCAATTGTGCATGTTTTTGGATACAGGGCAATTATTTTAGTTTCCAGATTGTGTGTATGTAGCCATGGGTAAAAAAGTGCTTTCGTCCCCCCAATATTCCTTCTTGCTGTTTTTTATGTCCACTATTGAAAATAGCAATGTGTTTTGTATAAATTGTATATTTGCTTATGAATCAGTGTATTTTTAATGCTTCTGCTTAAATAGAGAAATGTTAATACACTTTTTAAAATATAAATTTGTTGCATTATTATATTAATGTTGCATTATTATAATATATAATATTATATATTATAGGTATTATCTCTGCTTGCAGCTGCGAGATGACATTGTGTCTGGACGATTGCCGTGTTCTTTTGTCACACTTGCACTATTAGGCTCCTATACAGTGCAGTCAGAGCTTGGAGATTATGATCTTGATGAATACGGGAGTGACTATGTCAGTGAATTCCGCTTTGCACCAAATCATACTAAAGAACTGGAAGATAAAGTAATAGAGCTTCATAAAAGCCATAGGTGAGACATGCAGAGGGAAACCATGTTTATAAATAATGGTTCTGTGGAACATCCTGGTCTGCTTTGCTGTGCAAGTTGTCTTGACTCTAGTCATTCAAGTGTCTTAGTTTTAAAAACCAAAACAGTCTACCTTAATACCTCCATTTAAAGCAAATCCCTTTGATACAACACATTGCATAGCTTTTAACAAAAGTGCCAATTCATCAACTTTGGCATATGCAAAGGAAAACCTACATTTTGAAGAATTTTTTTCCCCCGCATAAAACAATTTCACTTTCACTTGTTCTTATGTGGGTTTTTTTTCATATTGATTAATTTTAGGGGAATGACACCTGCAGAAGCAGAAATGCACTTTCTGGAAAATGCCAAAAAACTGTCCATGTATGGAGTAGATCTACATCATGCCAAGGTACATACTGTATTCATCAGTCTAATAATTCAACTTCTGTATAAGTCACAGATAGTTCTTAGCAATCATAGATAGACCTTCTCTAAGCTGTTCTGCCCAGTTGGGCCCTTAAAATTGTGTACTTACTACCACTATAATTGTGTCCATTCAGCTTGTTTTTAGTGACCATCTTCTCGTTGCTTCTATCTTTTCCAGCATTACTAATTTCTTCAGGGAGCTGTCTCTTTGCATAATGAGTCTTACATGAGTTTGACCGAGTATTTAAACAGAACTCAAATAAGAATAATAATACCATAAACAAAGCTAAACATTAATAAATCATAACTTAAAAATCACAAAAACAAGTCTTGGTAACACATTCTTCCCTTCCTTCTATTTTTTCACCAATGCTAACCACTCTACCTAAAATTTTATATTGTATTTTGCAGTTTAAAATAGTACTATTAAGCCTTGACTTTTATACCTTGAATGAGAAATCTGATTGATTTAGCAATAACAATAGCACTTAGAATTATATACCGCTTCTTGGTGCTTTACAGCACTCTAAGTGGTTTACAGAGTCAGCATATTTTCCCCAACGTTCTAGGTCACCACAGCCAATTTTCAAGCCTAAAACAGGATTAGAACTCACAGTCTCCTGGGTTAATTTGATGTCTTAACTCCTGGACCAAACTGGCTATTTTTTGTCAATTTATAATTGCTTAAGAAGTTTTAAAAAGTTTTGGATCATATCAGTATTCAAGTATCATTCTGAATAAAATATTTTCTAAAATGAGGCAAATACATACATTGAGTGAAAAACAATCTTAACTTTTATCTTTTGTTAATTGTCTTTAACTAATATTTGTTAATTTGGGCAAATAACTATCCAGCAAAAATTTTGGCCACTTTAGCTATCAAAAAATTCTGAAAGTAATGTAATTAGGTCTTTCTAAAGAACATATGAACATCAAAATTGGGATCATTGAGGCCCGCATGATAGTCTAAAAACATAATTAAACATAAGAATTATATTGAAAATTTGTTTTCTTTTTCAAAGGGATATTAAAATAACAGTTTCGGTTCCCTCTCTTCCAAGTATACAGTAGTTTACTAGCTAATACCCAAAAGGAAGTAGCAGTTGGAAAGAAACAGGAAAAGTTACTGCAACAATTAATTTTATATAATTTAAATATTTGTTACTACATATTATTATACGTTTAATAATTATCTTTTTCCACTAGGAAGGGTTTCGTACATACCATTTACCATATAAACATATTGTGATTACTTCATTAAACATAAAGATGTTTAATGTTTCCTCTGGGAATTCTGTACATGTTTTTGACTACATGCTAAATGGAGAATGTGGTGTTTAATTTACACAGTCTCATAGGATGTCAATAAACTTTATTCTATCTTGCTGATGAATATAGATAGCAAAGAATTGTATAACATTTTAGTTAATTTTGTTTTCTTATGTGCTTTCTTAAAATTATGAAAAGGATAAAAATGAAATTTCATAGCTGATAAATAACTCTTGAAATTGATGTTAGCTTTAAAAAAATTGTTTTTCAGGATTCTGAAGGAGTTGAAATCATGTTAGGAGTTTGTGCAAGTGGTCTCTTGATTTATCGAGACAGACTCAGAATAAACAGATTTGCTTGGCCTAAGGTTCTCAAAATTTCATATAAGAGGAATAACTTCTACATCAAAATTCGACCAGGGGAAGTAAGTAAAATTTAATGAACTTATTTGCTATGTTTATCTTATTTTACATTTTTATTTATCAAAATATAGTTTATCAAAACATAAAATACAAAGAGAAATTTTAAAAAAACTAATAGAAAACTAGGGGGAGGAAGAGGGAAAAGGAAAAGGAAAGAAAAAGGCACTAACTTCCAATTTTCTTTAGCACAGAAAATAACAACATTATAACCTCAACTTTTTACTTTTATATAACAGTATATATATCCTAGCTATTTCTGTAACAACAAACCTATATGTAATTACAATCAAAATCAAGGTTTCATTATTTTTTTCATTGCAAACACAGAATCTGGAAGCAATTTCTAAATAGAAACAAGGTTAAATATATTCTCTTCTTTAGATAAAAGAATCAATTGGACTATCTCTGCTTCTCCTTGCTGTGAGGAATAATATATGCTTTTGTTTACTCATTAATCTTTATCATAATTTATATTAAGAGAATCCACTATATAAATTGCAATATTTTAACCCTAAATGGAGAAAATTTAGTTGTAAGTTTTGATATTTTACTAACAATAAAAATACTCAAATACTATATTTAAAGGAGGAGAAACCCCTTCATTTTAATACAAAACTTACATTAGCACTTTGTCATGTTTCGTATGTCTACATATTGAATTGTCAGTCCTGAAGCAGACCTGACCAAAGACTTCATGGAAGCTTCAGTGTTGCCAATGAAGGATAAGGGAAAGGGGGGATTGTAGGTCTCTGGGATTTTGCAGTCAAAACAAAATACTTTTTCTTGGGAACCAAGGACATTCTCACACCTGGTCAGAGGAAGGAGGAGTGATGTCACCAGGCAACCAGACAGCAGTGTGTTTGGACCATGTGACTGATTGTTTTGAGAAAGTGACAAACTATTACTTTTAATTAGATAAAAACTGGGAATCTTCAGGATCAGTTTTCACCAGATCTGGTGCCAATATGATATATCCAATAAAGCTATTCTTTGTTAATTGTGTTAACGTTTACACACCTTCCTACTTTGGAGTTTTGCTTGCTGTGGGTCTATTACTTGGAACCCTGACATTAAACTGATCTTTGACATGAATTTTACTTTAGAAATTAATGCAGTGTAATGTATTTATATATTAGGGTAATAGGTTCAGCCTTGAAATATTTCAAAACTTGAATATTTCAGCTTCTCCCTTTACCTGTTTACTTCTGTTGTAATTATTTTCTGTTTTCTGCAAGGAGAAAAAACAAGAATTTATAATATAATATTGAACATACTGTATTATCTGTTGTTGGCTTTTCTGGTATTAATTTAAATGTTGTTACTTTTGTTTATTGTGGCAGTGCAATGCTTATAAACCATATTACCATATTGAATTTATAGCAATAAATTTCTTGTTTCTCCCAGTGGAAATCATTTCTCCATCACTTTATTTGGGTTGATATAATGGAAAATAGGGAGAACATCGGTGAGAATCTGTTGTATTAACTCTCTAACTTCCTTTAGAGAGACAGCTTAATGTTTATTTAAGTAATTTAAATGGTTGCCCTTCTTATAATAGCAATCACAAATATTAAAATCAACAATTACAAACTATGTCCCAATATGCCTGAGGTAAACACTGTGTCCTAAGGATAAAACTATATTAACAGCAGAACTTAACTGACCTCCAGGTTAAATTTCCAGGGAAACATTTATGATATCTGGGAATGAATTTGAGAGACAGGAGGAAGACCTGTAGATTAGATAGACTAGATGATCAGATAAGACGCAGTGTAGCCCACAGAAGCTGGACATTAGAGGAAACTGAAGATAGAGGGGGAAGAAAGTGAGCCTATAAAATGCAAATGTGATAATAATAAAAATATTGAAGGATATTTTTGCAAAATAGAGTCAATAGTAATAATGATGTCTTTCCTTGGTAGACTATGTCTAAAAGATGTTATTGAAGAAATGAAAGCTACAGAGTAAATTTTATTTAGTAAGATAGAGTTGATATAAAAAATAGATTTACAACTGATAGGCCAAGGCGATGACTTGGGAAATGATTTTTCACTGGATTTACAAAAGAAATTGTCTGATGTTTTAAAATTCAAAAAGGAAACACAAATAATAAATCAATAGAATGACCTGAACATTTTTTTTTCTTATTGGATTTACAAAAGAGGCTTGTTAAAGTGTTGAAGAATATTGCGTGATAGGACTAAAAAGAAATGAAGTGAAATCAAAACCTACAGTATTTGATTGATCTAAAGATTAAGATTGTTAAAAGTAAAAGGAAGAAACATACAGTAAAGTCGCTTTATTTGACCAAGGTTAAAACAAAATATGTTGATATATTTGTCAACCTGGATTTTTTTTCTTATTTTCTAGTTTGAGCAATTTGAAAGTACAATTGGATTTAAACTACCAAATCATCGTGCTGCAAAACGTCTATGGAAAGTATGTGTTGAACATCATACATTTTTCAGGTACATAGTTCTTTTTAAAGGATTATTTCAAAGTTCATCACAATGAAATAAGAATAAATTGGACAAAGGTATACAAACAGATATAACATTCTTCTTGACTTCTGATCATGGCTGCCCACTTAAAAATATAATAGACACCAGACCTCTTCACAAAATGTTAATAGATTCTGAAAATTATAATTGAAAGCCATGTTAGTAAACTTCTGTTCTCTTTTTGATACCCAGTAAAATTATAATACAGATTTTGAATATATAGAAAAACCCCATATTTTGGATGTGGTGCACATTCATATATCAAGTTACACTCCAGGATGGAGTTATTCTATTGAATAACTTATATTGAGTAGGCATTGAAGCATACTCTCATTCTTCCATTGAAGAGATCAAACAACTTTTCCAGTAAAAAGCATGTGATAACAAATTCATGGATTTGATGGCCTTGGACCTATCCCAGGTCATCCATTGCCTGACCTGGGAAAGTGAACACCTCATTGAAATGATCTTGTCACAGCACTGGCAATGTGATCTTGTGGAGGATGTATCATTATAACCTCTGTCATGGTCAGACCATGCCTTGCCGTCCTTGAGATTTTCCAGTGCTTCCCTCTCGGTGACTCATTCAAGTTCTAGAGAGAGCTGGAGGACGACCCAAGAGCTCTGCTGCATGGTCCTGTGGAGGCTCTGACCACAGTCTGGAACCAGAAGGTGGCCAGAACCCTGGACAGTAGCATGTCTGTTCCCATCACTCCCAATGCTCCTTGTGATTCATGGAGGAATTGAGGGTGTTGAAAAGGGCCAAGAGACTGACAACCACTGGAGGAAAGCAAACAACCAGGCAACCACTGGAGGAAAGCAAACAAATTAATGTCTGATTACATTAATGCCTATCTTGTGGTAGTAAGAGTAGTGAAATGCTAGTATTTATCTGCTCTTACTGTATCTGCAGAGTGCCAGCTAGTAGCTCTGTTTACAGTCATCCAGTCGCTCCCTAGGGAAGGAAGACTCATAAGAACAGTTTACAGGATCATGTGGGACAATTTGTCAAGCATTTGAATGGATAAAATCACTTGGAATCCAAGTGTGGAGTAGGTTCCTCGCCCAGGGACAGGGGATTTACCCAGTTATCTAGAAGCAGTTTCACTCCTTTGAAGTAGTCAGGATCATAGGGCTGTTAGTGCAGCTTCTTTATTAGATTCTTTTGCCCTTCCTAATTAATATAAGCCTCCAGGAGGGTGACTTGCAAGTGAGTCCAGGCAGTCATTAATACATTGCTTCAGGAGGGTTGTTCCATTTAAGGAAGCTTTAATTCATCCCTTCCTTAATCTGGATCCCACAGGTTTTGGACACATTCTGTAAGTTAGTCCATTGGAGGTATCTTGGTTCAAACAAGTGCATTATTTTACCCAGTTAAGGGTTATAGGAAAGAGAGTTTTAGTACTATATAAATTTAATCTTGCAAGCTACACATATTATTAATTCTTCACTGAGTGAATTTTTTAAGAGTTTTTATCTTCATTCAAATAAAGGTGAAGCAAAAAGGGAGAAATTTGGCCTTATTTTTTTCCCTATATTTACCCCAGACATTCGTTCCATCACTTTTATTATTTAATGATCTCTTGTAAAACATTAGTTTCTGTTTGTATCAACCAAAATATATTTATGCAAGCCATTTGAGTGTAGATAGCTAGGCTGTAAGAAGCTATAATTCACTCTGGAATCTTTGTTAAACAAGTGGCATGATAATGCAATTTACAGTTTATGACTGCCAGTCCATTTAAAAAACAACTTATCAGTACACTCAGAATATTATTATTCTGGCATTGAAACGGAAATGAACCCTGCCGCCATAATCAGCAATGGCTAGCAGAGTAAAAATTTGCAGGGATTTTTAAAGAAAAAATTACTTTTTACTCTGATACTCAGAATATGTCTGATGTTGTTTCTTATATATCTGTTTAGAAAAAATCCAGACTGATTAGTACATCATTGTAGTTTAAAGAAATCACTTCCTCTCTTTTCAAATATTGCTGTGCTCATTAAAGGACTAACTCCCTCTGAAAAACACATTAAAGCTTGAAATATTTCATACACCATTTTATAATTGATAAATTACAATAAAATGTTTTACATTGCTTTTTAAATTATTGCTTAAAGTGATACTAAATATCACATCCCTTCAATTCAAGAATGGAAGAAAATAGTTTTAAAAACACAAATCTTTTGTTTCAGTTTAGAAAATCAGTCATTTGTAATGTTTATCATGTGTGATATATTCTAGACTCTTGCTACCAGAAGCTCCTCCAAAAAAATTCCTCACACTAGGTTCTAAGTTTCGCTACAGTGGAAGGACACAAGCCCAGACAAGAAGAGCTAGTGCATTGATTGACCGCCCTGCACCTTACTTTGAACGTTCCTCAAGTAAACGCTACACAATGTCTCGCAGCCTAGACGGGGGTAAGATATTCTTAATAATCCTTACTTGGAACTTTGTTTCATTTTCTTTTTTAAATAAAACATTGCATTAGAAGACAGATTCAAGTTTCTTGTAATCTCATGTCCCCCGAGCTTCTTTGGATTACACATGTAAGTATATGCATGATATGTCATTTGTTATAATATTCCCGTTAAACTTGGCCTTTTGCTTTTCTCTGGCTTATTCATGTGGCAGTTCATAAGCTGTGGAAGACTTAAAACTTCAGTCGTCCACATTTACTTCTTCAGCTGTTCTTCCTGCTCCTGAATTTTTACCCTCTGTGCTGTTTTAGGGTGCTATAGCTATCATTGCTAGGATGTTAAATGCACTCAGCTTGTATTGACTAACACAATATGCAAACTGAATCTAGTTGTGCTATGGTATTTGTGTTTTTCCAAACTTTATGATATAGTTCCAGTGTTCGCAAAAATATATCATTGGTGGTCTCTGAGCTTGGATGTTTGCTTGCTGATGTTTGTTACCCGACTAGATAATATCATCAGGTTTGCTCCCTATTTATATACAGTAGCTTCCCCTGCCAGTGTTAGTGGAGCTTGTATTATTCAGATGAGTACAAAATCCAAAAACCCAAGGGTATTACTGAAAGTTTGGCATTCAGACAAATCAGCCATTGATAGATACATACAGTATATATAAACTATATTTATATACTATACAAAAGAAGTAAACAAAAGAAGACACGAACATGTCCTCTCTATCAACTAGTATCCAGATAAACAGGGCTTAACACCAGACAAAGAACAAGCAAGAAACTATCAAGGAGCAAATGAAACATCCACCAGTTCTGGCAGGGCAATCTATAGTACACGTAGTCCTCGACTTACAACTATTCATTAGTGTCCATTCAAATCTACAACTGCTCTGAATTATGTGCCTTTGAATTATGACTTTTTCAAGTTTAAGGACCATTGCAGCATTCCCATGGTCATATGATCAAAATATAGATGTTTGGCAACTGGTATGTGCTTATGACAGTTATAGTTTATGTTCTGGAATCATATGATCACCATTTGTAATCTCCCCAGACAGCTTTCACAGGCAAAGTCAATGGGGGAAGCCAGATTCATTTAATGACTGCATAATACCCTTAACAACTGCAGTAATTCGCTTAACAGCTATGGCAAAACATGTTGTAAAATGAGGCACAACTCGTTTAACAAATGCCTTGCTTAGCAGCGGATGACTTTGGCTCAATTGTGGTTGTAAGTTGAATACTATCTGTATATAAACAGATCAAATATCACGCTCACAAATATCACACTAGCACTGATGATGATATCTAGTTGGGTAATGAAACATCTGCAAGCAAACAACCATACTCAGAGAGCATTTAGGACCATGGTTCAGCCCTAAACTATAAATATGTTCTTTTGTGAAGGAATAAAAGGCATTGCGTGAGAGAAAATAGTAGATACAAATGAAGCAAACATCTCTACAAATGTATATTAAAAGAATTAGTTCAATTGGTGTAGATTTTCATGTGGATTTATATTAAAAAATCAAAGGTAATATAAAACTACATGTGGAAAAAAGTACAAGGAAAGAAAAACAAAAAATGATCACTTTATTTGTTCTTAATCTTTGCATTTCAAAAATATTTTTGGCCAAGCTAACAAACTAGTAATTTGCGTACATCCATACAAATGACCAAGAGGGAAAAAATCTGGTACTGTTGTTTATTACATACCATCCACATTATTCAAGGTTTGTCAGAAATTGGTATACATATATACGTATATACATATATACAAATATTTGTTTTTTTAAGTTATCGCGGGTACTTACATGTGTGCTGTTTAGCTTCCTTCGGGTATTATCCCACGTCATTGTAGTTCTGTTAAAGTTGTAGCAACGTTTCAGCAGAATCTCATCTGCCATCATCAGGCTTCTGTATGGATGTGGGTCTTACAGCTCCTGGTTTTTAAATTTGAGGCTGGTTCATTCTGATTGGCTGGGAGCCTGGACCTGTTTCATTGGACTTGGAGTTTGATTGATTGGTGTTCCTGGTTTCTTCTGTCTGTTTTGTGGCTTTGATTGGCTGGCAACAGTCTGTTCTTCTGTTGGAGGCTTTCAGTGCAGCTTGGCTGCGTGTGAAGGGATGGCTGCTCTTTATTAGCAAGCTGGGTTTCACCTGGGTGCATGGTGGGGGGGTTAGGTTGAAGCTTTCAGAGAGAGTCTGTTTTTGCCCAGGTGTTTGCCTGGCTTGTGGCATGGAGATCTTTCTATTTGCGAGTGCAGGCTTCCAAATGATTGACAGTCTGGTGGAATCATCTCTTCTATTCATGCTGTCAGGTCTTTTTTCAATCTCTATGGCTTCTCTGATGATTCTGTGGCTGGGGTTTTCTATAGTGGCCAGGGTTTTAGTGCCATTGAAGTTGATGTTGTGACCTGTGGTTTTCATGTGTTGGACTAGTGAGGAGGTGTGTTCCAGCTTTTTTACTGCATTTTTGTGTTCCTCTAGGCGGGTACTTATTCTTCTATTGGTCTGTCCAATGTATGTGGCCGGGCATGATGTACAGGGAATTTCGTATATGCCTTGGTTTTCCAGGTCAATTTTGTCTTTGGGGTTCCTCAGGATGGCTGCTATTTTTTTGTCTGTTTTGAAGGCAGTTTTGATGTGATGCCTGTGTAGTATCTTACTGATTTTATCTGTGGTACCTCTTATGTAGGGCAAGACAGCTGTTCCATAGATCTGTTGGTCTTCTAGGTCTCTGTTATGTCTTGGTGTGTTTTTGTGGATCAAGTTGGTGATTTTGTTTTTGTGGAAGCCATTGGCTGTCAATACTTCAGTCAGGGTGCATAGTTCAGTCTTTATATGTGTCTTGTCTGCCAGGCATTTGGTTCTGGTAATTAGGGTTTTCGCTACGGAATTTATCTGTGCTGGGTGGTGGTGGGATTGGGCGTTGAGGTAGCGGTTGGTGTGTGTTTTCTTTTGGTATATGGTGTGTCCCAGTGTGCCATCTGTTCTTTTGTAGATTAGTACATCTAGGAATGGTAGTTGTTTGTTTATTTCCGTTTCCATGGTGAACTTGATTTTGGGGTGTGTGTTGTTTAGGTGTGTTAGGAAATTGTTTAGGTTTTCTTTTCCATGGGGCCAAATCACAAATGTGTCATCGATGTATCTTAGCCATAGTTTGGGTTTGTGGGTGGCATTAGCCAGGGCTCTGGATTCGAATTCTTCCATGAACAGGTTTGCAATGACGGGTGACAGTGGTGATCCCATAGGGGCTCCTTCAATTTGCTTGTATCTTTGTCCTTTGTATATGAAATATGTGTTGGTTAGGCAGTGTTCTGTTAGTTCCATGAGGTCTTTGGCTGGTTGGTATTTATTTTTGATGATTTCAAGAGTTTCTTTTATTGGGACTTGAGTGAATAGTGAAACCACGTCGAAACTTACACACATAAGCAAAGAAATCCAACAGACGATCATCCCAAGAGAAAAATCTTCTAGATGCCCCAAATTATATGGCCTCCCAAAAATACACAAAGAAGGCATACCTCTCAGACCCATAGTCAGCTCCATAGGAGCACCATTACAAAACCTAGCTAAATACTTAGCAAAACAACTACAGCCCCATGCTGAAACCGCAGCTTCATATGTACAAAACTCATACCACTTCTTAGAAATGATCAAAGATCTACACGTAGAACAAGAAGATCTGCTTGTAAGTTTCGACGTGGTTTCACTATTCACTCAAGTCCCAATAAAAGAAACTCTTGAAATCATCAAAAATAAATACCAACCAGCTAAAGACCTCATGGAACTAACAGAACACTGCCTAACCAACACTTATTTCATATACAAAGGACAAAGATACAAGCAAATTGAAGGAGCCCCTATGGGATCACCACTGTCACCCGTCATTGCAAACCTGTTCATGGAAGAATTCGAATCCAGAGCCCTGGCTAATGCCACCCACAAACCCAAACTATGGCTAAGATACATCAATGACACATTTGTGATTTGGCCCCATGGAAAAGAAAACCTAAACAATTTCCTAACACACCTAAACAACACACACCCCAAAATCAAGTTCACCATGGAAACGGAAATAAACAAACAACTACCATTCCTAGATGTACTAATCTACAAAAGAACAGATGGCACACTGGGACACACCATATACCAGAAGAAAACACACACCAACCGCTACCTCAACGCCCAATCCCACCACCACCCAGCACAGATAAATTCTGTAGCGAAAACCCTAATTACCAGAACCAAATGCCTGGCAGATAAGATACATATAAAGACTGAACTATGCACCCTGACTGAAGTATTGACAGCCAATGGCTTCCACAAAAACAAAATCACCAACTTGATCCACAAAAACACACCAAGACATAACAGAGACCTAGAAGACCAACAGATCTATGGAACAGCTGTCTTGCCCTACATAAGAGGTACCACAGATAAAATCAGTAAGATACTACACAGGCATCACATCAAAACTGCCTTCAAAACAGACAAAAAAATAGCAGCCATCCTGAGGAACCCCAAAGACAAAATTGACCTGGAAAACCAAGGCATATACGAAATTCCCTGTACATCATGCCCGGCCACATACATTGGACAGACCAATAGAAGAATAAGTACCCGCCTAGAGGAACACAAAAATGCAGTAAAAAAGCTGGAACACACCTCCTCACTAGTCCAACACATGAAAACCACAGGTCACAACATCAACTTCAATGGCACTAAAACCCTGGCCACTATAGAAAACCCCAGCCACAGAATCATCAGAGAAGCCATAGAGATTGAAAAAAGACCTGACAGCATGAATAGAAGAGATGATTCCACCAGACTGTCAATCATTTGGAAGCCTGCACTCGCAAATAGAAAGATCTCCATGCCACAAGCCAGGCAAACACCTGGGCAAAAACAGACTCTCTCTGAAAGCTTCAACCTAACCCCCCCACCATGCACCCAGGTGAAACCCAGCTTGCTAATAAAGAGCAGCCATCCCTTCACACGCAGCCAAGCTGCACTGAAAGCCTCCAACAGAAGAACAGACTGTTGCCAGCCAATCAAAGCCACAAAACAGACAGAAGAAACCAGGAACACCAATCAATCAAACTCCAAGTCCAATGAAATAGGTCCAGGCTCCCAGCCAATCAGAATGAACCAGCCTCAAATTTAAAAACCAGGAGCTGTAAGACCCACATCCATACAGAAGCCTGATGATGGCAGATGAGATTCTGCTGAAACGTTGCTACAACTTTAACAGAACTACAATGACGTGGGATAATACCCGAAGGAAGCTAAACAGCACACATATACAAATATATATATATACTTATATACATACATACATTCATATATACATACGCATATGTTTTCTTAAGTCTTATCATACTTACCTGTATGGTATTCAGCTTTGTTCGGGTATTTTCCCACGTCATCATAGTTGTACTTTGAAAGTTGTAGCAATGTTTCAGCAGAATCTTATCTGCCATCATCAGGCTTCTGTATTGTGTTTGTCTGTGAGTCAGACTTTTACAGTTGTTTCAGATTTAAATTTGGGGCGAGCCTACTGCTATGCCAGAATGGTTTTTTCTTCATCCTGATTGGTTGGGAGTCTTGGTCTGTATTTATTGGTCTTGGAGTTTGCTGTGTTCTGCTTGATTGATGTTTCTAATATCTTCTGTCTGTTTTGTGGCTTTTTTTGTCTTGATTGGCTGGCAACATTGTGTTTCCTGTATTGGAGGCTTTTGGTGCAGCTTGGGTCTGAGTAAACGGATGGCTATCATTTATTAGGAAGCTAGGTTGCATCTGGATGCCTGGTGGGGATGTGTTTGAGCTGGAGGTATCGGGGGGGGGGGGGAGTCTGTTTGTGCCCAGGTGTTTGCCTGGCTTGTGGTGTGGAGATTTTTTTGTTTGAGAGTGCAGGCTTCCAGATAATTGACAAGTTTGGTCATGCTTTCATGTCTTTTTTCAATCTCTATGGCTTCTCTGATAATTCTGTGGCTGGGGTTTTCTCTAGTGGCCTAGGGTGCTGGTGCCACTGAGGTCAATGCTATGACCTGTGGCTTTCTTGTGTTGGACTAGTGAGGAAGTGTGTTCCAGCTTTTTTACTGCATTTTTGTGTTCATCCAGGCGGGTACTTATTCTTCTATTGGTCTGTCAAATGTATGTGACAGGGCATGATGCACAGGGCATCATATATGCCTTGGTTTTCCAGGTCAATTTTATCTTTGGGGTTCTAAGGATGGCTGCTATTTTTCTGTCTGTTTTGAAGGCAGTCTTGCTGTGATACCTATGTAGTATCTTACTGATTTTGTCTGTGGTACCTCTTATGTAGGGCAGGACAGCTCTTCCATAGGTCTGTTCATCTTCTAGGTCTCCATTATGTCTCAGTATGTTTTTGTGGATCAAGCTGGTGATTTTGCTTGTGTGGAAGCCATTGGCTGTCAGTACTTTAGTCAGGGTACATAGTTCAGTCTTTATGTGTGTCTTATCTGCCAGGCGTTTGGTTCTGGTGATTAGTGTTTTGGCCACGGAGTTTATCTGTGCTGGGTGGTGGTGGGATTGGGCATTGAGGTAGCTGTTGGTGGTGGTGTGTGTTTTCTTCTGGTATATGGTGTGTCCTAGTGTGCCATCTGTTTTTTTGTAGATTAGTATGGCACAGATGGCATAAGTTTTGGCATAATTCTTGAAATCTAAGTTTTATTTTGAAGGTTCCTGCTCTTTATTCATTGAAAAAAAGGTGTATTCTTTTTTTCCCACTCAAAATGCAGTTAAAATGGTGCATTTTTCAAAACACTAGCAGGTTAGAAGTTACTTTTGGCATTCTCTCTCTCAGCGTATAGCTAGCTGCACTAAGATAACAGTTGTGGCTCATCTATTTTTTTTTCCTTCCAGTCTGATGCTGAGAAAATCCTTTCCCCATTGTTGCAATTTCCATTTTCTCTTCCACTTTGTTGCAGACTGAGAGTCAAGCTTTGCTTAGAAACTATGTCCCTTCCAGGCATAATTATTCTTCCTTTGAAAGGCAGATGTGATCTGTTAAAAGGACAAAAAATGACATTAGGGCTTCATTAATGGTTCTGGAACTATAACTTTCCTTGGAATTCCACATACTTCTGCAACAAACTGATAAACTTGCTGGGAAAGAATTGCACTCATCATCAGCCCTTCATTTATTGCTATGTGATCCCACTGCAGGTCACAGCCTATGAATTGAGAATGTTAAGCAGAACACAAATTTGGCATCATTGGTCTAAGTGGCTTTTTCCAGCTCCACAGTTTTATTTACATTCTCATTTTCTTCCAGTGAACTCCAAATGGCTTACGTAAAATCAAAGTTGGATTTATTCAGCTAAAGTACTGATTTCATAATCCTTTGAGTTCATGAAGCTCACTACTACTTGTAAATGTAAAATACTTTTTTATTCTTTTATGTTCGTTTTTGCTTTTCATTATTCATTATGCTTAAACTTTTATTACATAATATAAATATAAATTACTGCACAGAGACTATATTGTGCAAGCTTTCATCTCCTAATACAGTTTTTTAATTTTTATTTTATTCCATTCCTAAGTGATTTGTATATACTAGAGCCAATTGCACCTGCTTCATAGACCAGAAAAGAGCTTATCTAGATTGAAGTATTGAAATTATTTCCAATGGTATCTTTCTGATGACAAATTGAATTCTCCATGTCCATTGCAGCTTATTTTGCCCAAATCTTACAAATCTGTTCTGGAAAGGCATCCTGGAAGATTAGAAAAGAATAGAAAGGTCATTTCTGTATGAGCAGAAGTCTTGCATAATGATAGAGAGCTAATTTTTATCATTTACATGCATACTTTATTTCCTTCAAAATGATGAAGATAAGTTAGATAAATTCTCTAAACGGATGGTTAAAGGATCTGGATATTTAAGGGGAGGGAATTATGGTAGTTGGGTCTAAATCTCTGAAGATTGTTGCAACATTCTGAAGGTTTTCACAACATTCTCTGTTTTCTCAGAAGAGAAGGACCAGGTTAAAATCACAAAAAAGGAAACTAAGGCTAGAACTCAGCAGGAATATGAGCTGTCAGTCAATAAAACAGATTGCCAAAGAATGTGCTGAGTTTTCTTTTCCTAGAAGATCCAAAAGGCAACTGGACATTTTTTTCCCTTGGAAGAGTTTTGCTTCTCATCAAAAAAGCTTCATCAGAACTGAAGAAACTTCTTGAATGAGAAGCAAAGCATCTTCAAGGAAAAACAAAATCCAGTTGCCTTTTGGGGGGAAAGCACTTTTGTGACAACCATAACCTAGATGATCTTCATAGACACTTTCCTAGAAGAGTTGAAATAGAAGCTGGATGGTCATTTGTCAGCTATGTTCTCATGGAAGGAATTTCAAACTTTTTCCAGCCTCAGAACCTGTTATTTTTTTAAAAAAAATATTTCCCAGAAACCCTGATATGCAGAATGACAGAGTGGCACTTAACCCCCCTCTCTCAGTTTAGGTAGGCTAGAAAGAAAGAGAAATAATATCAAACACGTAGATTGATAGAGCTGATAGATGAAGCAGATGCATTTAGGAGACCCATTTAGGTATGTCTAGATGAGTTCACAGAAATTGCCCCTCTAAAAATGAGGGAGAGTGGTTTGTCTGGGATAACTTGAATGGGAGCTGTCTTATGTTCTATGGTGGACACTTGCCACTATAAGAAATGCTGCTTTGCAGTTATTTAGGTGTGACAGTCTGTTTGTCAAGTTGGCCTCTAGGGATTGCTGCTACTGAAATGGAATCTGTGGATGACCTTGGGGAATGAGGAGAAGAGATGCTGCTGAGGAAACAGTCAGAGAGGCAGGAGCCACCCTTTCTCTCCACCTTAATGGTCAGAGAAAAACTTAGGAAGGATGCATTCTCATAGATCAAGTAATTAAAAACGGGTGGCAGGAACTTTTTACTTTCAAACAATCAAAATTTAGGTGCTTGGTAATTATTTATGTTGGTTGTAGCATCTCTGGTTCACATGATCCTCATTGTCTGTCTTCCCAGCCGGCTTTTGACAAGCGGTCATTTGGGGGGGGGGGCAGATTTGCTTAATGACTGTATGAGTCTCTTAACAACTGCAGCAGAAAAGATCATAAAATTGAGTGTGTTTCACTGAGCCATCTTGTTTAGCCAATTGGCCATTCTTATCCCACTTGTGGTCATAAATTGAAGTCTGCTTGTATATGATTAGAAAATAATGCTGTTGTATTTATATGTGCAAAACATTTGGAAGAACTATTTTGCAACATTTCGCAGCACATATAGAGGTCCTGTTTTATAATTGTTCCTGTAAAATATCTCTTTGTCTTTTTCAACCCAAATGTCTGCCTTGTATATTTAGTGTGATTCAAGTTGGTATAATAAAGATTTGGTGAAATGACCATTTTTTTTTCTTTCTGTAAATTACTTTTTAATCTACTCTTCAAAATCTTTTTTTCTTTCCAGTGAATTAGTGATACTTCTTTTGGTCTATATGTCAAGCTCATTAGGATCTTGCATTTTGAGATAATTGCCTCTGGTGGCTAATTAATTATTTTTTAAGGAAGTACTTTCAAGCTGTATATGTTAATCATCTGATTATCACCTCGTTTCTTTACATAAGTGTAGTGCAGTGTGCTCAGATAATTTAATTATTTTCAAACTATCTATTCTAGGACAAACTTTAGGCAAAAAATATTCTGGATTTAAAAGTATCTGCATGCATGTGAATATATATCAGATTTTAATACAATATCTGTATATGCATATGCATACACATACATGCATATTAATTTTATTGTTTTATATAGGATTTAGTATTTATGTTTCTGCATGTTTTAGAAACATGAGGCTTCCATTTCACTGGCAGACTGCTTAATGCTGCAAGCCTGTGCTCACTTGCCTGGGCATAAATCCCATTGAATTAATGAGATTTACTTTTGGATAGGCATGCACAGAATTAAATTATTAATCCATAATGTAGTTTTACTTAGCTTAATGAATCATCTATTTAAGATTTCACCTCTTCACATTGCATTTGCTTTTAGCATCAGTGAATGAAAACCATGAAATGTACATGAAGGATTCTATGTCTGCTGCAGAGGTTGGTACTGGCCAGTACGCTACAACAAAGGGCATCTCTCAAACAAACTTGATAACTACTGTGACACCAGAGAAGAAAGCAGAAGAAGAGAAAGACGATGAACAGCTAAAAAAGAAAGAAGAGGAAGGCACTCCAGTTTCAGCAATACGGCATGATACTAAGGTATAGTTTTTATATTTTTAATTTAATTCTATCAACTAAGCAGTATTGCAAAAGCCCCACAATTTTAGTGACAGAAAGCAAAAGAAAGTAGTGGCAAATCACCAGTGTTTAGTAATAAATAATTTGTGATTCTGTTAATGTTAAGATGAACAGTGGCAGTTTAGTTTTTTTATAGAGAACATGTTTCACTTTTGAATATGCTACATGCTCTACAATGTAAAAAACTCTTTTTGTGGATTACTGCATTTATTTGCCTTTTTGAATTGCCTTTGAATTATTTGTCATTATAAGAGTGCTAACTTCCTTTTTTCCTGATCTTAGAATCAGTGTTTCTAGTATAAATTAAACTAGAGAGCATATCATTGTACATTTTGACATCCTTTTACTTCTACATTATTGTCACAGTTCATGTGAAATTACTTATAACTCCAGATCATATTAATTCCAGGTCTCCTGTTTTCAAAAAAGTTGTCTATTGGTAGACCTTCAGAAAATATTATACAGAATGAACAGCTATGACTAGAAAGACCAACTTTAGTCCAGATGCCTATATAGTATGTCACATATTTTATAGACATATATATAGTGATAGGAGTCAATAAACCTGAATCACTTAGTACAATAAAATCAATGTTTATCAAGACATTTGAGATATGAGTCCATCCAGTTTAGATATTTGACTCCAAGAATTTAAGTCGTTAAGTATCCACTGTGTTTCAACATGCTTTTATAAAGGTATACAGATTTACTTTTCTATAATCCTGCTTGTCACATATTTCTCTCCCAATCATTGTTTTCCAGTAGTTTTGCAGATATAGTTGGAATACACTTTCTCTACAACAACAGTTTGAAATAAGCATCTTTTGTGAGTGAGCTGTTGCCACAGGACAGACTTCCTCACAAAATGTTGCCCTTCCAAACTGGAACTCCCAGAATTCCCAATCATTAAATCATTAAATTCCCAATCATCAAAGCTGAGAATTGAAGAAGTTAAATTCAAGCGCCTAGGTGGGATACGTATACATTATCACAGTAATTACTATGGTTATTAAATGGTAGGCTCATGCTGCAATATCATCACAAAATGTATGAATTAACACTTTATAAAATGTCCTCAGTTGCTAAAAGGACTTTTCATCTCTAAATGTAAGAAATTATTAAAATAAGCAGAAACAAATTTATTCAGTGTTGCATTTGTCATACAATTATAGCAGTGTTTCTCAATCTAGCAACTTTAAGATGTATTGGGGAATTCTGGGGGATGAAGTGCAGACAACTTAAAATAGTCATAATAAACACTAAATTATTGGCTAAAAATGAAGAGTGCCATTTATAGTTGTACACTACATTGCAAGAACTGTCTTGCCGTAACAATGCTTTTCATGTCCGATTGAATGTTTTTTAAATTTTTATTTGGCAATTAAAGTTTATTAAGTGATAATATGCAGGAAATATGATATATTCCAGTGATTACATGTTTCTTCAAATGTATATTCAATTTTTTGATAACCATGATGTTTATTTTTGTTTTTTAAAATTCCTACTAGAATTGTGTTGGAATATATAACTTTAAATAAAAGTGCTTAAAATATTCACATTTGCAATAAATAGCTATCACAATGTAGTAATTATGCCTATATTATTAAGGGATTGAATAATATGAGAAAAGAGGTTCAGAAAAAAAATTCCAAGATAAGTAGGAAGAAACTAGGAATTAAATATTTTCCTATATAAATAGAGATTTATATCTTATATTTTAGAAATCAATTTATGATTGGTTTTATATAACTGCATTTAGGAGCAAATATCTTCAAGTGTGATTGTATCAAAACATATGTAAACTTCCATTTGGACAAGGCCCTCACTTGATCATTGGTTTCAATCTCTTTCTTTCTGAGACTGGTGTCCAGAACTGTAAAAGTACGGATGTTCATTCCAATGGCATGGACAATTTTTATTTTCCAAATATTGTTGAATCTCTGTTAGCAGATCTAGCCAACATAATCAATAGTGAGGTATAATATAATTAATTGCAATATCTGGAGAGCCACAGATTACCATTTCCTCTCCAACAGGATGCACACCTGAAACTCCTTCAGAAATACTACATGCATTGCAATCAGTGAGCATTATTATTTCTTTATACTATTTGTTTATTTTTGTTCTATCGATAGGAGCTCTAGAATTTTATTAGAAGTTGTTCGGGATTCTAAATTAAAAGATCAATTACTGTGGACAATTTATCTGAAAATCCATTTGATCAATTTATATCTTATTTCCTATAACACTATTTTTGGAGTATGGGATGCGTAGGATTACTTAAACATTTAAATATTTAATTTCTAACTTTTGTCTTCTATAAAGAAATTGCTCTCCTGATTTGCAAAATATAAAATCATTAATAGCAACAATCAGTAACTACAAATGTTTACAGTACTTGAAGCAACAAAAAACGGGGGGGGGGGGAAACTTAGTAGTGGGTAATGCTAATACAGTAAAGCATTTGCTGACATCTCTGCTTTATGGAATATACTTATGAACAGGAGAAACCTAATTTCTTGGGGAAGGGTGTTGTTATCGACAGTATTTTTACTGAAACTATGTTTTTGCATATTTTTAGATCAGTGCCTTGTGGTCAAAGGGAGCAACTTATCCTAAAAAACTGTCAGGTTTTTAGGAAAAAATAAAATAATTTTCCCAATGGCAAAGTCCCAAATCATTTAGAATTTTTAAATTGCTGCGCCAAACTTTGAATTCCATTATAAATAAGTTACAAATATAATGTATGCCACGGTTAGTAACCTCCATAAATCAAGCACAATCCACAAGGAATAAATCTAAATGATACAGCAAAAATAGAAAGAAAGTCTTTGCTACTATTTATTAATCAACTAGATTTTGTGGTCAGCATCGACAATCCTTGTTGAGAAAGTCTCTTGAAATTCTCTATAATGCATACGTTTTTTATTTTTTTAAAAAAAAAATTGTATTTATTTATTTGTATTCTGCCATAATTATTTTAAACAAATGACTCAAAGCAGCATATTTATCCAACACACCTTCCTCCTCCTATTTTCCCCACAATGGTGGGGGTGGGCTGAGAGTGACCATTCCATTCCAACTGTCTTTCTTGACTAAGGTAGGAGTAGAACTCATGGTCTCCTAGTTTTCAGCCTGGTGCCTTCATCAGTAGATCAAAAGCATTCCCCATAGATGGAAATTTTGAAAATATTTTTAAATTTGTTATCTAGCTGCTGTTTCAGAAAAATAAATTAGGTATTAAAATAATTTTTTGTATTCAAAAAGAGATCACAAATTGCTTTGTTTATATAGAATTCCTGCTCTAGCAGTGAATACTATGCTTGCAGTGAATATTATCTTCCATTAACCATTTTTTTGTAAGATAATGTACATGCCTGAATTTAAGCATAATTTGACAGATTCAGATACAGGTAAATAGAGCCTATTAGTAGGAAAAATTGGGCATTCAGGTAAAAGAAAATATCCTGTATTCCAGACTTCTCCAAAGCAGGTCTATTGCAATGAGATATATTTTGATGTAAATTCATTTTTATAAGACATTGCTTATTATTTTTCAGGTAGACCTTGTTTATAGAACCAAACTGATTTTTTGCAGTCTAAATCCTTTTGTTTGGGCTAACTATCTAGAATACTACATTTAATTCTTAACCTCTACTTATTCCATTTTTTCTAATACTCAACATTCTCTTAACAGTAAACATGGGTAGGGTTGTCAGCAAGCCATGGAAGAAGACATACTTCCTTAGATTTTTATTGCGTTAATCCTAAATAATTTTTGCTTTGGGTTTTTTTTTTTTTTTGTAATTAGTGGTCCAATTTTAATAAAAGGTGTCTTAGTTAAGTTTTTAATAGAGGAAGGAGTTGCTCTTGTTTACATTCCAGCAATATATGGTACTACTATAGATATACTCCTCAGTGTTCAAAATCCTATAGAAAATTATAATGCAAAGTTTTATATCATAGTCTTCTCCAAAAATCATGGGGAATCACAGAAATTTCTGGTTAAAAACTAGAATGTTACAAAGAAAGAAATCTTTTTTTGGAAAATAAAATTGAAATGATGAAGTATTGCTTACCCTTTCACTTGTTTGTATCATTGTCCTCTCCCATTTCCTTATCCATTTTACAGTGGTGATCAAATTGGGGAAATGATGACAGAATGAGTGGTGAACCACAGATTTACATTCATGAATTCAGAATATGACCAACTGTGTAGCATTCCGACTTTTTTTTTTAGTGCCAGATTAAACCTTTGGGAATGCCAAAGACAAAGGTACAATGAGCTAAAAAGAGAATGGTGCTTATACCAGAAAGAAGCATGTAGCCTACATAGTTTCATTCCTTTGTGGGGTGATTTTAAGCCTTTCAATTTGAGACTTGCTAGTTTGCAAACTTAATGTAGCAATTAAATGTGTATATTGAACTTTTTAAAATAAGATAATTAATGTATTTTAACAGATGAGTTAACTTTGTAACTGGCTACCCTCATAGAATTCAGCATGTAAATTGGTATAATTAATTCAATTCAATTTGTTCTTTTAACTTTATGCAATTAACTTTTATATGCAGAGGAAATTAACCAGTTATAATTTTCTTTTTGTCCTTTTGCTCTTGCACTTTCTATCTTTTCTTTCATCAGCCACTTTTGCCTGGCATTGATTCATTAACCCCCTTGCCATCCTCACCAACTGGTCCCTCTGCATCTTCAACAGAACTTCACAGGAGGAGATGTAAGGAGAATAGTAAAAAGTTATTAGATGGTGAATCATTAAAAAACATCAGTCAAAAGCACGATGAGACTGATTTGAACTTCAGCAGAAAAGAAAGAGCGTATTCTATTGAACATGACATGGCATTTAATTACAAGCAAAAGGCCAGAAAAGGTGGTACATTATTTTCTTTCTCCTTGCAACTTCCAGAATCATTCCCTTCTCTCCTGGATGATGATGGCTACTTATCCTTTCCAAATTTGTCTGAAACAAACATCCTGCCACAAAGCGTGCAGCATTTCCTTCCCATTCGCTCACCTTCCCTCGTGCCTTGTTTCCTTTTCATCTTTTTCTTTTTGCTTTCTGCTTCTTTCTCTGTACCCTATGCTCTCACTCTCTCCTTTCCCTTGGCTATGTGCCTCTGCTACCTGGAGCCCAAGGCGGCTTCCTTGACTGCTTCACTTGAAAATGACCTGAGTGACAGTTCAGATGAAGAGGTGTGTACCTCGACACAGAACACACTTTTTTTGTGTTCATTGTTTCAATCCTAAACAATGTTAGAATGCTGCACCAATAGTCCTTTCAAAACCTCATTTTTGTCTGTGCCAATATGTTCAGATTTTTTTTTAAATTTTTGTTGTGTTGAAAGTGTAGCTTGAGCCCAGGGTTAGGCACAAGACAAAGTGTATAAGATGATAATTTTTACGAATTGCTTTTAGGTAATGAAAGTTTCAAATAGTTTATTTCAAATACAATCCTGAGTTGTGGATTTAAAGTTATAACAATTTAGCTGAATAGGAAAAGTTTTAAATTACCTTTTACCCTTACAAGGAATTGAGTGTTAAAAAAGTTTTATATTGAAAATGAGACTATCATAGATCCATAGTTTCTTGGAATAATCCCATCTATTGAAGAATAGCCAGGAAATTGTGTTTACTTCAGCCCACAAAGCTGCATAGATGCAGACACAGGAGTAGAGCACAACTGGAAAGTGTTTCTATTCTGTACTTCCCTTATTGCCAGAATTATTTATTTGCTTAGAACATTTTAATAAAGATTATAATCAAAGTGAAGAACATTCTTAACCATGTTTAACAAAGAAGTATTCTATTCTAGTGTTTAATGAAGGCTACTTAAGACAATTCTGTCTCTTAATACAAATTAAATTTTTCTTCTGTAACATAAAATTTGAACACTGAGTTGTAACATACAGTGAATACTGTCAAATGTATACGATGCAAGTACTTTATAAGCATCTTTCAAGTAAATCACAAGTTTTTGAATAAAAACATTGGCATTTTGCAAATTATTAAAATTACCAATCAACCCAAATAATAATCTGAAAGTACCGTACATGTTATAATTCATTGCAAAGCAAACTTGCTTGACAGTAAATTTAAATGAAATCAATAAGATTTATTCTAAATAAAGTTTAGCTGAGATGGGATAGGATGGGTTTTCTAGTTTGTTTGCTTTAGATTGGCTTGGTTCAGATGTGTAAAATCATGATTTGGAACTATGCAGTTAGACTTGTGCTGGCTTTAAACTATATTCATACCAATTCAATTAATTATTTTGTTTGTATAGAAATTATAATGTGCTTCAATATTAGCCAATACATGTATGTATGCCAAAAGGCTCTATGTATGCCAAAAGGTGAGCTTCAGGTCAGCAAACTAGTTGGCAATCCTGGGTTGAAAGATATAAATATTCTAACACCAAATCATGTTATTATATATGAACCAAGCTTGTGATTAGACCAGGACTAGCAGCTGTCTGCTAGATTACACCGATTTGTGCCTAATCCAGGGTGGACATGTTGTTTGGACATATTGCATGATATTTTCTTTTGAATCTTGGCATGTCTGCATTACATCAGCAAAACAAAACACAGCAGTTATGATTATAATAAGCTAAGAAAAATGTCTGCTTTTAAATTTCAGCAGTAGTTCCAACAAACTGCAAGTTGGTGAATGATCTAGTAATTATTTTCTTTGAGAAAAAGTCCCTTAGAGCTGCTTAAAATCTCACTGTAGAGTTCTGTATTACCTCCATGTCTTGAACCCATTTACCTGGGAGTACAACCTATTGAATTGAATAGGGTTTACTTCTGAGTAGATACATACAGCATTGTCCAATAAAATTTTCTGCAAGAACAGAAAGAACTCCATTCTAAATAATACGTCTAAATAATAAATAAATGTTTTGGATTTGAAAATGTTCTCTGAAGTAAAAATGGTTAAACTAGGATAGCTTGAGCTATCTAGAATTTTAAAAAGCAACAAGCTAGCAACAGCTATAACTCTAGATGCAATTTGTGAGTTGCATCTACAGTTATAATTGGTGAAAAGACAAGATAGGAAATGCAAGTCCTAATGATATGATGGCACATAAAAAGAGATCAGGATAAACTGCAGAGGTATACCATATATTCCTTGTAATTTATTTAGGATCCATACAGTAAATTTTAGAATTATGACTGCTTCTATTTTGAGAGAAGTAAATTTCAACTGCCGTTCTAATTAAGAGGAACGTAGTATTTTGAATTGAAGAAACACTTTAATTATTACAAAGTAATTGCTGACTACAATATATTTAATTGCAGTCTATTTAATAGGACCTATTCCCAAATATTAGTTTGGGACCATATTAGGTTTAACATTAATTTTTATTTTATAAAATGGAATGGAAATAAAAGTGTGCCCCAAAATTAATAAATTTATTTAGTTGTTTTAATGAAATTGTGGTGACATAGTTTTATGTTCTTTCTTTGAAACTGTTGTCTTCATTTTTTATGCTGTAAATATATTTGACTGCCTCTTCTTTTTAATAGGAATTAAGGGTGTGGCTGTTATAAAAAAATCCATATTAAATATATCAGTGCAAATTTTGTTTAAAACAACAACTGTTCTTGGTAAAGTAAGTAAGGTAACATTTCATATCAATAAGCACATTTGGATTTGAGAACATTTCATTGATCATCTCACAAAATGGTTCTCATTGAAAAGGGAGCTTAGTTTGTTTACAAATAATTGCTTAGGAAATTCATTCTGACTTGGCTGGTCATAAAATATTGTAAATTAAAATTAAAAAAGAAATAAATGGTAAACTGGTAATGTTCCCCCCCTCCCCCCATCCCACACATGCATCCCATAATGTACCTTGCAGCTGCTAATATTCCTGCAATCCTTGCTGTCTCAGTGCTAGCCTAGTCTTTAACAAAGTCAGTTTAATGCATATAATACAAGGACTGGTATTGGTGACATAGTATTTCTCCTTGTCAAATACATGTGAATATAGGTGTAGTTGAATCCAAGGTAGTGTGTCGAAAAAGAAGTAGGCTGATTATAACTCTGGTTATATACTTTTGAGTATCTTTTCTATATTTATACATACGAATGATTTGCCAGCACAAAGAGACTACTAGGAACTCTGTAGTCAAGGAGTTTGTTTGATAGAGGTGAGCCCCATGTTGTCAAACTTCTGGATACAACTTCCAGTCTCTTCTCAATTCCATAAGCATGGTACTTAAGGTACTGTGTCAGGACAAACTTTTGCTAGGGGAATGGAAGAGGTTCATAGGAGTGCACTGATGAACATTGAAAATCCATAGTTATGGGTAAGCAACCTGTTCTTTTGTGTATTCACTATGCATGGGTAACCTAGCAGACTTACTTTGATGTGAGGCTCATGCTTCTACTAAGAAAAAGATGGAATGTTTGCAAGTATTCCCCCAAAATGTATCCTTATACATCTGATGTTGTTGTGAAATGTATTTTAGCAATAGAACCAATAGCCTGGATAGTGTTAAATTGCTATCTTGAACACAATTGTTAAAAAGATATTAGAACATTACTTTTTTAATGGTGAGTGCAAAGAGAAGGGAACAGTAAATATCTGCATAAAAAGCCAGAGCTCACTTAATTTTATAAAGTGTGAATGGCTTTCATTGAAGTAAACATAGAAAAACTATAAAAACCTAAGACAAGCTTGTAGTACAGCAAGCCTTTTAGTAAGAATGATAGGCTAGTAGAAATTACAATGTCAGTTCAGTGGTGTAATGCCTGGATGGAAATCCTGAGATTTCCTATAAAATGGAATACTGTGCTATGAGTTGTAAGATATTTTCAACAACATAAGAAAACAAGATTCGAAAACATAACTTTCTGGGTAATATTCATACTACAAAGGGAATCTTGAGTAAAGATGAGGAATGATATAAAGCAATGTAGTAAGAAGAAACTGTGTTACTGTAGAGAAATGATTCCTTCCATGGCTGAAAGAAGGCATCTGAAAGAAGAGATGTTTTGGGGCAGACTACTGTTGCACAGCTCTAGTAAGAATTTTAGGGTGACACAAAAACATCTGGTTGAGCACATCACTAAACAGATGTAGTAATCCAACCAAATGCAATCTACTTACTTGTACAAATCAAATAATCAGTTTCTGGAATGAACAAAGTGAATTGCAATGGAGACAGGTTAATGTTAAAGCTACAGCAGCAAAGCAACAAAAAATGTAGATTCCATCCATCTTCTGTCATATAACAGACATGGTATACCTATGGTTGCCATTTGAACTGTATGAAGATTTAAAATCACCTTAATGTATGGACAACTTTGGAAATGATAAAACGTCAGAAGAAATTGGTAAGGTGATCCTTTGGGAATTAATTGCTCTTGATAGACTAGATTCTGTTTTCGAACTTGGAAGGATTTAACACCAGATAAGAATGTTGCTAAAACAGGAGATACTAAAAAGATAAAGAAGAAACTACCATCATAGCGTTTGCAGAGGAGTGACAAAACGAACAGATATAGGTAGTTGGAATATACATGGGAAATCTTCATGTGTAGTCTTATGAGCAGGGTAGATACAGCCAGATCACCCTTCTTGCTAAATGTGGCTAGAATACACTGGCATCATTGTTAGCTTATATATTACAAAAAGATGATTCAGCGCATCTCATCTTCTAGACAAAGGCTGAATGGATTCCAGTTGATACATTTCATTGGAAAAGTAAAGAAAATATTTATCTGAATGGGCAGAAACTCAGAGTAGTGGCAGAAATGTGGAAGAACTCGTGTTGCAAAGAAAATAATAATGAGACAATGTGAATACCTAAATGACAAATGTAAGAAGAATCTATGGTGCCAAAGACAAGCCACAAGGTCACAAAAGAATTGGAAGTGAGTTTTTCTGGAAACCAGCCAAAAAAGTAACAAATTGTAGTCATGTGACAGCAAGACACCGCAACCAGTCATAAATACCAATTGGTTGCCAAGCATCTGAAATGCAATCATAGGACTGCAAGGGGAGATGTGGCAGTCATAACCTTGAGGATAGGGAGTCATAACTGAATGATCTTTAAGCAACTGGTCATTAAGCTAGGACTTCATGTAAACATAATGAATGTGAAATCTTTTTCCTGCATTGAAATAGCAAGAGAATTAACCTAAGAAAGCTGATGTTCATGGAGGCCTCACAGAAGCATGAAGGGTCAGCAGCTACCTTGGCCAGAGGTGTCTTTTCAGCAGTGGGAGGAAGAAGATGGTAAAGGTCAGCAAAAATGGCAGAATATAGGGCTACCAAAATGGCAGAGATGGGTGGATGAGTTGGCTGAAGCTCACATAGTAGTCATAAATGTGGGCAGGCTGGCAAATACCCAACTTTTCAACACATGACTGTGGGGCTGCTGCAACAGCTGTAACTTTGAGGACCAGTCATAACTACCATTTGTTCTGTGACATTTTAACTCTGAACTACCACTGAATTAAGTCATTAAATGAATTAAGTCATTAAGTGAAGACTACCTGTAGGTAGACTGTTCCGTCAACTTAGTGACTGTTATTGCAATCCCAAAGGATGAATTAATCCAGTTGCATATGGATAATATATGACATTGTTTGCCCATGAAGAGATTTTGAAGAACTATAGAGGTAGGCGGCCTGACATTGTCCAGTTGTTTAGGTTTTCAATTCCTATATGTCCCAAACAGCATGGAAGGGAATATCTAGTTGTAGTCCAAAACATTTGGACTGCATCTTATATATAGAATATATATACCTACCTATATAGAATAACCACTCTGTCTTAAATGAATATTTTAAAACACATTTCAGGCCTTTGGATCATTGTATAGCTTGAATTTTTTCATAACAACCCCATTCAGTGTTTTATACATTTATTTTAAAGTATTTTTTGAAATCTCTTCGTTATTCATTTTGAGACAGTATTAATAAAATTAAAGTGTTCATGATACATATTAGGATGTATCAATGCTGGATGGATAATGCTGTGCTTTGTTTACTTTGATCATTTGTACTTTCTAAATGTTACTTAAAATACATTGCTATGTTTTATAAAAACTGATAGAAAATATAGCTTTACATAACAAAGAATTTTCTTGCAGCTAGATCATATTTCATTGTTGACAAATGTTAATTCTGTTCAAGATACAGCTAAATTTGTTCTGTTTATGTGTTTGTTAAAACTTTGCTAATGCAGACAGCCTTAAAACCATGTGAGAAAAAACATTTTTGCAAATAAGGGGCTAAAATCAAGGGACTGTTATAATAGATGTGCTAATAGATTTTCTTTCTCTAAATGAACAAATTATAGAACAATATTTTATAATGTCTCATTAAAAATACTGTACAGAGCTTTCCCCATCCCCAAAATTATAGTTAGAGAAGTGCAGTTTTCACATTTTGTTGCTTATTAAAATCAGTGGCTGTCTTTTAGAAAAAAATAAAGAAAATTATCTTCTTTTCTGATTTGGTTTTGTTTGGCTAACCAGTCTCAAAGATGGATTAAATGGTGTTCCTGCACATTGCAGAGTATTGTACTAGGTGATCCTTTTGTTCCTTCAAGCTCCACAATTTAATGATTCTGTTTAACACAAAAACTGCTACTTTGTATAGTATACCTTGATCTTAATGCTGTCTGATTTGTTGTTTTGGATTATGCTTCTTTTAAATTGTCATTTGTTTGAAAAATGTTTAAAATGCAGCTCACAAGAATGTAGATTTGACAATTCAACCTATGATTTTGTTTAATTACAAATTGGATTTATTTCTTCTTGCTTTCTTCTTGGAACCTGGTTATATAACACAGACTGACAGTGAAAGGACTGATACTGCAGCAGATGGTGAAACCACTGCCACAGAGGTGTGTACTCTTGCTCTGAATTTGTTGTCAAAGAATATATCATGTTCCTTAGATATTCTGAATCTCAGCATTGTTGATGATATCCCTGAGTAATGAAAGCACTGTAGTATTGAATTGGCCAGGCAGATGCTATGCAAGATAGGCCTCCTTCAAATAACCAGGCCCTATGCCATGTAGAGATATATCCTATGACAGTACATAAATAGTTTTCTATATTAAAAAGTTTTCCACTAATTTCAGTTATCTCTGTTTATATATACATTCTGGTGACTCCCAAAACATTTTGTGATAGCTTTTAAGACAGATGCATCTGGGTGGAGGTTTATGCCAAGAGAGGTTTCAATACCTATTATATATGTTGTTCATTTGATGAGTATGAACCATTTAGAAATATCATGATGATGATAATTATAGTCATTAAATGATTTTTATTAGTAAAATAATATTTTTGGGTTTTTTCCCTACCTAAACAGTCAGATCAGGAGGAAGATGTTGATCTCAAAGCACAGGCAAGTGAAAGAATGCCTTGCTTTTTTGTGTGTTTGTTGTCCTCCATGGCTAAACTGCTTGTGTTTATTCATATCCCCACAATATTTACAAACATTGCTTAGAACAGCATTTTAACATTCTTTGAATATTGTGGTCCTCACATTTTCCTTTCTTTTTCAGTTTTTTCAGAATAGTCTGATTAAGCGCATACAGGGTGAAAATGTGTATATCAAACATAGTAATCTTATGTTAGAGGTTGGTATGGGTACATATTAGTGCATGGATTCCATGTGTGTTTTAAATATAGTAGTTAAGGTGTGAATTTGTATATGATGCATGATATGTGCATTTTTTACTTGCTAATAAATAAAATGTTAAGATTAGGATTTTCTGTTATACTCATTTTTACAACTCTGTTGCACATGTATATGGATTTTTTTTTGAATCTCTAGAATGTGTGCAAACTATGACTCTCCTAAAAGTATTTGATGCTCACATGAATGAGGACTACTTTACACATTGCATATTGAAGTGTGCCCAGGAAATGTTTTCCACATGCAGAGCAATGTACAAAGCACAGGTGCTCATGAATGCATATTAACATAGGCTCAGTTGGCAGGAGCTTGGATTGGCTGGCAACCTCTGACAGGAATCCTACCTAGTGGCAAATGCTCCTGCCACATTGTTATGTGTGAAGTGTCCTAAGAATTTCTGTACATTTTTCCTTTAAAACACCAGTTTGCCAAGAGTGTTGTGTTAGTGCCGTGAGAGCTAATCTCATCAAGACTTTTGGGTGATTAACTTTGAAAATATTTTTTTTTTTCTGTCATGTTAATTCAAATTTTTTAAAAAATGCTGCACTCCCCTTTCCGAAACCAGGAACTAGATAAAACACAGGAAGATCTGATAAAACACCAGACCAATATAAGTGAGCTGAAACGGACATTCTTAGAAACCACTACAGATGCCTCAGGGACTAATGAATGGGAGAAGAGACTTTCAACGTCACCAGTCCGGTTTGCTGCAAGACATGAAGAAGCTCCTATGATTGAACCACTTATGCCTGACGAGGTGAGTGCATATCTGCCGGTTTTTCAAGAAACTATACTTCAACCTTCTTAATGGATTTTAATGATAGATATGTTGTCCTCTAGACCAAAGAAGATAAAGAAAAATTTGAAAAACGTATATTTTTACAGAAGGAAAGCACGGCCTTTCTTGATTCTCAGGTAAAAAGGTGTATTTTTATTACTGAAAGATGCTGCATCTTAAAATGCTAATTTGATAAGTAATCACATTTCTTTTGGCAGTTCCTTTTTAAAGGTTTGGTTAATATATCACAAAGATTTCTGATTTAGATTTGTTTTCAGATTTCTTCGCATAGTTCTCAGAGCTTACAGTCTCATTTATTCCCTGGACATCTGCATATATACATGTTTAAACATCTCAGAAAAAATAATAAGCAATATCAACTGCCTTTAGAATCCATTTTATTGTAGCATTTTTTTAAAAAAGAGATTTGCTTCTAATTGTTACAGCAAATATGTTTTCCAGATGTGTTTACGGTAAAGAAGCATGCTTACCAAAATATTGCTTGAACTTCTTCATTCTTATGTGTGCAATTTTCATTGTTCAGGTAGAATCTTCAGAAATGGCAGCAAGAATCAAGTCTGTACATAAACGAGTCTGTATGTTCATAGAGAAGTAGGGTAGGATACTGCAGATGAATATACTTCACCTACTCCTGTTTAGTTTGATAGAATTCAGAAGATGCATTTCAGGCCTGAATGGAAATGCCATGCTGACTGGAAATGCTCACAAACATTTCCAAGTTTATCTTGTGTATTTCCAAATATGCATTCAGGAAAGAAGGGGAATAACAATTGTAAGGTGATCCTACCCTATAAACTTTTATAAATCATTTTTAAAATGAGAAAGTATTGAACTAAAATGAACTAGAAAAAGAATTCACCATTACCTCCACAAGGTATACGATTGTATAAACAGCAGAATCTTGAGGTGCTTTTAGAAAAACTGTTTTTTCAATTATTCTATCACAAATCTGGAATATTAGAGGGGATCCCTGTGTTACTGTCTTTCACTTCTGTTTCTCTAATCATCTGCTTTTCATCTCTTTTTCTTAACTAACTATTAAGGAAAGCGACAAACTACACCATGCATTTTGATTAGTAACATTATGGACTGTCATTCAGGAGCACTATTAAATATATGAAAGTATATGAAATTGATGGTACAGGATATACTTGCAATTGAATATTCAGACTATAATGTATTGATTATATAAAGATATAAAATGCATTATGTAGTGAACAATTAAAGACTGTTCTGTAACATTTGCAGTATTTTTGAGTACAAAATATTTTAATAAGCAGAATGATTCACCTCCATTTGTAAACTATTTGAAAGCATTTCAAGCACATAACTTCACAGAACTGGGTTTGGAGTATTAAGCTATATTTTTAGCTGTACTTTGCACTTAAAATAATGGTGTTTTGTATTGAAGAAAATTAAGAACTAAATGATTTTCACCCCCTAGCAAGCACTTTTACAAATGTGTAAAATATTAAGATAGTATGGTGCCCGTTGCTGTATTATGTATTAAACTAAGTCGCAATTTGAAATATTCATATTGCCTTCTGGCTTATGAAAATACTTTAGAAATGTGGATGTTAATAAAGTAGCTATTGTAATTTTCTAAAGGTGTAATATTTTAGTTTCCTAACATAGAAGTAACCTCTTAGTTGTTCTAATTGAGCTTTTATATTTCAAATATAGGGCACTGAGGATTGGGTTATTGTAGACAAAGTACCCATTGAGGTAGTTGATGGTGAATCGAAAACCATTGTGACATACAAATTAATGACTGTGAGCAGTAAAACTGGTGACATCCCACCTGAGCTTTTAAAACATAGTATCACTGACATACAGAGCTTTGAGGACTTGGAAGGTGAATTGCTTTCAAAAGATGACACTAAACAGAAAATGTATACCTTAGGAAAATCCTATGATACTATTTCTGGGAAAACCGTAACCATGACCACTAAAGTAAAAAAGGGAGAAAAAATGGTTCTGCCATCATTTCAAAACACAGAGATAGCATTGCCAGAATCTGTGAAAATCATTCCTGTAGTAGCAGAATATGAAATTCTAGAACCAGGAACTGATGAGAATGCCAGAAGATTATCTGATGCCAAAAGGAGGGTCTCTGAGTCATTGACACCAATTAAAGAAGCAGACTCCCAACTCCAAAGCCCAGAAGAAGAAAACTTGAAGAAAACACTGAAGGCAGATCAAGATTTGCAGTTGCCCGATACACTGGAAAGTGTACAGACAGCCAAAGCTGAGAAATCACTGGAGAGTGAACAACTGAAAGGAGAGACTTTTGGTTGGAAAATTAAACCTGTGAGAAAACATGGCAGAGAGCCATCTTTTACCATTGCTACTGCTCACTATGTCACTGAGTCATCAGCATCAAGAGTAGTGGTAACATACAACTTTGATCCAGTTTAACAAAGCATGACTTTTTTTAGACAATATCTGCACTACCCTGCCTCTTAGTCCTTTTTCTGCTTGGCCTTATTTTGACAACAACCAACCCAGCTTTTTATTATTTCTTCATGATTTAAGTCAATTAACACTGTACAAAGCTGACATTAAGCATTTAAACTAAAGATCAGTCTTACTGAAATGTAGTACGCTGCTATTGCTTATTTTGAAGAGAAAATAACGCTTTACAAGACCAGCAGAATCCTAATGCTAATCACTTGCTTGTTTGTATTACTGCTTATATTCAGTACAGACTTGTGCTACTTTATTTTCCATTATTTTCTCTTTGTAACCCTGCCACATTTCCTCCTCTCCTTTATCTTTATTTGTGTCAATTAACATAAACTTGGTGTGTGTGTGTGTGTGTGTGTGTGTGTGTTTCTCTTTCCGTGTCCATATGCCTATGACTATATATTTCTCTGTCTGTTTAGAGAAAACAACTCTCCGATGAAAAAACTTTGGATGGTTCTGGTATCTTCACACAAATAGAATCTGCAAGAAAACCAACTGAGCTCATAGGAGGGGTTACAGCTACTTCACATAGCTGGGCACAGGTGGCCATCTGATTCATCTTTAGATTTTAGTGATTATCCCTTGATGGGTCATAGTATTATTTTAGAGTAACACTGAGTTTTCCTTTGTTACTTTGCACATAAGTATATTTAGGATCTTCATGGAAAACATTAATGCACATGCTGGGTACTTTTCCTTCCTAAAGCAGTACATTTAAAAGGCCCGGTCCCACTGCACTTATGGATGCAAAGAGGATGTAAAACGTTTAAAAAAGCTTGCCATCCATTGGAAAATGCTATGCATCCATTGTGTACTCATTGCATACGTGTTTCATACGCTCTATCCGTCGAGCATCCGTCCACTGCGATTTCATCCGCGCAAGAAGTTTTGAGCTGCACAAGATTTTGTGAATGGATGAACTTTCCGCTGTGTACGATGTAAATCCGCGACATACGAGCAACAAACATTCTATGTCCGTTTATCATCCATTAAACGTCCGCTATATCCTCTCTGCATCCTCTGGGCATCCTCGCAACTCACATCCGCTGCAGCTGAAAATGGAAAGAGGGAGGAAACAAAAGGTACACGGAACGTCTACATAGCGTTAGTAGCACGGAAATAGAAAGGATGCACAGTGAATGGTTTGCATCCGATATACATCCGCGCGGCATTCCCTTTTCTTTAGGCGTACATGATGCATCCGCTTCATCCGTTATGCGTCCGCTTCGAAATTATCCCCAGGAACCCCTTCGGAGGTGTCATCCGCTTCCATCCGCTTTCATCCGCTAGGCTTCCTATGAACATCCATTTAACATCCCCTCTGCATACTATCCACGTCCGTTCTTTTCCGTTCTGTTTATGCAAATTTTCACCACTTTTTGGAGCGGATGACAACGCATGGAGCCACCCCCGAAATTTTGCTCGTCCGCTGTGTCCTTTATGCATATGTTTTGCATCCATTGGCCAGTGGGACCGGGCTTTAAACTTGACATTCAGAAATGGGAGGTACAAGTAAATTTGTTATTCTTGAGATAGAATTTAAAAGTGTATGAAAGATAAAATTGGACTTCATATTTATTAGTGATATGCAGATATCCAGATTGAAAGGTCAGAATATGCATGCAAGGATATTAATGTACATGTCAGGTACATCTTAAGGCAGTTGCATCTTTTTCCTAATCACATGATCATGCTACAGCATGATCTAATTTGGTTTAAGGTATTTCTGAAGCATTTTTTATTTTAAAGTCCAAGCATGCCACATGTAAATCCAAATCACATTCTGCTCTTCAAACTGAGGTCTGTTCAGAACACCAGTGCTTATAACGGAAACCAGATGGAATTTCTGAGCACTTGGATCACCTATACATAAAGTAAAAGCATGCAAACAAACCTTTGTCAAGTTTGATGGTCTTTAATTATAGATTTTACACATTAGCTTTTAATACTAACTTGCCTTTCCTACAGCGAGCAGAAACAAAAACTGATGAGGAAAAGGAAGCAGAGGAGCAACAGCAGGAAGCCATCAAGAAGGTTGTGCAGGAAACTTTAATAGTCAAGGAGAAACATGTGATGAGTTTGCATGCAAGTGAGGATGCTACTAAATTGGCTGGCCTTCAGCTGGATGCTACAGCACAGACAATATCTCGTGTGACTTCTAGCATCAAAGGGAAAGAGGGGTCTGCTGTCACTGAGGGGGCTAAAGAGGAAAAAGCAGTAGCCCAACAGGAAGAAACTGCTACCATTTCTCATAATCTACAAGAGGAGCAGAGTAAATCAGCCCATATTTTGAATATGGAAGAAAGCAAACCTCTTTCTGAGGTAATTAAACATGTCTAATTTGCTGATACTGAACAAAAAGATAAACTACTGTAAACTTCTTTAAGGAAGTTACGCAATGCATCTAACATTGTTATTGTGAGCAGTTTGTTTCTTAAGGCAGCTTCACATGCATTTGTTCTTCGCTTGTATGGCTTGCAAGCTCAGTTTGTCCTTTTCATTAATTGTCACTATTTGATTTAATATGATATTTAAATGTGGTGATATGGCTACTACATGGTTAAGGCTAGCTGCCTGAATAACTCTAGTCGCAGGGCGTCCCTTGATGTGTGAATACTAACAGCCAGGGTGTCCCTTGATGTGTGAACACTAATGTCTCAGTTAATGTAAAATAGCACATAGTCCATATGGAAGGCATGAGCATCCAAGGAAGGATGCAGAAATTCTCTTTCCTCGTGATTTCTGCTATTTAATTTTCTTCCGTCTCTCCCAACTGGAATACATGCAGATGTTAAAAACAAACTTTGCCTTTTCCTTTAACTCCTGGGACTCTTTGCAAATCACATTGAACATTTTAAAAATTAACCAGGAAGCAAAACAATGCTTCTTTACATGCATGGCATGCTTGCTGCAACGTTCATTTTTAGATTTATTTTTTTCTTTTTATTTACTTTTTAGCATAAGTACTCTTTAAGAAGCATTTTGGACTAAGTAATGTAGCTTAATGCTGATACTAGAACATATTTTATTAGAGCAAAGAGTGAAGTATCACCTTTCATGGAAAAATCACTACCTGTTTCTTTATCTTATCTAATTTCAAATCTGAAAGCACTTCCCAAATAATTTATTAGAATGTTCTAACTGTAAATTGCCGTATTATGCAATCTTTTCATGATTTCAACTGTGTTTTAAATATTTAAAGGAAAATAAGCTTATGTAAATTTGGGCTACAACAAAATAAGCTTTAAATGAAAAAAGATATGCTAGTTAAATATGTTCTCAATTTAGATATAAATAATGGTAAAAATGCTGCTTAGGTGTAAGTTTACGTACTTTAAAAATATTTCTTGTTATACAAGAAAATTCATTTACATTTTACTCTGGAATACTAGAAAATCATCAGTTTTAATGTGTCCTACATTTACATTTCATTGGAACAGTCATCCATTGCGAAGATTGAGACAGACAGTTTGAGCAGTGCTTCTCCAGGTGGAGAGAAATTGGAAATTTCTATGAAAGAAGTACCAGTTGTCCATACTGAAACAAAAACGATTACATATGAATCGTCTGAGGTAAGGTACTAAAATAAAAAGATTGGAAAAACAAGGAGATTCTACAAACAATAAAATTTGCACTGAACCTGACAGATTGGTGACAACAGCAACATACATAAAAATTAAACTTTATTCGGACAAAAAATACTCTGATAATGATTTAAGACCAATTTTTGAAAAAACATTATTAATGTTGGAGGAATTTTTGTTCTCATGATGTAAATATTTTTAAATACTTATTGAAAAAGTTGTTGGTATAATAACATTGAAATATTGAATACATGAAAGGTGCCTTCGAAATGAATAAACACATGGATTTTAAGAAGAAAAGATGGATACAATATTGCTAATAGTCCTTGTCTGGTTTTCGGTCCTAAACAAGTGAAAAATTGAAAGAAGTGAATGTTTGCCAACTTTATACAAATAATTACAATCTTGAATGCATTTATCATTTCATATGATTTTTTTGTAGATGGATTCTGGTGCTGATTCTGAACCAGGAGTTCTGATGAGTGCACAGACCATTACTTCTGAAACTACTAGTACTACAACTACTACACATATCACCAAAGTAAGTATATCACAATTTTTGATCCAATAAAGGCATAGGTTTATTGTTAAATATATAAATATCTGAAACAACTGAAGTCATCATTTGTTGACCGTGGAATAGAAGCCATAGTTATGTATGCTTTTTTATGGCTTAGTCTCTTTTTTAAAATGTATTAAAATGCAACACATTAAGAATAAATTATGTGGCTCTGGGCTTGGGGTTTATTGGCTCTGAGAGAATTGCCACCTTTGGTCTTGGATGGGGTGATACTACTCCAAACAGACCCTGTGCGTAATCTCGTAGTTTTCCTAGACTCACAACTCCTGCACAAAGAGCAAGTGACAGTCGTGGCCAGGAGGGCCTTTGCGCAACTGCAGATTGGATCAACAGTCCCTACTCACAGTCATTTATGCCCTAGTGACTTTCCATCTTGATTATTGCAATGCCCTCTACATGGAGATGCCCTTGAAGAGCATTCGGAAGCTTAATTAGTGCAAAATGTAGCGGCCTACATAGTTTTGTGCAGACCCAGTGTGCACATTTCACCTCTCCTGCGGGAATTGCATTGGTTGCCAATTTGTTTCCAGGTGCAATTCAAGGTGCTAGTTGTCACCTTTCAAGTTGTTACTTTTCATGACTTGGGATCAGGTTATCTGAAGGACCGTCTTTTGCCTGTCTCATCTACCCGACCCATCAGAGTGGGGAGGCAGGGAATGTTGCAGGTCCCATCCCTGGGGGAGATACACCTGATGGGACCCAGAAGAAGGGCCTTCTCCATGGTGGCTCCCTCTCTCTAGAACATCATTCCCTCAGAGATTAGAATGGCCCCTACTCTTCTGGAAGGCACTGAAGACCTGGTTCTGCCAGCAGGCCTGGAGAACCCAGACCTCATAAAATGGCTCATGTAATCTGTTGTCATGGGGGCGAGGGGTGGGAGTTGGGAGGTTATTTTTTTCCAGATTTTGTTCTATTGTATTAATTTATTTGATTGATTTTTTTTGTTAGTTTTTATTTTTTATTTTAAATATTATTTTACATTCTGTAAGCTGCCTCAAGTCATCATGTGCAAATAGGCAAAAATGTAAATTCAATATAAATTAATAAATTAAAAACTGACCCAGAGTTCTTTATAAACTAACTCTAAATTTTAGGAATAAAATTCAACAACACACTGACATCTTTTAAGTTTTAACTCCCTTAACAATGTTAAGAACATTGGATCATTGTAGAATTTCCTGGGGCACATATCCAAATCATATATATTAATGCACTTTTTGGTGTATTGCCTCTTGAGCATAAAAAAAACTATCACTATCTACCTGTCTAATAAATTCCAAAAAGTGTTGTTTATAATATAGTTTCTATTTAACATTATGAGAGAAAACTTTGAGATCAGAAGTTTGTTCCTATCGCACATGCACATTGCACACTTTTGCATTTGATATTTTGAACATTAAATAGCATATCGATCATATGTATAATTTAAGTGTGGAATACCATTTTGCAGTTAGCAACCTGCTTTTAAAAAGAAAAGCTTGAACCATAGAGGCAAAAACGTTCTAATTTCTCAGAGGAAAAAAGCAGTAAACTTCCTTTGACAATATCTTGAGGCCTTAGTTGCTTTTTTTATCCCCCTTTAAGACAGTGAAAGGAGGCATTTCAGAGACAAGAATTGAAAAGCGAATTGTGATAACGGGTGATGCAGACATTGACCACGATCAGGTATGACATGTAAGCTTCTAAAATTAGCTCCAAATTAGTCTATTTTCTGTAAACTTTAAAAGTCTGTTTTAGTATCAGTGGGCCTTTAAAATATATTACAGTTCCGTTCAAATGTAAAATATCTATTTTGAGTCACATTTCCTCATTTGGAAATAGTAAATTTAATCATGAATCTCTCTGCACCTTGCTACTGATCATGCATGTTCCACCTCCTTCTCCTTTCTGCCCTTCTGTGGTTTCCTTACACTAGGCGCTGGCTCAGGCAATTAAAGAGGCCAAAGAGCAGCACCCTGACATGTCAGTGACCAAAGTAGTGGTACATAAAGAGACAGAAATCACACCAGAAGATGGGGAGGATTGACTACAGGTAAGAGGACTAGATTTTTTTCCAGGCACTCAAAGACTGGCATGTGACAAAGATCATTCCTTCTCCCTGAACCCATCATTAATCCTTTCTATTTATCCTTTCTGGCATTTGTACTATGTTTTGTACACACAGACAAAATGAATGATTTGGCTAATTAGATTAACTTTATGGAGTAGAACATTTTTTCTTTATGTTAATGCCAGTTAGACAAATAGGAGAAACCCATTTGCTTGTGTTTGCCTGCTAGTTGCTATGCATTTTCCATCAAGTAGCTCTGTAAGTTGACTGTCCTGAAGATTGCTTATGCACAATTGTGGGCAAAAAAAGCATTCTCTAATCATAAAATACTCTTCTGCCTGAGAAAGTTTGCAAGTGTATTGAACTGAAATACCAGTATTTAAGTTTTGTCTGCAAAGTTGTTTGTGAATAGCCTTTTTTAAACTGTTCATTTTTCTAAGTTTACTAATATAAGTTCTGTCAATTTTTATGATTGTTTCTTAAAAGGAGACAATAACATGCAATTTTTTTGCTGCTATCATTGAATAAAGGCATGGTGACAAATTCTAAATTAGCATTGGAGTGTTAAATGCAATTACTATATGCATGTGCTAGAATATGTTTGGCATACTAACCTGCTATTGCAAGATTAGTGATACTTGTATACTCTAAAAAAGCTGAATATTATGTGTTAAAAAAGAATTTGCTTTTGTTTGAACTACTATATAATCATTTCAAACTAGTTTTCCTTATGTCCTCAAAATTATAGATTATAAATCTGTATGAAAGATTAGACTTCAAAAATCAGTTGCTGTAGCTTTAGCAATAAGTGAGGAAGTTGAAAATAAGAGAAGGAACAAAGATGAGTCTTGGAGTATTAGTACAGCCTGAACAACAACTGAATTATGGAATTATTTATAGAACATTTGGAAATTACAAATACTGTATTTATATAGCATACATATAGCAGTTATTTTTATATGAAGTGCTACCTATGTTACTACATTGAATCAAGGCATTTTCTACATGGCCACTAATAACTACCGTGTTTCTCACAAAATAAGGCCGGGCCTTATTTTTTTTTTGACCCCTGAAAAAACAGCCAGGCCGTCTTTTCGGGGGTGACTTAATTTTCTCCCCCACCTAGAGCGGCCCATACACACGTACCTCGCCGCGAGGCCACTTCTATCAGCCAACAAAAGCTCCCTGAAGGCAGAGTCCCCAGCTGCCTTCAAAGCAGCTTTCGTCTGCCAAAAGAAGTGGCCTTGTGGCGAGGGGAGTGTGTGTGTGTGTGTACTCGCCTCGAGGCCGCTTCTACCGGCCGATTTAAGTGGCTGGTGACTGCATTTGGGGAGCTTCCATCGCCCAAGAGACTGCCTAAAGGCGAGGGGACATGGGCAGCCACGCCTCGCCCTGAAGCGGCTGGGGATTCTGCCTTTGGGGAGCTTCTATTGGCTTTTGGGGTATTCTATCCTAGGTTACCTGCAGGGCACTCCTAAAGGCAAGTTTTCTCCCCATCCCCCCCACCCTTCCCCAGCCCATTTCTCTTCACCTCGTGTAGTTCTAACGAACAATGTGAGAAATGGCAGGGAAACGCATGATTTAAATAGGCCTAAATTTTGGGGGCAGGGTTTAATTTCACCTCATGCCTAGAAATCATGCTGGGCCTTCCTATTGGTGGAGGCCGTATTGTTGGAGAAACACGGTACTCTGTTAGTTATCCCAAATATCAAATCTTTCTAATGTATATAGTTGGTCCTTTCTTACCAGTGTTCCAAATTCAATGCCAATAGTTGAATTTGGAACATTGTTTATATAGATTTGTCATCAAAAGGTCTCATAAAAAAGACTATCAATATAATTGTATACATTTGCAGAAAATAGAGATCTGAATTCAACTTACTATTTTTATGAGTCATTGCGTAAGCCTAGAGTTCTTTTGTATAAATATTTGCAATTCTTTTTGTGACTTTATTTTTATTATTTTAGGTTTTTTTATTGATGGAATTTAACTATATTCTTTCTACTGCAGGATTAGAATAGCTTTCTTATGAATTTCATCAATGGGAATATCAGAGCCTATGTGGAGTCTTGACTTGCATCTCTCCAGAGAAATTTTCAATGTGGAAGATTTTGATTTTAATTGCTAATTAAGGACACTGGCAGAAATTCCCCAGTTAGAGCAATTTGAATCAGCTTTAATAATCTAATAATTGCATGAAACAACAAATTACAAAAAAGCAGCATTTTTATTTTCCTAAATCAACTTTACATCTAAATGGTACATTCATCAACAGTTAAAACAATTGTATTATGCTACACATAAAACAGCTCATGCCTTTACTATTATTGAAAGTCTAAACACAGTTTCTTGGTTGGGGTGCGCAAAGTTTTGTTTATGGGAAATCAAGATCACACTACAATAGTAGAAGCTGTACAGATACTATATATATGTTTTATTACATTAGATGTGCCAATAACATACTTTATTCAACAAATAACTTGAATCATATACTTGTTATAATTTGGTTTTACTATTCTTGTTATATAAACAATGGTGAATCTCTAATCTTATTTAAATGCTTATAAAATATGCTTTGTTTATCTGATTTGGAACCCTTAATAGCTAATGATTTTTAGAATTGTTAAAGTTAGAAATCCTGCCATTACTTTTCTAAAGTCTCAATCTATACATTTGCATTGTGATTATTTTGAAGAAAATGTATATTTTCCTTATCATCTCAGATATGTTCATCTGAAAATGTGATTTTTCAAAACCAAGTTCTGTCCACTCTCAGAGAAAGATGTTTCTTTTGCAAGTCTAGTCAGTGTTCCTTACTTAGGTCAGAGTTAAGCCTTAAATCGTACAAACACATTGTTTCATTTTTATTATCACATCAGTTTAAAGGAATCCTATATTCTTTATGCTGTCAGTTTCATCACAATACATGCGAATGTATGTTTCTGCATAGTAAAATAAAAGTGGTAAATGCACCTAAATTTGTACTGGTCTGTGTCTAAAAATATTTTTGCTATATAGAATTCTTTATTGGCCAAGACGCACAAGGAATTTTTCTTTATTTATATTATATATATTATACTTAAATGCTGCTGCTACTGTTTGTATAATACCAAAGGCATATATTATGTTAAAGAGATGTTCTTTTATACAATCTCAATATAGTTTAGGTAGGTACAAATCGAAAGTAAGGGAAAACTGAAAGAAATTGTAAAAACTAATTCTGTTTGTTCAATTTTGTACATAGAACTTCTGTATTATATCTCTATGTAATGTGTTTCATGTAAGCTTAATGAGGAACATGATTAACTAAATATTTTTGAGCATTAGCTTTAATAAATAGTTTTGTGTTTTATATTCTAAATCTAGCCAAAATGCTCCAAATACTATATTGGAAGAATTCAATATGTGTTTTGTGATCAGTGAAATGCTGAAATATTGTGCCTTTGATGTTTGAATTTAGTTGCTCATTCACAATTCAGGCATGATATCTTTCACTGAATAGAAGATGCAATAAACTTCATTTAATAGGCTTTGAAATAATGGAGTATCTAAAATGTTATTTTTCTCAATAATAATAGTATACACACTGTCAGACTCAAGTGCAGGAATTTTGAAGAAAAGCTATTTAAGATAGAATAGAATAAATATTTTGAAATAAAAAAGACAATTTAGAAAGAAAGCATACAGGGTCTTTGCAGGTCTGGAGCCAAATGTCCAGTTTATATGTTCAGTGCCTTCCACCTATTATATAATTATAAAACAAATGATAGTAAGAAATAATTTTAGTAGCTAAATATTTTACTCTACTTATTTTACTCTAAACACAGCAATAAATCACTCATACTGATTCTTACTATGGAAGCTTTCAATTATAACAGAAAGTACAATTGAAGCCATGTAGTCAAGATTAGTCCATTGCAGAATACAAAAAACGACCGTAATTATAGCATCTATTTTCTCTAGAGATTAAATTCTAGCTCCTTCTACCTGTTGGTATGAATGGAAATGAGGCCATTCTCTTCCTAGCCTTGATCGTGGGAGATTAATTATGTCCCCTCAGAGAACCATTCAGGTGCTTCAGCTTTAAAAGTAACCAATAAAGGTGCAATATGTAATAATCTGAAGAAGTGGTTCGAAAAATGCAGGACTGTTATAAAAATTGTGGCTGTTTTACCATTCAGAAAATTGGCATGTCTTCATAGAGCTTGTCAAGTCAAAATATGCTTCTATTTGAAATGTTAGTGGTTTTAGCCATGTTCATGATACTTAATATATTGGAATTAGTTCTGTGTTCTTTTGTATTTATATACTTTACTGATATTCAAACAATTTTTGGTTTGGTTAAATGTGAAAATTTATTTTTTAAGAGCCCTAGTGGCACAGTGATTAGAATGCAATATTTCAGGCAAACATTGCCCACAGCCTGGAGTTCAATCCTGATGGAGAGCTCAAGGTGGATTCAGGCTTCCATCCTTCCAAAGTTGGTAAAATAAGGACTCATATTGGGGCAATATGCTGACATTGTAAACTGCCCAAAAAGAACTGTAGAGTCCCGTGGGGCAGTATATAAATCTAACTCCTATTGTTAATGTTAAAACCTTTTAAGAGTTATTTTTCATAATTCATCAATGGCATGCATACATGCATGCATACAATGATATACAGTGGGCTAAGGAAGCATTTGATCACCTGCTGATTTTGTACATTTGCCCACTGACAAAGAAATGATCAGTCTGTAATTTTTTTAATGTTTTTTTCCATTGTTCATTTTCCATTATTGTTCATCACATTTCCAATTTTACAATGTACTGGCTATATCAAGTTTTGATATAAAAATGCATCATACATAGTATACATCCCGGTTATAACTGTTCTCATGATCATACAATATAATCTCTTTTAACTACATAGTGCTGTATGTCATAATTAAAGTTGTTTTTATATTTGTACTGTATTACACTATTACATTTATCTATACATTTTGAACTACTGTATATTCACATACAGTTCAAAAGTGGTATTGCTTACATTGTATATTCTTACATATTTCTATGTATATCCATTTCTGCTTGGTTAATCTTTTTTCATTATTGAATACTAAACTCTGCACCTGTTACTTAGCCATTTATATAATATATCTCATGTTAAGTAGCAGCCCGTTTCCTCTTTAAGTTCCATTGTTAGCCTGTCCAATTTGGCACATTATCTAATATTTTCTTAATTACCTTCTCATCTATGGATCAGTCAGCAATTTTAATAGGTCTATTTTAACAAGAAAGACAGAATAATAACAAAATATTCCAGAAAAATGCATTTCAGCAAAATTATGAATTGATTTGCATTTTAATGAGTGAAATAAGTATTTGACGCCTTCGCAAAACATGACTTAGTACTTGGTAGCAAAACCCTTGTCAGCAATCACAAAGGTCAGACGTTCCTTGTAATTGGCCACCAGGTTTTCACACATCTCAGGAGGGATTTTGTCTCACTCCTCTTTGCAGATCCTCTCCAAGTCATTAAGGTTTCATGGCTGACGTTTGAGAGCTCGAACCTGCAGCTCCTTCCCCAGATTTTCTATGGGATTAAGGTCTGGAGACTGGCAAGGTCACTCCAGAACCTTAATGTGCTTCTTCTTGAGCCAGGCCTTTGTTTCCTTGGCCATGTGTTGTGAGTCATTGTCATGCTGGAATACCCATCCATGACCCATTTTCAATGGCCTGGCTGAGAGAAGGAGGTCTCACCCGAGATATGACATTACATGGCCCCATCCATTGTTCCTTTGATGCAGTGAAGTTGTGTTAACAGAAAAACACCTGCAAAGCATAATGTTTCCACCTCCATGTTCTTGGAGTCATAGGCAGCATTCCAAACACAGCAAGTTGAGTTGATGCCAAAGAGCTCGATTTTTGTTGCATCTGACCTCAGGACTTTCACCTAATTCTCTGAATCATTCAGATGTTCATTGGCAAACTTCAGACAGGCCTGTACATGTGCTTTCTTGGGCAAGAGGATCTTGTGGGCGCTGCAGCATTTCAGTCCTTCACGGCATAGTGTATTACCAATTGTTTTCTTGATAACTTATGGTCCCAGCTGCCTTGAGAGCATTGACAAAATTCTCCCGTGTAGTTCTGGCTGATTCCTCATCGTTCTCATGATCATTGAACCTCCACAAGGTGATCTTGCATGGAGCCCCAGACTGAGGGAGATTGACAGTTATTTTGTGTTTCTTCCATTTGTGAATAATCACCAGCTGTTGTCATCTTCTCACCAAGCTGCTTGGCTATAGTCTTGTAGTGCATTCCATTGTTACCTATATAAAAGCCTTGTGTAGGTCCAAAATCTTGTCCCTGACATCCTTGGACAGCTCTTTGGTCTTAGCCACGGTGGAGAGTTTGGAATCTGATTGTTTGTTTCTATGGGTAGGTGTCTTTTATAAAGGTAATGAGATTAGGAGCGCTCCCTTTAAGAAATCTGAGCTTTTTACCTGTATAAAAGATTCCTGGGAGTCAAATATTTTTCTGATTGATAGGGGATCAAATACTTATTTCACTCATTAAAATGCAAATCAATTTATAACTTTTTTGAAATGCGTTTTTCTGCATTTTTAGTTGTTATGTATCTCACTGTAAAAATAAATCTACCATTGAAATTACAGACCGATCATTTCTTTGTCAGCGGGCAAACATACAAAATCAGCAGGGGATCAAATACTTTTCCCCCCACTGTAATTGTCAACATTTACAAAGGATTAAATTCTACTTAATACAATTCATAAGGAAACCCCATTTTAGTAGATTTGAGGGTATCCATAATTCCCAAAAGCCTCTGAATCAAAGGATAAGTCATTTGGATGTTACGTAAATTAAACAGTTTGTATTAGAGTTTAAATTAGAGCCCATTTATGACAAATTTAGGTTTCACTGTACTTGCAAGTAAACAAATGATTGTGATTTATTAAAATTATTGCTATAAATCCATAAACATTCCTCTGAGATACTAAAGTTATCCTACCTGACTTACTGTTATAATTTTGGGCTCAATGCTCATCCAATCATTTAAAATGTTTTTCTTGCTTTGGGCTTCATATTTTTGCATGACATTTGCTCTTTTGCAGCATAATCATCTTACTTTCCACAATGAAAAAATCAAACACTAATCTCTTAAATCATTTTTATCCTAGTCCACTTATAGTATGTTGAAATAAAAGTATTCAAATATACACCAGGATGTATTGCCATAATAAAATAAGTTTGACAAAGAGGAAAAGGGGGGTATTTTTTAAACAATAAAGGTGTTGTGTTTTGAGTTTGGAATAAAGCTAAGCTACCTAAAGCTTTGTGTTGCAATATTCCTTCCATTTGAAGAACCTTTTAAACATTTCAAGGAATTTGGAAACAGCTGCAGTCCCTTGTTTCTCTCTTCAGAGCTTTAGTAATACTGGTAGTTGATCTTATATACTACTAGAATTCAAATTGCAAAAATAGGCCCAAACACTAAAAAAAAAAATTAAACAATTTTAAAACAGTAAAAGTCTCCCTGTAGTATAGTATGTTGGGGGGGGGGGGGGGAACTATTCAGATAAGCATTAGTAAACTGACAAAAAGGATCTTTTCCATTTGAATAAATAAAATATGTAGTTTGGTCAGCCAGATTATAGGTAGCAGTTTAATAATCTAACACATTGTTTAATTCTTAAAGTTTCATTTTTTAAAGAAAACTTGCCTTTCTGAATAGCCCTATAGGATCTCTGTAGGATCACTTTGTTCTTTCCTGATACTTTTGCCTGGTCCTAAGGGTGTGGCTGAAGGCAGGGTTAAAGAAAAAAGGTCTGGTATTGCTTTTTGATTATATAAGTAACAATGTCACAAAAAGAGAGATGAAGTGCACATGTACTCTGGCTAAACTGAAACAAGAATGAAAAATCATACTGCAAACATTAGTCCAATTACGATGCTTGGGAGAGTTGGAAGATTGATTGCTACCACTTAAAGCAGGCATTCTATGTTGTACCTTGAACCCATATAACCCATATAACAAGCTATATTTAATTTAAAATATGCCTAAGAATGGTTACCTTGAAGGGACTAGAAAAGTGAATTGCTAATACCAGCAAAAAAGTATATCCAAGATTGGCCTCCAGGAAACTAGAGAATATTGTTTGTATAATAAAGCTATAGCTACATTAGTCATTTTGCAAGGCAAGAAACAGTATTATGACTATTAAATGTTGCAACAAATATGCTGAAATACTACAATTCTAACCACATGATTAAGAAATGTGCTGTAATGAACATAAACACTAAAATGTATACATTGCTGTACAGTGCATGGAACATTCCTCCAAAGGGATTGATACAGTAAGAATGTTAGGAAAAACAAATTAACTTTTTTTTAAAAAAATGGTATCTACAAGAATAAGAACAAAATGCACGATGGTAATTCAGTATTGGTGAATTTGGTTTTTGTTGGAGGGGTTACAAATTCTGTGGAAGAAAAAATAAAGTTATTGCCTATTTGTAATGATTGAATTTTGTCTATTTTTTGTTGGTATATAGTTAACACCATACAAACTAAAACAAGATCAACCTTGTTTGAAATCTTGTACACAGAAGTATACAGGGTGTAAATATTTATAAAGATAGCTTAATTTCAGAAAATTATCAACTCCAGTTCTGCTTTATTAAGATAAAAAGATGACAATGCCATAGTTCCAAGGGAATTTTGGTAGAATTGCTTCATATGTAAGAACACATAAGTGCAATAGTAAAGGAGATCCAACAACTTATGGACAAAAGTTTTCATTGCATTAGTCCCATGTATAGTTGCACATTATACATCTGTAAAGCCTTTTTATTTGCTGATAAGCACTCTGAACAATAGTAGCAAAAAAATCCTTCAAGGAATATCCCTCACAATATTCCTCACAATATCCTTCGGCTTCTTTGATTTGGTCTTGGAGCGGTCCTTCGAATAACTAACTACGATGCCTTAGGGACCAGATCAGAAAGCCACCAAGTCCATAGACAGCATAACAATTGTGGATGCATCTCAAGGAATCTTTATTTACATAGATACCGTGTTTTTCCAACAATACGGCCTCCACCAATAGGAAGGCCCAGCATGATTTCTAGGCATGAGGTAAAATTAAGCCCCACCCCCAAAATTTAGGTCTAAAACCATGTGTTTTCCTGCCACATTGTTCATTAGAACTACACAAGATGAAGAGAAATGGGGAAGGGCGGGGGTGGGGGGGGGAGAAAACTTGCCTTTAGGAGTGCCCTGCAGGTAGCCTAGGCTAGAATACCCCGATAGCCGATAGAAGCTCCCCGAAGGCAAAGTCCCCAGCCACTTCAGGGCGCACGCACACACACTGCCCTCGCCCCGAGGCTGCTTCTACTGGCTGATCGAAGTGGCTGGTGGCTGCACTTGGGGAGCTTCCATCGTCCGAGACTGCCTAATGGCGAGGGGACACGAGCAGCTATGCCACGCCCTGAAGCGGCTGGGGACTGCCTTCGAGGAGCTTTTATCAGCCAATAGAAGCGGCCTCACGGCAAGGGGAGTGTATATGTGCGCTCGCCCCGAGGCCGCTTCTACCGCCTGATTGAGGAGCTTGCGTACATGCGGTAAGGTACATGTGTATGGACCGCTCTAGGTGGGGAAGGAAATTAAGTCACCCCTGAAAAGACGGCCTAGCCGTTTTTTCGGGGATCAAAAAAAAAAACAAGGCCTGGCCTTATTTAGTGAGAAACATGGTAGCCATCTCTTAACTATACCCAATTTGGTGAGCTCAAGAAACAAAACAGCATAAGTCCCTAGAGAACACACTGACTCCTTAAGTAAAACATCCCTTTCTACCTGCTTTAGCCTCTTTTAGGCTGTTACAGATCTGGCCCAAGGGGCTGCCCTGGAAACAGTGAAGGACTGGCCCATGGTGCCCCTGCCAGTGAAAACAGCTCAGGAAGGTCGGGGCAATCCTCCTGAGCTCCGTTCTTGCTGGCAAAGGGTTGCAGGAGATCATCACAGTCAAAAATTGAAGCCAATTTTCATTGTCATAGTGCTCAGGTCACCAACAGCACGCCCAACATAAGTGATGTCAATCTGGCCATGCCTCCTTAGCCCCCCCCCCCCCCAGGTCAAACACAAACCTGATGCAGCCTCAATGAAATCGGGTTTGACAACCCTGATCTAGAGTGTCGATTACTGTAGTCACAACTGTGGTGACAAGGATCTAATAGTATTTCCAAACTACAAAATAGAGAAAATGTGGATTGCAATATCCAGATCAGTGAAGAAATTCAAAGAATAATGCTTTTGAAAGAATCTGGGTTAAATTAGAATAGAACAGAATAAAATAGAATAGAATAGAATAGAATAGAATAGAATTCTTTATTGGCCAAGTTGATTGGACACACTAGGAATTTGTCTTGGTGCAAACGCTCTCAGTATACATAAAAGTAAAGATATATTCATCAAGAGTCAAGAATCATAAGGTACAACACTTAATGATAGTTATAGGGTACAATAAGTAATTAAATCATACTAGGAAACAGTCAATATAAATCATAAGGATACAAGTGACAAAGTTACAGTCATACAGTCACAAGTGGGAGGGGGATGGGTGATAAGGAGCGATGAGAAGATTAACAGTAATAGTAGTGCAGACTTTGTACTTAGCAGTGATGACTTTTGGGGAAAAACTGTTCTTGTGTCTAGTTCTGGTGACTTGTTTTGAAGGAAGGAGTGGGAACAGTTTATGTCCGGGATGTGGTAAAATAACATAAAATAAAATAGATGCTAACATCTGTTATTGATAAAAAAGAGGTGTGAGTGTTTTCCAAAAGCGAAGTACAAATATATCAGAGAAACACAACTTAGTAATGATCAGAAATTTTAAATAATTAAAATTTAAATAAACTTCCTGTCTTTTCTTGTTGAGAATTTCAATAGTTTTCAAACCAAGCTATTCTTAATTTGATTTTAACTAATAAGAATAGTAGACAAAACAGAAAAGGATGGAGGAAATTGTGTATATACAGCTGGATTTCTTGATACTAAGGGAATCCAAAACTGAATACTAAGGGAATCCAAAACTATGCCATTGAACCTTGGACTTCATTTAAAACAATGATAACTATACCATGCCAGTGGTAGCTGATGGGAAGAGAAATTCAAGATGGCTAGGATTTAATTTAAAAACCAGATACTAAAAATACAATGGCATAAAATGGTATAAAGCATAAGACAATCTGACTACAGATTGAAACATTTTCAACATATGAATGAGATGAAACCTTCACCAAGAAGAATACGAGATTCTCTAGATTTGGAGATATGATGTCATGAAAACTAAAGTTCAGGAAAGGATTCTAAGAACAACAAAGAGGAAACAAGTTCAAAAGGAAAAGAAAATATATAATATACACTATAGCACAGGAAAAATGCAGAAGGGTAACAATGAATTTGTATTCTTTTGTTCAGTACCTTACAATGCTGCTTGAAGGAGTAGGAATACAGCTTAGCCATTATCAAAAATGTGAAAAATACCGACTGCCCATGAATTAACTAATATTTCCAGGTTTAAATGTATCGCATCCTGTCCAAATACAAGTACAATGTAGAGAAAGCTGGATAGGCATATGGGAAGAATATTTAAATTGATATGGGCAAGGGACTCTTTCAACTGTGACCTACAAATTCTTTCTTTTCATTTTAGGTTTAGAAATCTTACTTAGGATATCAGAGCCTAACCTTGTTTTCAGGTACTATATCTTACCTTTTTCCCTGTTCAATCATATCCATGGAAGTCCTGCAGTTTTTTTGGCAAGAATTTTCAGAAGTGGTTTCCCATTACCTCTTTCCTAAGACTGAGAGAAAATGATTAGTCCATGGTCATCCCATTGTCTTTGTAGCTATGAGGAATTAGAACAGTCTCCCCAGTTTCTAGCCTGAGACCTTAAGCAGTATATACCATACCAGCTTTCATATATTACTTACACTTTATTTTTCTTTTGTGCAAAAGACACTGTTACAGAAAAATGTGCAAGAGACACTGTTACAGAAAAATAAGCCCATGACTGATAAGATTTCAATCAACTGTTACCAATTTTATGTGTTTGCTTCATAGAATTAATTAAAGACAACTTCATAGAATTAATTTTGCATGACTTTCTAAACAGATTTTGCATGACACATTGAACCGCAAACTAAACACATTTATTTTAGTTTAATATAAATGTACCAGATAAACCAAACTTCAGTGGTCAATTCAATATTCACTGTGCAACACGGAGGGGAGAGAAAGATAGAAACAAGGTACAAGACCAATCACATGGCACACCCTGCCATATATCAAAAAACTTTTGGACTCTGTAGAACACAGCTTCCAAGATCTGCATCTCACACCACCCAAAGGCTATCCTACAAGGACAAATTATAAATATTGCTTGGAGGTTGGAGATAATTCCAATGTAATCTACTGAATCCCCTGCATGGATTGCCTTTATGACTTTAGAGGACAGGCGGGGAAGATAGTTTACCACCAGATTGCAAGGACAGAAGCGAGCGGTCAGACAGGAGAACTGAACTCATTAGTAACTTCATCTTGCAATGAAGAAGAACACACATTCAATTTTGCAGCTATTAAAATTGTTGGACGAGCAGGCACAAAAACAGCCAGGGAAATTACTGAAGTCTGGGAAACAAATGCTTCATCAGTCAACAGGAGTGCTGATTTACCATCAGCCTATCAAGTACTTAATAGGAGAGGGATGGGCAGCACAAGCAAACAGCTAATGACTTAAAAACCAGCCATCAACACATCCCAATGAACACCTAAAAAGCCACTTACAAGGGACACTATAAATACCACAAAGAAAACAGCACACACTCTGCTCGAGAGAAGTTCCCAGAAGATGGGCTCCAGCACGAGACCGGAAGCTTGGAAGACAAAACCTCTGATTCCGGGCACCGACCCAGATTGGATCCTGCAACGAAATCGTGGGACACTTATATTTGCCTTCATTTGTCAGTTCATTATCTTTATTTATAATCACCTGTAAGGATGACAATTTTCCTGGCTTAATGTAAACGATGTGACTAACCATGGGTATAATCAATCAATATAAACAATTGTAAATAAAAATACAGCAAATAGATGTTTAAAAAATAATGTATAAAGACCTCAAACATCTGTCAGCCAAGGCAGAAGTGACAAAGGGTGTTTGAGAAGGGACCTAGTTCTTAGTTTTCTTTCCTTTTATCAGAAAAAAAAAAATCTTTTCCCCAAGATCGGTTTATGATTCAGTGTGTCACGGGGAACTAGAACTCTGGATAGTAAAGTTAGCAGTAAGCAAACGTGGCTCTTTTCCCTAGAAAGCCTGTGTTCTAGCACTGTCACCTCAGCGCGGCCCCCATCTTTGCCGGAGAATCTCTTCCCTCAGTTGGGACAGGGGCTCAGTTGCTGTGGGGCGGGGGGTGGGGGTGGGATATCATGGGCAGGACAGTCACTATTTCAGACTCAGAATTTTTATTTTTTACTATATTATTATTATTATTATTAATAATAATTATTGTCATTGTGTTGTTATTGTTATTGCTGTTATTGTTATTGCTGTTATTGTTATCATTATTATCATTATCATTATTATTCTCAACGTGGCAACGGAATTTTCTGGTTCCTCAATCCTCAAATGAGCAATGGTATGAAACGCAGCTTGAAGGAAGGTTGAAAGTGTCATTTATCATTGTTTTTATTATTGGTAAAATGTAACTGATATGTACTGGGACAGGCGTACGTCAGACAAATTATTGCTCGGCAAGTCACTGAATGTGTGGAAAGAGGAGCCAAGGAGATGCATGCTCCCTTCCGCCGCAGAAGCAGAACCAAAGCGGCTAATCCGGGATCCATAGCCCCGCCATCCGGTTCCATCTCGCGCGGCCCCGACCACATCGACCAAGAGTCAGAAGCGGCTCAGGCGAGGGCGCGCGAGCCCGGGAAGAGCGGCAGAGCAACGCAGTCGCGCCTTCCTCCTCCTCCTCCTCCCCCCCCCGCCATCAAAACAGCCGCTAAGCTCCTTCGCCTCTTGAGAAAGATCCCCGCAGTGCCCGCCCTTTCCCCGCGGGGGGCGCGCCCTGCTCGCAACGCGCATGCACGTTCCCGCCTCCGGCGCGCCTCGCGCGTGCGCGCGCGGGCCAGGGAATGCTCGTGCAGGAAGCGGCGGTAACGGCTAGAGACGCGCGCCATTCCCCCTACAATTGCCCCCCCCCCCCCCCAATTCCCCAATCTTTGCTTGGACCAAAACACTCCCGGCACCGTACCCCCCCCCCCCCCCCCCCCCCCCCCCGAATTCCCGGAATCTCCGCGCGAAGCGCAGCACGGCAGGTAAGTTTGACGAGCATCTGCGCGCGCACTCGAGGCTCGGCGGCTCCTGCTGCTGCTGCTGCAGCAGCAGCAGAACCGGAGGGAGGCGGGGAGGTGCGCTGGAGAGGTTCCGTCGCGCGCCGCCCCTTTGCTGCTCCTTCCTGCGCGCGCCGTTGGTTCCCCCGGCCTGGGAAAGCTGCCTCGCGCTAACCGGAGCCGCCGCCGTCTCCTCCTTGACCGGAGCAGCAGGATGCCGGAGATGGCGCAGTCCCGTGCAGCGCGGCGGCAGGCGGAGGCTTGCTCCGGGGTAAATGGAATAGCTTCGACGAGAGTCCGGCAGCGCCGCCCATTCGTTCGTGGTGGGGAGCGCGAGCGAGGGAGCGAGCTCTGCCGCGAGATTTAGTGGCGGCGGCGGCGGCGGCGGCGGCGGGGGGAGGGAGGGGAGGGGAGGGGAGGGGGAGGGGTTGGAACGGAAGGCTGTTTTCTACGCTCCCGCGCGCGCGGGCCTTCCCTGGGCTCCGCCTCCTTGGTGGAGGGAAGGGAAGGGAAGGGAAGGGATGAGGGGAAGTCGCGCGTGAGGGGATCTGTGCACTTCGCTACGCTGCAGCCCCGTCTCAGCGGGGCACAGTCGTGAGGCCTGCACGGGCACTAGCACGCATGCCCCGAGTATGCACCGTGCACGTTTCTTCCATGGTTACTCGCACGGAGCCGGCACTGCTGCTGCTGCTGCTGCTGCTGCTTCTTCTTCTTCTTCTTCTTCTTCTTCTTCTTTTTTTCGGCCGACAAAACGTGCACGTTAGAATCGCATGCCCATAAACTCAGGATGTTGGGGGGGGGAGGGGGGGGGGGAGGAACTGGCTTGGAAATCGGCGTCGTTCTCCTGGTAGTCATTTTCATCTCCCATAATAAGCGTACTTCACGCTTCGGACCATTTAAATGTGAAGGGATATTGTTTGTTCAGTTTACTGGTGCTTATACCGGTTGTTACAAGAAAAGCTTCTTAAAAACATATCACTGTTTCTTAGGTCGGTAGGGTTCGATGCCTACTTCCCAAAGCTTATTTGCAAATTTCGGGAGTCAGCCATAAAGTCAAATATTGAATGTGTCTGAAAAGGTAATTTTTGGAATTCGGTTTTGTACAACTGGAATTCCAGTTGTACCTTACAGTAAGCTTCTCTTGAACCTTGCTTTTGACTTATATAAATATACACAGAATTATTCTCTTATTCTTGGTTTAGTTCCTTTGGCCTTAACAAATAAATAAATAAAAAAAATCTGGACTGCCTGTTACTTTGGTGAGTTTGCGATCAGGAAAGATAGTTTAGAAAATAATTGAGGTAATCACGATGTACCCGCTAGTTAGCTAAAAGGATGATGCAGTTCATATATCTCCTAAAATTGAAAGAGCGCTTGAGAAAATTTTATGCATGGCATTCTCTGTTTCCAGGTAATATTCTGTCTAGGACTCTAGGCCAGTGATCCCCAACCTTTTTTGTACCAGGGACCAGTTTCACCCAGAAACACTTTTTCAAGGACCGGCAAAATCAATTCTTCCCCAATAGTAAAGGGCTTCTTTGCTTTAGCTAATATAAAATATGTACTTTAATCACGATTATTCATTCTTTGCAGCCCGGTACAAAATGACTCACAGACCGGTATCGGTCCAGGTCCGGGTGGTTGGGGACCCCTGCTCTAGGCATTCAGAATACATGAGAAAAGGATCTGCATATTGTATAGTATTCATGAATTCTTGAAAGACTAGAGCAATGATGGCTAACCTTTTCGTCATCGCGTGCCAAAAGTGTGTGCATGGGTGCGCGTGTATGCACATGCATGCCTGCACCCATAATGCAACGCACACGAGTGCTTTCCCCTGCCCACATGAACACACTCTCCTGCCCCCCCTGCATATGCACACGTGACTCCCATGCTTTCCCACCCCCTGCGCATGCATAGCAGATACCTGACAATCAGCTGGCTGGTGGGAGACGCATGCTCAGGAACTGAGCTATGGTGACAGCTCGTGTGCTGGCGGAGATGGCTCTGCATGCCACTTCTGTCACGCGTGCCATAGGGACTAGAGGCCCAATCAAGATTTTATCTTTCATGATCAGTCTTTGTGAGCATAGAATCCTTTTTATATAAAGGCATGAGAAAATTATGACTCACACTCCAGTAAAGAAAATCAGCATATTGTATGTTCTTCTATGTTCATCAGTTGTTTTGCATATTCTGGAGATTTTTTACTGATCCAAGCAAAAGTGAAATCAGAGAACCTCACCCCCCCAAAAAGTACAGCAGTAGTTGGTTTCTAATCCACTATTATAGTCCAGATTTACTTATAGGGTAAGCTGCATGACTGTACATGAATTCTAGTCACTTCTTATCTCATATACAACCATTATTTTGTACTAGATATATGAGTAGGAAACTTCTATATGTGAACCAGGAGTGGTTCTTGATTTACAAATTCTAATTTAGAATAATGGTAATTGGATCATCAGATAAGCTAGAATCAACGGTTTTAAATGGTAGAAACTCTGGACGTGGGAAAGCAAAAATGTGAATGTAAAAGGTGCCAACAAATAGCTTTCTGTCAAAAACAAGGATCCTACTTATGACTTCTCTAGGCCTGGGTATTGGTTAACTATTGTGCTAATACGAATAGACCAATCCTAAACTTGTAAAGAAAAAGCTTTGGACATAGTTAAATTCAATGAAGACAAGTCTTTGGTAAAAATAATGTTGAAAAACTGATGAATTTTCAGTCCCTTTGTGAGATCAGACTGTTAATCAGTTTCTTGCTTTAGACCAGCGGTGTCAAACTCGGGTGTCATGGTGGCGTCATGTGACATATGGGGACTTTTTTTCCCCTTTGCTACACCGGGTGGGGATGGGGCCAGCACATGATGCATCCAACCTGTGGGCCATGAGTTTGACACCCCTGTTTTAGACAAATGTGTGTATGATTGCAAGCAGCTGTTTCTGTTAGTAAGCAAATTCCCATTTTTTTTTAATTCAAAGGGTATTCCAATTGCTGACAGTTCTCTACATCAGATTAAAATCTTACTTTTGCTGTGGATAACATCACCTGGAACAATAAAGCAGCTGCTCCAAGTGATGTTTGCATTTTGTTATGGAAAATACCTGTCCAGGATGACCCCTGTGCTAATGACATGAGTAGCAATAGCACAGAGAAATAAATTACTTGCTTTGAAATTATGAAACATAAATAGAATCTAAGATTTTAGCTTTAGCAAAAGTGTTGTAATTAATTTTTTATTTCCTAACTGCAAAAAATCAATTTTGTTAGGTGACTATGAATTAAATTAGGATAAAAGTGTTGTACATCAATAGAAGGAATATTGACTTGGCATAAGATAATTTCTGGTGCATTTTCTACCAGTTTGCCTTTTCCACTAAATAAATCACTACTGAATCACTAAAAGTTGGTGTTAAATTTGAGGAAGCCACAAGAAATTTGGAGTGGTTCCATTCATAAAACAATCATGAGCACCATAACCAACAACAAAAGTTGCAAATCCTTCAAGGTCCCTTTCTTGCTACACCTTTGTTCTTCTCCTGGGTTGGTCATTGTGTTTCCAGACAATGTGTAGGATGTAATTGCCCATTATTTTGTTTTTGTAAAAAAAATTCCAGAACAGGTCTCAAGCACATCCTTCTGAAGAATAAAACTTACTCTTTTTACAGTTAAAATGCTTTTTGAAAAATGTACAGTGTCAATGGTACAAAGAATTTGATGTGAGCATTTCCACCATTTGGGATACCTTCAGTTTGGGAAATCGCCTCTGGAGTTTAACCCCTGCCCAGTCTTGCCAGTCATAAGCTTGTTATGTGACCCTGAGCTAGTGATCTAACATAATTCACAGGATTGTTATGGGGGGGTGATTTTTTTTTCATAGTTTTGTTATTGTTTTCTTTTTCAGGTCCAGGGAGACCAGGATAAGAATCTGCTTCCAAAACATTGCTCAGATACTAAGAAAAGATCTTTCCTTGTTCATGGTATATTTCTTTGCTTATATTTCCTTTTTTGTCTCAGTAAACTATTTTATTATTTATTTATTATAAATAACTATGAGGAATAAAGGTGGAATCTTGGTTTTGTTTATATGCTTTCCCCTTTACTTAATGTTTTCTGCTTTATCTCCTGGTTGAAATATAGCTTGTCTCTCTGTATTAGTTCTTTCTCAAATATATTTTGTTCTGTTTTGGTTTTTTTGCTTTAGTTCAGGTGAAAGAAGGAATAATATATTCTGGCAGGTTGAATCTGGTAAAAGAGAACTCCAGTTACAAGCTGTTATATTTATATTATTTATAAGATCTGTAGTTCATTTGTGAACTTTTTCTCATGAAATGTATAAAATAATAGGTAATCAACTTTGCGTGCATAGATCATTTGAAGGTTATTCATTTACTTTAAAATGTACATCAGCTGAATAAAAATGTTCAAATGTGGAACTTCTTTTAACAATATCTTGATTTTCTTAAAGTAACTTAAATAAATTTGTTTTTTTCCAGGAGTTTTTCATCAGTATGTCTGAAACCATTAAATATAATGACGACGATCACAAAACTGTGTTTCTGAAAACATTAAATGAGCAACGATTGGAAGGAGAATTTTGTGATATAGCTATTGTAGTAGAAGATGTAAAATTCAGAGCACACAGGTGTGTTCTAGCTGCTTGTAGTACGTATTTTAAAAAACTTTTCAAAAAATTGGAAGTTGACAGCTCATCTGTAATTGAAATAGATTTCCTTCGATCTGATATATTTGAGGAAGTGCTCAATTACATGTACACAGCCAAGATTTCAGTTAAGAAAGAAGACGTCAATTTAATGATGTCATCTGGTCAGATTCTTGGTATTAGATTTTTGGATAAACTTTGTTCTCAAAAACGGGATGTATCAAGTCCAGAAGACAATTCACAGTCAAAGAATAAGTATTGTCTTAAAATTAATAGACCGGTTGGGGAGTCTAATGATAATCAAGATGATGAGGTTGAAGAAATTGGCGATCACGATGATAGCCCTTCAGATATGACAATGGAAGGGACTCCTCCTAGTCAAGAAGATGGTAAATCTCCAACTGCTACTTTGAGAGTTCAGGAAGCAATTCTAAAGGAGCTGGGGAGTGAAGAGGTTCGAAAAGTGAACTGCTATGGTCAAGAAGTAGAATCTATAGAGTCTGCTGAAACTAAAGAATTGGGATCACAAACTCCTCAGGCTCTAGCATTTAATGATGGCATAAGTGAAGTAAAGGATGAACAGACACCAGCATGGACAACAGCAGCTGGAGACATGAAGTTTGAGTATTTGCTTTATGGTCACAGGGAACAAATCGCATGTCCAGCATGTGGCAAAACATTTTCTGATGAAGCACGGTTGAGAAAACATGAAAAACTCCATACTGCAGATAGGCCCTTTGTTTGCGAAATGTGCACTAAAGGCTTCACTACTCAAGCCCACTTGAAAGAGCATCTAAAGATCCACACAGGCTACAAGCCATATAGCTGTGAAGTATGTGGAAAGTCTTTTATTCGTGCACCAGACCTAAAAAAGCACGAGAGGGTTCACAGTAATGAAAGACCATTTGCATGTCACATGTGTGACAAAGCTTTTAAACATAAGTCCCACCTGAAAGATCATGAAAGAAGACATAGAGGGGAGAAACCTTTTGTCTGCAGCTCTTGTACTAAAGCATTTGCCAAAGCATCTGATTTAAAGAGACATGAGAACAATATGCACAGTGAAAGGAAGCAAGTAACCACAGCCAGTGCCCTCCAAAGTGAAACTGAACAATTACAGGCAGCGGCCATGGCCGCTGAGGCAGAACAACAACTCGAAACTATAGCTTGTAGCTAAAAAGAGGAGTGGCCATATGTTGGAAAATGAAAATGTCGGACTGAAAAACTCACTTCTGAGTATTTTAGTGTGATTTAAAAAGTAGAAATATAGTTGCAGTTTGCAGCAAAAAACCCTCTCATATCAAGCATGGATAAGACCTTAATCAAGGCATCCGTCCAATTGGATATAAATTTTTTAGAAGTCAGACTCTAGCTGTGTTATATTCCTCTCTTTAAAGTACTGGGTTTCAATGCATGCCTTACCCCATTGGAATAAACTGCATGTGAAATGGAAGATGTCATACTCCGAACTCAGTGAAATTTAAGTCTAAGTATTTGGATTTAAGCTACTTTTGTTTCATTGAATCCAGTTGCTTGGCACCTAAATATGTTTTTTTTATGATTTAGGAAGAGCCTAAAATAGAGATTGTGAGCAATGGTGGGAAATTATAGGATGAGTTGCCAAGTCAAAAATAAATACTTGTTAGAGATTCATTGCACTGCAAGTGCTACTTAGCTGAGTCTCATGGATTTCAGTAGAAAGTACTACCATGTGAGTAAAGCAAGATTAGATTAATTCAAAACGTGTTGACTTATTGGCCTACAAATTGTGCTGTTAGCAAACAGTTTAATAAATTATGTCTACTATAACAGGTATTTTTTAAAAAAAATTATGGGAAATTATGAGTTTTACTGAGTGCAAGTATTAATTTGTAGGGGGTGAATGTATTAATTTCCAATGTTCTTATCAAAAGTAATGAAAATGTGTTTAGATTTCATATTTTATTTATTTTGTAGTTCTTTAGCTCCAGTTTCATCTACTGTAATTGTTGATACAAGGTGTATGAGCAGTATAAACTATTGTGGGTTTCCCCCCCACCCTAAATTGGGCGGCAATGAAGTTGCATGGAGCTCTTTGTTAACTGACATTATGATTTTAGTTTTCATAAACAAAATGGCCTCTTCCCCTCTACCAGAGATATAGAAATAGGAGGTATCGGGCCTGAAATTACACCATGAAATTTAGGCCAGTTATTATAAATTTTATTTTTAAAAACCACAACAAATAATAATAAAAATGATCATGCCTCTTCCATGTCATTGCACCATCTGGTAGCCTCTGGAAGCCCTCCTTATGAAGGACATGAGTCTTAAACCATTGCCCATCTCTAATTAGATAATGATTAAAAAAACATCCTGATGCTTCTCTAATCTTTTCTGATCTTTACAGTCTTATTAACGCATATTAAGCTTCATTATACCTGTTGAACTTGCTCATTGCAAGCATACACAGCATTGTATATGATATGATGCCTTTTTACTTGAAGGCATGGAACCAAGTGTGTGTTCATTATGAACCATGGACAAAAGTTTTCAGGAATGCTTTAATATTGTGCATGATCCATTGGGAGATGTTGGCTAAGTTAGAAAGAAGGATTTCCTCTAAGATTCATACACTGCAACCAAAGCCATTCATTCCTACTCTCTTCCTTCTCAGCTTTTAAGTTTAGCAGATCTCTAAGAACCATTTGATAACTGTCTGATAGTGGCTTTTTGCTTTCTCTGCTCTGACAAGGAAAGATTGCTAGCTGAATTGTCTGCAATTTCCTTTAATAATACTTAAGATTTTTCCCCCATATCCTAAGAAATAAAAAAGGACGATTAGGAGTAATATAGAATTCAAGTGCAAATCCTTGCTAATATAATATTCCAGGATTTGGTGATATTTAGCAAGAATTACAATTGTCGCTATCGAGGCAGCATAATTATCAAAGGTTCATATTCTAGTGCAGATAGCACAATGGAGTTTAACGAAAAAATAAGTGTAACGAAAAAATACAGAGAAGAAGCAACCATTTGAAAATAGTTGAAAAAAAATCCATTTCAGTTGCTTCCAGTTAATGAGTAAATTATTTTTGCTGCTCCTGAACACTAGATAAATAATTATGGTGCTCCTGATAGTTCGGAGAGGCAAAAGAGTTGAACTTAAGTTTTAATTATGGCATTGTTCCAGGAGAAATCAAGTTTAAAGATTCCAGCTTTGATTGCATGATATTTTTCTCAGTATGGAGTAGAATTCCTGACCCCCAAATACAACTTGAAATAGCAAAGTGTCAAATGTAGGCATCTCAGACCATTAGTAACTTTTCCATGAAACTTGGAAAAAATGGAATAACGGATTATAGTTTGGAAAAAAACAACAACCTAGAACAATATAGTTATCACATTTGAGTGGAAGAATTTAGAATTAATTGAATATACTGTGTATTCCATTAGTGAACATAGCTCAGTTCTGTATGTGTTTACTCAGATGTCCCACAAAATTCACCTTAATTACCCCCAACGTAATGTTACAGAATTGCAACATAAAGATGATTCAATTGTGTGGTTTTGGGATATATATTTTAATTCAAAAGTATTTTATATGAAAGTAAATCTTACTGACCTAGACTATGCTGCTTACTAATGAGTATGCTTGAGCTTGCAGTTTAATGCCTGTGCTTCATAAGTAATTATCCTGCTTATCTTCACAAAATTACACCCAGCTTTTGGGGACAGGTTTCATTTCATCTTTGATTATCTTTCAGTGAATGAAGTTATCTCTTGAAGTATTTATCCTAGGAATTAATAGAAGATGATGGGATCTTTTCCACAGAAGAAAATGGTTAGCTGTGAAGTTGGTTCAAATTTCACTTAGCCTACCAACTCAAATTAATTTACTAGTCTAATTTAAAATAAAAGTAATTTTATTATTTCAGTTACAGGTTTCATTTGTAACAAACTAGAATGGGTTTTTTATGAAGTAAGAGGAAATTTGATCATTTATAAATCTTGAAAAACATTTCTCCACTTATTTATACATAATTGTTTTACATGTATTAATACAACTCATTTTAAATGAATATAGATATTTTCTGACAGGGGTCAGATAAGTATTTATAAATCAAACATCTCTTACATTTCTATATGAAGCTAACGTTTTAAATAATGTTGATATAGCTATGGTCTTTGTTACAATGTCATTGTGAAATATTCATTGAATAGGCAACTTAAAGTTATATTTAAAATGCCAAAAAGTTTGAAATGTATCTTGTAAATAAAACTTGAATATTTTAGAATATATAAAGATTGTGTGCCTATACATTTTCCAAGAACATCACTTCATTTTCTGTTTTGTATGTATTTTTGAATATATTTTGTAATACTAAAATGTTAATTTTAGTACATACAAATCTTTGCTTTACAATATTTTGATTTTTTTCTAAATTGCTAGTTCTGATCTAAAGAGACATGAGAACAATGTGCACAATGCACATTAGTAAAAAAAATAACACTGACAATTATAATTTATATCTATTTTTGACATAGGTCTTACAAAGTAGAAATATGTGGGCAAGTTGAAAGTTCACCGTTTTAAGTCGATAATATGACTTGTGCAAAATGTTCTTTCATGGATCATTCTAGCTTTGGAACAGCCAATTTTGGAATTGGAACATTTTATGCTGGAATGTTGGCAACTTGCATAGATAAGCAAAAATGTTGAAACGTAATGGGTTGGATCTATAATAGCCATTTTGTAAGCAGATAGCACTGGGTAATGAAGAGATGCTCTTCACTGGGGAAATGGGAAGAGGCAATCAGTTTGTTTTGCAGCTCTCCACCCAACTTCTTGATATTTTTCAAGAAGCAAAGGCAACTGCAAGAAAAGGAAGGACACAGGAAGAGTTCTGCCAATTCCTCTCCTTTCGTATGAATTGAACTCCACACAGAAGAATTGTTGAACTGACGTGATGATGAGTTCACAACAGGAAACTTTGATCCTGGGAATCGCCTATTCATATTTACTTTGAAGAAAAGCTCACTAAATTTAACTCTGCTTGTTTTTAAGTAACTTCAGATGTTATTCAGTTGAATTTCAGTTGTTGAGTGAAACTAATTAATTGAGACACTCACATGACTGCTTTGCTCAACGGCCACAATTCCAGCATTTCCAGTTATGATCATTAAGCAATTTTCCTGTGTCGTTAAGCTTCTGGAGCAAGAGGTGCCTGCCAAGTTCAGTTCCCCTTCATGCACAGAACAAAGTTTCAGCAGGTTGCAGGAATAAAACTGGTCAGGATCTGAGCTCTGCTTCTCCACGCCGCTGGATGAGTTCATCTCCTCTCCGTGCATAGAAGACAACTGCTCTGGTAGGCTGCAGGAATGGAGCTCTTTTTACTGGCTTTGTCACTTTGTACTGTTATGGCTTTAATCAATTATAAGTTGAGGACTACTTGTGTGGTGTATTCTAATGGTTGAAAAGTGTTAGCCTGTATCAGACTCTCTTACAAGAAAGCAATTAGAAATGCCCACACCCCACCTTTTCATGGACCATGAAAACCTGATTCATGGCTAATTTAGATGATGATTTTCAGTTGTTGCTCATCATTCAAAATTTCACTATGCAAATATTCAGTCAAAAACACGATCTTAGTATGAGTTTGATTTCTTTTATCAGAAAGTTTATTTTCCTTAAAAGTAAGAAGAGGAAATTCAGATTTCCTGGCTCAGATCAAAATGCACTCCAGTAGTAACTGTCTCTACTCCTGGGTAAGATACACAGAATGAAATCTGTCCCAAACAATTTATCTACGGTAATTAAGATAGGTTGAGGGGAAAATATGCTAATCCAGCCATTTTTATCTAAAATGAACCTTGTTAAATCATTTTTTAATCATTCAGAAATAATTTCCGATCAAGTGAAGTGTTTTTGTGATAATGTGATAGAGCATTAAATCATAATAGTACGAGACAAGAAACAAGACAGCAGTGGTAGCAGGCATAGAGTGATAGCAACTTTAGGGAGAAGCAGTATGAGAAGCTGGAAAATATATAGGCCAGAAGGAAGAACTGGAGAGGCTGTGCAAAGTAAAGGCCCAAGTGGTACGGGTGATGGTAGCAGCATTGAGGGCTGTCACTCCTAAGCTCTAACAGATCCTTAGGCATAATATCAGAGCTCTCAGTACAGCTAATTTTTTGCACAGAAGACATACTCCCATAGAAGTGAAAAGGGAATATGAATGCACACAAACATGCACATATATATATACATACCACTATGCTGTGTGTGTACATACACTGTATGTATGTGTATGTGAGTGTAATCCATAAAATATCCTTGTTAATCTTGCAGCAAAAAACAAATGGTATTTCAGCCCACGTATTTTCTATGTGAAGTTTTGCATAAAATGGACTGATACTTTTATTCATTTGTGAGATGCCATAGATTTGATTTCTCTACAAAAGGGGTTCATTAGAAATGTAATGACAATGTTTTTCTATGTTTATGATAATAATGTCCAAAGAAATAGTACAGAATTCAGTACAGTATATGTGCAAAATACATGGGCATATTTATTTAACTATTCTTTTCCTATATTACATCAAATATGCAGGAAGGTTTATTTGCACATTTCTTGTGCACTTAAGCAGTTCCCAAAATGGCTGAATTTGTCTTCAGATATATTAAAGTAAACTACTTCTATCGCGGGATACTGGCTGGAGTAGCTGCTGTTATTGTGTTATATCTTAATATTCTAAATCCTAAACTTTTTATGATTTGGGCTTTTGAAGATATTTTAAATTTGGGGAATAGATGGCAAAACGATCAGAGACATAAACTGTAATATAACTTACATATTAAGCAACCAACCAAACATGCAACTCACTTTATGTATATTTTTATTCTGTGTTTCTACTCAGATACACAGTTGATTTTAGTGAGTGAATTAAGAACACTTTTAAGCCTTTGCATTTAGTTTCCTGAGCACAGTTCTGTTGTTACTTTGACAGAAAGTAAAAATGGACTAGCAAAAATAAATATGATCTGTTTAAAATAGACACTTAAGGGCTGTTATTGTTTAACAACAAGAATGGCTTTTTAAAATTAGTAATTGTAGGGATGGTTTTGATTTTAAGGGGGCAGGTTTCTGTTTTCAGGGCAAACACCTGAAAATGGCATTATTGGCTTATAACCCAAGCAATAATCTAGGATATTTTTTAAAACCCTCCTTCCACCCCAGCTATTAGTTTCTGATAAATCAATGGAAGGATTCACAAAGATTGTTCAGGATTATTGTTAATGAATCTTTCCATTGATTGTTAAATCAATGGAAAGATTCACAAAGATTGTTACTAAAAGACATCAAGAGCCACACTTTTCATACTACCCTTTTTCTCCCCTGTAGCTGCAGTTAAAATAGTCCCAGGTAATAGACTGCAAACAAGAAAGCAGCAAAGTATACAGAAATTTCAAGAGCCCCTGGCAAAATGTATAGGTTATTGATTGCTTTTGAGGGGAAAAAAAGTTTAATTAATCTAAAGAAGCCCTGAACAATAATACGTAGCAGTGCTTCAGAACAGCCACTTTACAAGAGGCTTTTAACTTAGCCTTGAAGAACCACCCTGCTCATTTCACCTTGGCTGCATCTGGTGCAGAAGATGATGAGAGATAATTAGGAGCAATTACTTTATTCTCCTGCCGAGAGAGCGTCTGCTTATTACCTTTCCTCTTTCCCCTTTCCTGCTGTTGCTGCGGAATTCAGCCTAGCTGTGTATGCAGTGAGCGAAGACATGGGATATGTGCTGATCAGTGAGCTCCTTCCTCCTTCTCCTCCTCTTCCTCCCCCCCCTCCACACCGCCCCAGAGCGCTGCATTTTGGAGATAACTGGCAAGGAAGCATTTCAGGACTGGCGGCGTTGTCCTGTCAGTGTAGCTGTCCAAGGTGCTACTACTCCTGGATGTCACTGCAAAACTCGCCCTTCTAATTTGCTTGTTTGCTTTGCCCTTCCACTCGCTTCCTGCTTCTGACACACGACTTTGTGGTGTCTTATTACACTGTTATCTTGGCAGGAAGGAACCATGGTGTTTGCTCTAGGTAAAGTATTTAATCTTTTTTTTTTTTTCCCCTCTCAGATTGTTGTAGACGGGGCATATTTTATTCTCTGTAAGAAACGAAATGCTCACTGTAATCCTATACAAAAATGCAGACTTTTGTTTTTCAGGAAAGAAACACTGAGAACTACGTCTGGAACTGAATTTGCTTTGATTCAGATGAAATACAAAGCAATGTTTGGATTGATGGAGTGTAGAATGAGGAAAAGATTGAAAATGGGAAATATTATTTTATAGTAATTAATTTGCTCTTGGTCTCTCCCTCCTCCCTCCCTCCCTCCCTCTCTTGCCCCCCCCCCTTGTATTTTTAGCAACAGTATCATTTTCATTTAATATGTGTGAATTATAAAGTCATATTTCTGCAGAAAAGGGTCATGCTGTCTAGACATAAGCCCCTTTTCTGTCTGAACATTCTCTAAATCATATTAGAAGATAAACCTTTATTTACAGCAACATCCTTAAGCAAATACTTTAGGCTGCAATCCTATACCTGCCTCTTCCCTAGGACTACAATTAATTGGGTTTAATAATCACTTTTAAATGGAAACAAAAAAACCTCTTGTCTCCTCTTTTTTTCTTTGAATCATTTTCGGAGAACTGTTTTAGTCTATGCTGCAAAAAAAAAAAAATCAAGAATCTGGTAGCACCTTTTTCAATTAACAATCGGTTATTAAAAGAGATTAGTTTTTGTGAGCTGCAGCTTATACCTTTTAATAAAAGTCATTAGTTGGAAAAGGTGTTAACAGACTCCTGAGCCTTGAACCACTAATTGGGAAGTTGAGCTCATTAGCCTCGGGAGTAGTAACAATGAGGTAAACTGCAAATAGGCAGAAGAAAAAGAAGAAAAAGGTTATTTTAAATTAAAAATCAGCTCCCATACATTTACCAAGCCATGAGCCTCTCTTAAATCAGCATACTTCAAATAAATTTGCGTAGGATGATAAATCTGCAATACAATTATCTACTTGGCTTGCTAGAAATATCTTTGGAGTTATAAGATTACAACCTTAGTTTTACTTTCTTGGATTGTCAATTTTCTTACTATATTAATAGCATGTATGCCACTGTGAAGCATTTGATAAACAGCTGTATATGAATAATTAGAAATAAGTAATATTATTGGGAATTGGGTCAGGTTCATAGAGGATGGATAAGGCTCCCCTAATTTTTCAAATGTTGGCAAAAAAAAAAAAAAAGTCTTCTAGCTGCAACAGCTCTTTGATAAGAAGTTTGTATCCAAAGATTGGTTTGGAATATATGTTGCAAGTGCAGTTTTAAATACATTTTGAGTATCTGAAATGGTGATGGTTGTGCAAAACATCAAAATATAATATTTGCATAAGAGCTCCTATGAATTATAACCCTTACCTTGCTACAGTCTATTTCAATGAAATATCTTTCTTGTGCATGCTGTTTGTGATCCTTTATCCAGAAGTGCAATAAAAGTGGATTAAGTAATAATTCCTCTTACACTATTTTAATGAGACAGAAATGTGTGTTTCAGTGGTGCAAGATATGGGATTCTGTTGGAAATTTAGTGTTCTGATTGAAAAAACTAACAATTAAAATCCAGCCAAAAGCTGATAATTCATCATTAAAGCACCGCACAATGCTGTATTATGATTCATTCCCTGAAATGCTATGATAGTATTTACAGGCCCATTCTAATACTGTTTAAATGGAAGGAAGTTTGGATATAATAAATGTCAGCTCTCAACCATTTTTTTCTCCCCCTGTTCCCAAAATTCTAATTCCACCACAGAATTTAGCCAGCTTTTTCCATTGCTACTGATCTTGTTCATTCCTTGTAGCAGTTTGTCCCTCGGGTAGGAGTTAGGAAAATTAGATATATGAACTTCTTGCTATCTTCCACTTATGTGTTCTCTGTATGTCAATTCTCGCTGGAAAATTAAGGCCACAGAGAAGGAATTCCCAACTAACATTGTCAATGATAAAAAAATAAAGTCAAACAATTTGTGAAGATTTCATTGTAGTTTAGGTGATACCCATTTTCAGAAAAATAAGGATGTGATTAAAGAATTCAAGTTGGAGAGGAATATTATAAAAGTCAATAGAATTTACTTTCAAGTGAGTTTAATTCCAATCAAACCCAATCCAGTTTTTAAAGTGATAAATTCCAAAGTGGCACATAGCAGACCCGATTGTTATGGGAAAGTTTTATTTTATCAGAGGAATTGTTTATTTTCTATAGCAATCTAGAGTCATTCCATTTTTTTCTTACCTCCTATCTGGCAGAGCAGATGGTTCACATCATTGTTCACAACTGGCTTATTAAGGCAAACACATGAGATTAGAAAACTGCAGCAAGAGATTATAACCACTATAAAGGAACAAACAATGACCCCTTGATAATAAATATGCCTTTTCCAACTGCCTTAGTAAACAAGGTTTTCACATTCATACTCTCAAGTTATTGTAAAGTATTTGCTTAATGTAATCATTTTTGTTCAGGTTGTCTTTGCAGAAAGATTTTTAAACATGCATTCTTTTATTCCAACATCATTTCAGAATTACTTAATGAATTGAGATGATATCCCCTGAAATTCGACATCAGCTATGAATATTAGCCAGCATCATAAATCTTAGTATGGGCATCACACACACAAGAATTATTTAAACAATGTTGAAGCTCATTTGAATTAATGGAATGGAAAACTGGATAAAATGAACAAAATCATATCATATTTTCCAATCACAATATGTGTTTGTAATATTAGCTGTGAGCTGAATTACAGGTTCTATTTTCCTTGTGTACTTTGTAACAAAATCAAACACAAATGTTCGTACAAAATGGGAAGGTGAGGAAACGAACTCTTTTATGAGCAGTAATTATGATTTAGCAAGCATGTCAATTTAAGTTTACACAGGAAATGGAGTGGTCTTGTGTGTGTTCACTTCATTATCATGAATAGCCAAATCTAGATTTTTTTCCATTAATTTTCTATTAGTTCTAAAATAATGTCAAAAAGGGAGAAACCACAAAGATTAAAAACACATACATTTGACCTTTTTTTAAAAAAAAAAAAAATCACTTTGTATATTTTTTTGTTGATAGACAAACTGAGACATAAATTTGGCCAGAAAAAAAATTACGAACTCTAATGGGAATTCATAACAAGCAGATCAAGAAATACAAATGTTTAGAGCAGGGGTCGCCAGCCTTTTGGACCTCAGGGACCACCAAACTCATAATTTTAGATCCCAGGGAATTTTAGATCCCACTAACTGGTTCTGTGGGTGTGGCCTAATTTATGGGTGTGGCTTGGTCATGTGACTGGCTGGGCATGGCTTGTATGTAAATATTATAAATGTTTATATAAATATTGATTTTTTCATAAAAAAGAGCAACTTTTACCCAAAATCAGGCAAAGCAGGCAGGTAGATTGAGTTGCTCACAGAATCAGATTCATTCAGAGATCTATCTGCCCTCAGCTAGCTCAGTCTGTCACATAAAATTTGCTTGCAAGCAAACTCACAAAATTAACTCACACTATGCATGTAAATATTGAATTTTTTATTTTTAAAAAGAGCAACTGTTACCCAAAATCAGGCAAAGCAGGCAGATTGAGTTGCTCACAGAATCATTCAGTGATCTATCTATCTGCCATCAGCTAGGTCAATCTCTCAAATTTGTTTGCAGTGAGTCTGCACTGAATTTGCTTGCAAGCAAACCTTCAGCCCTAAGGGAGGTTCGGCTGTGGTGAGCCGAAGATCTAAAGACGAGCTAGAAAGCAAGATATCCAACCATTTCCTGCTTCCTAGCTAATCTAAACCAGCACAGCAGAACAGAGGATGGTTGGAAAAAGGAAAAATAGCAATTTAGCAGGCAAGTTTACCAGGTAAGAAGTGAGTGGGTGGGGAGGTTCCCTCAGGCCATGTGGCCAGCGCAGCCTTGTGTTTCTGTGCAGCCTAGATTAATTGCTTTGTGGGGGTGTTCTGGGGGTGTGATTTCTCTGCAGCCCACCAACATTTTCTTGCGGCCCACTGGTGGCCGACCACTTGTTGAGAGCATTCAGCTGTTCAGCAAAGTTCATAAGCATCTGTGCAGGAGCAGGCAAAGCCATGTGGTGGAACATCATGACATCACAACACAAGCCTCTTAACATACACATTTGGATCTGATATCAGGACATAAGAACAACCAACCAAGTCTTGTGTAATGCTGTTGCAATGATTTGTTTTTCCATCACCCTGATTTGTAAGTTGACACCTACGTGAAAATTATTAGAAGCATCTGCCCAATTCATTGCACAAGTTTATCTTTAGTCAAAGAATAACAATAGCAAGGAGTAAAACCTGTAGAAGCAATTAAATTCAATGGGTGCTCTAAATAGTATAAAATCCTTTGCAGGTCATAAGCAATCAATATTGCTAATAAAAGAATCCCATTTTTAGAAATTTAGATGAATCATCACAGACCTTTCTGCACACTTAGTTGTTAATTGTACTAAAAATGCAATATAGCTTTCTTTGCAGGGCCTTTGCGCACAACTTCAATATCTGTAACAATAAATATATTTCCCCAATTTTCCTTTTTTTATGCATTTAGAAATAGAGACTCAAAATAGAAAAACATACAGTAAATTTGCCAAAAACATTTTGGTTTATTTCTCAAGGGTCTATTCTAAACTATTACTTTAGAAATGCATATACCTCCCTCCCCCCCTTCAGAATCAGATTTTCACAATATGACATATTTAAAACACTGGTTTTGAGCGGTAATTAGATTTGCTCTGAAAAAAGATATCAAGATTAAAGTCCAGTCTTAAATATAAGTTCATTGAATGCTCAAAGGCTACCCACTGTTGTCAACTCTTTAAGCAGTTGAGCCTTCTAATCGAAATGGCTTTTGGAAACTCAACCGATGCTATGACACAACCAGATAGGCTGGGCTGTATTCTTTTAGCCTACTTTCCCCCCAAATTGGGACTGTTAGGTTAGGAATGAAAGGCCATGAAAGACATTGTTCTCACTTCTACCCTAAAACAATTCAGTCTTCAGAATAAGCCCTCAAGTCTTCCTACCAAAAATTACCATTCTGTTAGTTACATTTTGACAGTGCAACCTGAAAATGAGGTGAAGTTGGGCTGCTGGATCTCCTAAAGCCGTGATGGTGAACCTATGGCACACATGCCGAAAGTTACACGCAGAGCCATTACTGCTGGCACACAAGCCCTCGCCCAGAGCAGGTCTATTGTGCAAGTGCATGCGCTGGCCATCCGACAGGTAATTGCCAGGTATCTGGCACACATGCATGGGGGGCAGGGGGCACGGGAGATGCGCACACATGCGCAGAGATACATGGTGCACAGGGGTCATGCACATGTGGAGAGACATGCACATGCTTGCGGGGTCATGCACACAAGCGTAGTGGGCATGGGGGACCCACATGCATTGCCTTCTGGGTGCTGGCAGGGGAGTGCATGTGTGTAAGCATGCACACAATTTTTGTCACAGGAGCCCAAAAAGTTTAGCCACTGCTGTCCTAAAGGCAGTTTCCCCAAGGACAAAATATGCAAATGATTCTTGGGAAATTGCAAAATACAATTGAAATTGGGGTAGTTAAATTCAAAATACAAAGTGCAGACAGCAAGTCTTTTAGTTAGAATTTGACTGACTCAGGCTCTCGATTACTTTAGTCTCTCTGAGACAATAAATAATGGAGAACCATATGAAAAAAGATAGTCACACGGGTGGGATTCTACAGGTTTGCACCTATTTGCTAGAACCGGTTAACATTCTAAGCACTTCGGAGAACTGATTGTTAGAAGAAATTATAGGCCTAATCCTGTAAGGAAGGCAGGAAGGAAACATTCTGGTGTTGCTTACAGAAACTGCCTCTCCCTTAACCCTTATTACATTCTTGGCAGGACTAGACTTCCTGTCTCAGGAACTTTTCCGGAGTTTTTTTCCCCTCCTTTGCTGGTACTTTGCTTGTGTGGAGTGACCATTCAAAGTTACAATGGCACTGAAAAAGTGACTTATGGCCATTTTTCGCACTTACGACTGATGCAGCATCTCCACAGTCATGAGAGACCAGGCAAGGAGATGCATGCCTCAATGTGAGTGATATTGAGTTGGCCATGCCCAGCCAGTCACATGACCAAGCCACACCCATCAACTAAGCCACACCCACAGAACTTGAATTTGAATCCCACCCCTGTAGTCAAACCTTTTTGGTAGTTAAAAGATATTGAAAAAAATGATGCAGTCCTCAAAGACTATAAGAAAGAAAGAGAGGCTTTGAAGAGTCTGAAAACATACCTCCTTTTCTTAAGCAGGATTTCATGGAACAGTAGTAAGTTCAAAGAAATAGAAAGGTGGCAGTGATAGTTGGAAGAAAAAAAAAGTAACCATAGCTCAAGTACATCTATTGCATAAAGCTTTTTTGAACATACTATACTGTCAAAAGTGTATTGAATTTGGGAGGAGAGTGATATGAAATACCCATGAAATAAGAGATGCCAAATAGTTGTGCTACTCAAACGTCAGGAGGTTACATTTGCTTAGCATTTAGTCCATAGGCTTATATACTGCTTCGTAGGGCTTATACAGCCCTGTATAAAAAGTTTATGGAGTCAGCATATTATCCCCAACAATCTGGTTCCTCATTTTACCAACTCTGGAAGTATGGGAGGCTGAATTAACCCTGAGTCGATCAGGTTTAAATTCCAGGCAGTGGGAAGAGTTAGTCTGCAATACTACATTTCGACCACTGTGCACCCTGGCTCTTTTCTGTCTTGGTCTTCTCTGTATAAAAGAAAGGAGGAAAAAATGGAGACTCACTTCCAGTTCAAGGAGACTAGAATGAAAAAGTGAGCAGCTCAAATCTGAAAACAGACTTCTGAAAGACAGGAGAAGGTGAAGGGCATCTGTTTTAAAGTTGGACTGATATAGAGGATGAATGATGATCTTAATGGTAAGACATGCTCTGAGCCACAAAACAATACAAAGAGTATTAAAAATGGAATAACTGTGGCACAAATCAAAGACCCTTTTTCATATGTTCTTATACTATAGCATTTGAGAACTTCATTTGAGATTTATAAGTGTCTATAAGTAATGATTATAACATTTTTCTTTGGTGTCTCATTGAACCAAAATGTTTCCACAATCGTGTGACTTTCCTCTAGAATTATAGCTGTCATGCCCCAGTCAGAATATGAGTCCAAGGGAGAGGCTGAGCATCTGACAGGGAGTGAGAATGTGGCTCTGTTGGCTGTGGAAGAAACTGGGGAAGGGTAATGTCCGGCTGGACAGAGGTAAAGCAGGGCAGAGGGAATTCAGAGGAAGATCCAGGCCCACCCCTTCTTCATCGTAGGGCATTCAGGGAGGAACGAAGAAGGGAGCAATGCGACTTGAGTGGCTTATGGGGGAGGAAAGGGCCCTGATTCCCTTCACTAGCTGCAGCTAATTAATTTATTAATTAGTTTTTAAACACAGTGTTTTAAAAGGAGCTTGCACACAGCAAATTGAGAGCAATTGTGAGTTATTCCTTATCCTGCCCTATAAGGTTAATTACTGCAGTGTGGTTTGTGGGGGGTTTTATTCACAGTTTGTATGTACTTTGTTTTTGGACTGAATTTCCTCCATTTAAAGACTGTTCTTGGGAGAGGATTTTTTTCCAGCCGAAGGTAACCTGGACATTGGGGGTAAAGTTGGAGGTATTAAAGGGACTCTTCTTACTTATGTGACTCTGTTGCCTTTGTGCCACACACTGGGTCATCACAATAGACTTCCTACATTTTTCTGAAAAGATTGAGAAAAAGGAGATGAAAATGCTTTAGGAACTCAGCCAGGTTTGTATAGTTAGAAATGCCTGAAAGATGTTTGTCTCAGGGCAGCCAATTTAAAAATAGCCAAGAGCATTTTTGATTAGCTTTGGGTCAACAAAGGCAGATCATATTCCTGAGACAGCAGAAATATATTGGTGTGGAAAGCAAACAAAATTGGTCTATTGTCCTGAGAAGACCACAAAATTGGGAATATTGATAAAATCAGTATTTTGTTTTATGTATATGTATATTTGCAAATGCACTGTTATTCCTAAGAATACACAGACTGGATTAAGCTTTTTTGTTTATGTTTCCAGAAAGAACATTTAATTATTTATGTTGAAGTCAAGTTAACAAAATATTTTTTTAATCAATACATGTTGATCATCCTTCTGTCTTTCAAAGGAAAGCAAGCAATTATTTTTTTAATCTTTAGCTATTCTGGAACCAAGGGGAGGAAAAAAAATTCACACATTTTGGTAACATTTTTGTGCATATGCAAATACAGTCTTACAGTGTTACTGCTAAGAGTATAGGAGTCCATATTTAATATATGTTTTCTTGTAGTGGGCTAGGACTTTTACTGTAAAAGCCACAGCACAGGCTCCATAGTCTAATGTTTCTCAACCTTGAAAACTAAGATATGTAGACTTCAAATTCCAGAATTCCCAAGCCAGCAAGGGTTTATTTACTATTTCCTGCTCTTATTATTTTTAAAAATAACTCAAGGCTGTGAACTTATCCAATACACTTTCCTCCTCCCATTTTATCCACAACAACAATCTTATGAGGTGAGTTGGGGCTGAGAGAGACTGACTGGCCTAAGATCACCCAGATGGTTTTCATGGCTAAGGAGGGACTTGAGTATGTAGTTTCTTGCTTTCTAGTCTGATACCTTAACTGCTAGACCAAACTGATTGAGAAACACTTGTTTAGGGTACTCTAATAAAAGTTCTATAGCTTTTCAGTGATGATGGACTAAGAAAATTCAGCGTCATGCCCTTGGTAGATTCAGATTCTGAGAGAGAGGAGGAACAGCCAACAGGGAGTGGAGATGTGGCTCCAGAGTTTGTGGAAGAGGCTGGGGAAGGGCAGAGGCTGGCTGGGCAGTCAGAGGAAGAACTAGGCCCATCCCCTCTGCATCCTAGGACACGCAGGGAGGAACGGAGAAAGCAACAACTTTCCTTGCGAGAGAGGAAGCAGCAATGATCCTCCCAGTTGGTTGCAACTGGGGGAGTGAGACAGTTAAAACCATCAGATTGCCAGAAGCAAAGCATATTTTATTTTGGTCTGAAGTTATCTTGGTTGGCGTCCTTCCAACAGACTGTGCCTTGTTATCTCCTTGAATTTGGTAAATACTTCTCCTGTTCTGTAGTGGAAATTTTGTCATTGTAGTTGTTTGGTTTTTTAATTTCACCTCAATCTGCTCATTAAATTCGGAATGTATTGCTTTCTTTTGAAGACTATTTTTGAGTATGTTTTGTCTCCAACTGAGTATTATTGAACAATGGGGCCAAGTTGGAGGCATTAAAGGACATTTATTTAGGTTTTGGATTTTGTTACATTTGTGTTACACTCTGGGTCATCATATCTAGTACTAGCCATAACCAAGACATGCAAGTGCATTTTCAGATAAAAGATCACAAATAGCAGGCCTGAGAAGGAAAGCATTATTCTTGGTGAATGGTAAACAGCTGGACCAATAATCAATGACTATGTCTGTAAGTTTCCAGCCAATGAAAACTTTAGAGTGGTGCTTATCCCTCATTGATAATTTAAAGTAATATATATTGATATATTTAAAGTAAGATATATTGATATATTTATATATAATTTCTAGTTAAAGTAATCTTATTTTTTTCTGACAGGGGATAAATCTGGAACCGGACAGGAAGAAACAAAACTGCAGAATGCCAGCAAATTGATTGTGCATATGGCCATTCAGCAGGCAGTCCAGCAGTTCTCTCAGGAGAGCCACCCAAAGGAAAAAGGCATAGGCAACCATGTGAGCCTGCAGTTTGAAAGAGGGCAATTAGCCAAGAAGCACAAGAAGAAGTAAAAACCCATATTGTTGCTCTTGGATCATCCAAATGGCAGCCCTTCCAGCTTCTTAGAATCAGCTTGTGTTGTCACACTACAGACAAGCAATAAACAGTGATAGAAATAAGCAGTCCTATTTCCTTCCTCAGAAATAGGGGTTTAAGAGCACCAACTAACATAGTTAACATTGATGCTGTGCCTCTAACAATAATTCTCAACAACACAATGACGGGTGTAGTAGTGTCAACCCAAAACCCTCCTAAATGACAGTTCTGTGTTCAAGATGTCCTTAGACTGTATCTCATTATCAGTATACATTCAACTGGAAGACAGCTGTATGGTTCCATTTTCCCAAGAATCTACTCTATTGAAACATTGAAGAGTATGTTTGCAGTTGTGTCCCTGAAGTACCAACTCATACATAGGCTTAAGAAAGGAAGGTAAGATACAGAAGTGTTGCAATAAAAGGGGACAAATCTATAAGAGACCCTTCTATAAATGAACAGAATAGGCTTAAATATGGTTCAGCCCACTGTTTTAGCTTTTTTTCTTAGTTATTTGTTTAAATTCTACATGACTAATGTGTATTTAAAAATGTCATTGAGCATTGGACAAAATTTAGAGAAAGTTTAGTATCACTATATTATCTTATGTATGTCTCTTTAGAAATAAGCTTCTTTTAATTCAGTGTGATTTATTCCCATATAAGCATCCAAAAAAATAGGCATATGCCTTATTATCAATTATAGTTGAAAGCTTTATCTTAGTTTACCTCTTATTGTTCTCCATTTGCATTATCTTCCATTTGTTCTTATTTACAAAGCTTATTACCATTAACTGTAATCAACTTGCCTTAACTCAATCTTCCTCCACGATCCCTGGAAAATACCAATGAGAAACTGGTGCATGGATGGACTTTTCAATTGTATTCATTTATATTCCTTGTGTACAAGAAAATAAAGAAAGGTAAAGGAATTTTTTTCCGACTGGCCTTTACATACCTTTTACATACTGGCCTTTTAATCTACAAGAGTTTTCCAGGCTTTTACTTGGCCTTAAATATGGCTTCTGTTGAAAATGTGGTCTCTTTGTTCACAGTTCTACCTTGCATGGAATAGCACGAATTTATTGGGCATGCTTTGGGTAAAACTGGGTGTTAGTGGTCCATTTGGCATGTTAGCCAGATAGTACTGTCTTACTTAGCAGAGAACATTGCATACAACATAGCTGTGACGAAGGCTAATAAGCAGGTTTATAACCTCTTCCTGAAAGCAATTGTTTTAAAGTCATATTAATCATCCTGAGAATTTCATAATGAGATATACATATCATATAAAACACACACACACACACACATATATATATATATATATATATATATATATATATATATATATATATATATATATCAAGTATCCAAACTTCCAATATAAATTAAGTGCTATCAAAAATATAAAATATATTTTTTAATTTGTTGAGCAGGTGTTCGATTAATGGTACATTCATTACTTATTGGCTACAAGAAGGGATACAGGGAAGGAGAAAGCAAGAGTGATTAAGAATAACAATGATGCAATCCGTAAAGCTCACAAATAATTTCTTTTCAATGCATATGTGGAGAAATGCAGACATTGTTTCAGCTGTCTGAATAATCCGTTTTGAACAGGAATTGTTTGTATATAAAAAGGCTTAAAGGCTCACATCACTAACTCCTTGCTGATCTTCCACAGTTCTAGTTCAGAATATTAAATGATTGTGATAGGCATTTAACTATTTCACTTGACCGTATCTGTTTATTTGCATGACTTTTTCCTGTTAACATCCCTGATCTGAAAGGTCATGAAGATTTTTACTATTACAATATTCTTCTGTCTTGGCAAGCAAGCAAGACCAGCACCATTTTGCAAAAGATAAAAGACAATTCTTTTCTCATTGCTATTTTGCCCTCTCTGAGCATTCTGTTTCTCTGTTTAGATAGGGAAATGGTAGCACAGGTTGTCTAATAAATACTAGACTCTTATACACACTTATTTGGAAATAAATCTCCTCAGATTGAACAGAGGACATAGTTCTCTAGAGATAAGAAATTGTCAGCCTATTCACTGGGGCTTTGTTTCTAATAAATTGGGGTAGGAATGTTGTCTGTTAAGGAACATATGCTTTAAAAATACTGAGAAATATTCATGCAAAGTTCCAATGGTTTGATTAAGGAAAAGAATTCATTTATTCATGGCTTGTTATATATATATGTATGTGCATGTATGCCATATGTCTGTGCTATCTTTCAGTGAGACAGAGAGGGAGGGAGGGAGAGAAGGAGGGAGGATAAAAAGAACCACTATGCCCCCCATTGTTGAATTTGATATTGATGTTTTTATGACTGGTATATAGAATAATTTGAACCCTAACACTTTGAAATTTAAAGCCCATGTCACACCGAACCAATGAATGCAAAGAGGATGTAAAACAGACAAAAAACCTTGCCATCCGTCCGAAAACGCGATGTACTCACTGCCTCCGTTTTGCTTCCTCTCTATCCGTCCAGCATCCGTTTATTGACGTTTCATCCGCTCCAAAAGTTTTGGGCTGCCCAAAACTTTTGCGTGGAAAATGTATCCAGTTCGTCCGTTCTGCATCCGCTACGCATCTGCTATGCATCCGTTACGCATCTGTTACGCATCCGCTATATCCGCTTGGCGTCCGCTGCGCATCCGCGCAACTCGCATCCACCCGGACACAGGGAGGAAGCAGAACGGACGTGGAACAGATGCAGAACGGATGCAGAATGGATGCAGTACGGAAACAAAGCGTTTAAAGCGGAAAAAATGTTCGCAGAGGGGACCTATCTCGGATATTAAGGATGTCTAGAGGATGCCTAGAGGATGCCTAGAGGATGCAAAGGGACACCAATACTGCCTATAAAAAGGGGGAGCAACTCGTCTGCATCTCACTTTCAGAACAGCAGCCCACCTGTGCAGACCTTTGCAGCCTTCATCTGACTCTTCCTCTCCCACAGCATCCGTCATGTCCACCGTGGATCGTACCACAGTCCTTTTGGCAGCCACCATCCTTCTGCAACAGTACGAAGCCATCTACAGGCTCTGTGAACTCTACTATGGGAAGAAAAAGAGGCGGCCAAGAAGCGTCTGGGTCCAAAAATGGATCGGGAGAAGAGCTGAGTACGGACTGTACAACAAGCTGATGGTGGAGCTCAGGAACGAAGACACTCGGGCGTTCCAGATCTTCATGAGGATGCCTCGAGCCATGTTTGACGAAGTTGTGCAGCGCCTGACACCCAGGTTGACCAAGGCAAACACCAACTTCCCGCCCAGCCTGGAACCTGGGCTCAAGGTGGCACCCTGTGCCACCTGGCCTCAGGAACCACCTACAAAAGCATGCAGTACGGCTGGAGGGTGCCACACAACACCATCAGCATTGTGGTCAGAGAAGTGGTGCAGGCCATCATCGAAGAATACAAGGAGGAGCTCCTCCAGTACCCCTCCACTGAAGAAGGATGGAAGAAAGTTGCAGAGCAGTGGTATCAGAGGTGGAACTTCCCCCACACCGTTGGAGCCATCGATGGCAAGCACGTGGCCTGCAAAGCTCCAGCCAAGTCGGGGTCCACTTATTTCAACTACAAGGGCTTCTTCAGCATCGTCCTCTTCGCGCCATGGTCGATGCTGACTACAATTTCATGTACATCGATGCTTCAGGCTACGGCTCATCTTCAGATGCCCAGGTATACAATGCCAGTGACCTCAAGGAGGGGCTGGAAGGCAACCTCATCGTGGGCTTCCCAGATCCAGACCCCCTGCCCAACGACACGCAAGATGTGCCCTACTTCATCGTGGGGGATGACGCCTTCTCCCTCACAACCTACCTCATGAAGCCATACACTTCCAGACTCCTGACCCGTGAAGAGAGGATCTTCAACTACAGGCTGTCCAGGGAAAGGCGGGTGGTGGAGAACGCCTTTGGCATCCTGGCCAACAGGTTCCAGGTACTTCTCACCACCATGCAGCATCGCCCAGAGACCGTGAGGAGGATCGTGGAAGCTTGCTGCATCCTGCACAATTTCATGCGCACCCGCTACCCAGTCTTGCAGAACAGGCTTGTGGACCGTCAACAAGGCAATGGGGACATGGAGCCTGGGGAATTGAGGCAAGGGCGAAACCTGATCGACACTGAGGATGTGCAAGGCCACAACAGAGCCTCACGGGAAGGGAAGAAGCAGCGCAACCTCCTGAAACACCGGTGCAACTCCCCAGCTGGAGCGGTGGAGTGGCAAGACAGGATGGTAGATGCTTAATGGATGCTTCCTTCAGCCTGTCTCATCACACGGATGAGATTGGGCTATGTATGTTGGGTGGGCCTACAATGAACAGGGCATTTAATAAAGAGTTGTGTTTGTGTTCAAATGTGTGGATCAATGCTTACATTGTTATTGATAAAAAAGGGCCATAGGTGTGGCAGCTGGGAGGGTCGACCATACAGTCCCACTATGCTTGCACTGGAGGTTTATCTATCCCACAGCTATTAGCCATTCCAAAGGTATCCCTGCTCATTCCACAGGTATCCCTGCCCACCCCACTGCTATCTTAACCCATCCCACAAGCATCCAAAGGCTTAAGCCAATTCTAAAAGTTTCCACCAAGACTTTATTAAAAAAAACAAATGAAGCAAGTGTGTGAATCAAAGATAAACTTTACTGAACAACAAACTGTAAAAAAAAAATGACCCAAGTCAAGTGTCCAAATAAAGTCCACAGGTAGCCAGCTACCCGGTCTCCGGCACTCTTCTTGGTCACTCGGAGGTGTGCCCAGTCTCAGGGGTGAAGGGTCCAGGTGCTGTGGTGGTGGGTGGTGCTGGAGTGCCTGGCCTCGAGAGGACAACAGGGGACGGTGTGTTGAGAAAGCTCTCGGACACCTGGCTCAGCCCCGTGTTGCTGAGAGGTCCTTCCTCCATGTCATGGGGTGTCAGTCCCAGTACTGATGACAGATGAACTGAGGCCGGGCTTGGCTGTGGAGTGGAGGAAGGAGTAGTGTAGTGGGGCTGTGTGCTCTGCAGCTGGGTGAGGACTGGCGTGGGTGGCATCATTGTCGTGGGTGGCATCGCTGTTGTCGGCATCATTGTCGTGGGTGGCATCGCTGTCGTGGGTGGCATCATTGTCGTGGGTGGCATTGGTGGCATCAGTGAAACAGGTGGCAACGGTGTCGCCCGATGACTCTGTGCCTGGACTGGGAAGGGCTGCTGCCTGTGCTGCTGAACCTCCTGGTAGCCGTAGCCCTGGTAGGTGAGGGCCTGTGGGAAGCCTTGGAATGGGAGGGACATCACCTGGGGTGGAGGAGCAGACCTGGACTGGGTGGGAGCAGGTTCCTCTGGGTCTGGAGGGTTGTGAAGCAGCTCGGTGATCCAGTCCTTCACCAGCTGGTACTGTGGATCTGCCATTTCCTTGAGGGTCTGGTTGACATAGGTGAGGAAGGGCTTGCGGTTGGAGGATGAGGAGTCGGTGCTGACCAGCTGAGAGAGGAGATCTATACTGGTGCGGATGGTGTCCCTGATCTCCAGCAGGACACTGTGGCTCTGCCCCTCCTGCTGTCCGGCTCTCTGCCTTTCTGCGGAGGCGGAGCTGGGGGTGGTGGATGCAGCTACGACTGTGGTGGACTCGATGTCTCCTTTCTCCCACCGCACCAGGGAGTCCTCTACACACTCAACCATGCTTACGACACCTGTCCGCGTGTTCTCCGCCATGGCACGCTCCACAGAAACCTGCCTGGAGACAGGGACTGACTCTCGGCCGGAAGAGGACTGGCTCTCAGCAGGCTGCTGGAGAGAGAGGGTCATGAGAGGGGCTGCTGGTGCTCCTCGTTGGCACACCTCACCCTCCAGGAAGCTGCACCTGGCCATGACGTAGGTCTCTCTGTCTGTCAGCTTCACAGTGGCCTGGCCAGATTTCTTCAGGTGCAGCTTCCCGTACCAGGTGTGCATGTGCTTCCACCAGCTGAGGAGCACCTCCGAAGTGTAACCCATACTCTCTGCCCTCTCTCTCCAAGCAGCCTGCTTCCGCTTGGTGTCTCTGTACAGCCAGTGTCCCTTCCGCCACAGATAGTCATTCTCTCTCAGCCACTCCAGCACCTCATCCTCGTGCGCCTCCTCAATATAGTATTGCCTCCTCTCCCGTTGTCGCATATGCCTCTTCCTCCCTTTGGCTGGAACAGATGGGCCCTCATCAGAGGGGCTCCCAGGTAGTAGGGGCTGCTCCTCCACACCACCAGCAGCAGCAGCAGCACCAGCAGAATAATCATCATCATCATCATCCTCACCAGCAGGATCATAATCATCATCATCAGCAGCAGCAGCAGCAGCAGGATCATCATCATCATCAGCAGCAGCAGCAGCAGCAGCAGTGGCAGCAGGATCACCAGCAGCAGCAGGACCAGCAGGACCAGGATCAGCAGCAGTAGAGTAAGCACCAGCAGGGCCAGCAAGTCCAGGAGCACGAGCAGGACCAGGAGCATGAGCAGGATGAGCAGGACGAGCAAGACCAGGAGCACGAGCAGGACGAGCAAGTCCAGGAGCACGAGCAGATTGAGCAGGACCAGCAGGACCAGGAGCAGCTTCAACAGAGTAAGCCCCAGCAGAAGCCCCAGCACCAGCAGAAGCACCACCACCAGGATCAGCTTCAGCAGAAGCCTCAGCAGAAGCAGAGTCAGGGGCAGGGGGCGGGAGGTTGGCCCTGTCCCTCTTGCCAGGGATGGTGGCAGGTTGCTGAGGCTTTCGCTTCCTCCCCATGGTTGTGGGGTTGCTGGCTGGCAGGGAGGCTGGCAGGCACCAAGGCTGGCAGGTAGGCTGGCAGGAAGCCTGGCAGGAAGCCTGGCAGGTAGGCTGGCAGGAAAGCTGTCAGGAAGCCTGGCAGGAAGGCTGGCAGAAAGCCTGGCAGGAAGGCTGGCAGAAAGCCTGGCAGGAAGGCAGGCAGACAGGCAGGCACCAAGGCTGGCTGGAAGGCAGGCTGGCAGGGCAGGCAAGGAACTCGAAATGTCCAGCAGCAGATCTTTCCTCGGAATGCTGGCCACGTGCGAGCTGCTTCCCTTTATATCCGGGGGGCTTACGTAATGCTTCCCCCCCGCATGCGCAATTAACGCTCGGCATCCATTCCGCTTCCGCTGTGCATCTGCTGGGCTTCCGCTGTGCATCCGCTTTATCCGCTGTGCATCCGCTGTGCATCCACTTCATCCGTTCGGCGTCCGTTCTGCATCCGCTGTATCCGTTCCACGTCCGCTTCGCTGAGGCCCCCTGGAAGCCCTGCGGTTGCGCCATCTGCTCCCATCAGTTTCCATCCGCTGGGCTTCCATTCCGCATCTGCTTTGCATCCATCCTGCGTCCTCCCCGCGTCCGTGTTATCCGCTCTGGTTATGCAAATTTTTGCCCCTTTTAAGAGCGGATAACAACGGATGGAACATTTTGCTCATCCGCTGTGTCCTTTTTGCATCCGTTGGCCAGTGTGACATGGGCTTAAGTTTTCCCTCATTAGAAAATATATTGTCGAGTGAGAATTACCGAAGCACTTTTCATCTTTTGCTTTTAGTGAGTGGTAAAGGTACTATTTTAAAAACAATACTTTATTTGTACCAAAGTGTATAGGACTCATGTGGTGTGGGAGCGTTTATTTTTGTGCATATAAAAAATCTCACTGTAGTTATCACATACAAAAACAAAGCTTCATGAAAAAGATTTTTCTTCAACTATTTGTCTGTTAGTCCCAAAAGAACTGGTCTCAATTGCGCATTAATCTTTAAAATCCTGTGAACTGATGTAAGTATTTAAAACCAACATTTTCTATCTTCCAAGCATGATTAAATTTCCATTCTTATTGCTCATGTTTCCAACTGTATTTGAAGAACCTTTATGCACAAAATGATGTACAATATGTTACATTTCTAGTAACATATAGTACATCATCTTGTAAAAAATTATCTTTAAGATTATAACAATGTAAATTTCAGTCCTTTCATCCACATATATTCCCATTGTTCCATCAGTATATTATAACCAACATTTTAACTGACTTTCACGTTTTTCTGTTTCAAATTTCAACAGAGGTTTATACATTTTAGCAGTTGCATATTCATCATTAGTACATAATTACATTTCAAATTCAGGTTTACAATATTCAACTCACAAAGAAGAGGCAAGCCTATCTGAGATAAAGATATATCTGAGATATCTGAGAAAAAGAGAAAAAGAATTTAAAAAATTTCAAGAGAAGTATTTCTCAATTTTTTTTACAATGGTAGTTCAGTACAAATCAAAGAAATTGAAATAAAAATAAAAATGAACTACATAAGGAAAAAACTTTGAATCTGAAAAAAGATCAGGAAAATAGTTGGCATATAAATTATGAAAAAAAAATACTGAAACTACAAGAGAGAGTATATTAACTGATAGTGTGACCATACAAAAAGCATTTCACCGATATTATTCCGACTTGTATAAAGTGAATTATTTTTACATAGAGAAAATAATTGGATACCTAAAGAACAAAATTTGCAGAGGATTACAGAAGAACACAAACATTATGAATGGACCTATAACAATAAGGGAAGTTTCTGAAGCAATAAAAAGATTAAATCAGAAAAAAGTTCCTAGATCAGATGGATTAAAGGTTCTTATAAATATCTCAAAAATGAACCTTTACAACCTTTACAAAATACAGTGCACTCTATCTGGGAGGTTGAGGGTTCTGCACAGTATCCTAGCTACTCCTAGCCCTGCACATTTCTAGACAGATTATTCATTTTGGGGATATGTTGGAGCCATTTTCCAGCTTAGGAGTCACGGCCCTAAGTGCTCCTATCACCAGTGCAACTATTTTGGTCTTTACTTTCCATAACCTCTCTAGTTCCTCTTTAAAGCCCCAGTACGTTTCTGGCTTCTCATATTCCTTTTCCTTGATGTTGCTGTCACTTGGCACCATGACATCTAGTACCATGACATCTAGTACCATGGCTGCTCCTTGTTTAATACCATGATGTCTGGTTGATTGGCCAATACCTGACTGCCTGTCTGGATTTGGAAGTCCCACAGGATCTTAGCTCTGTTATTGTTCACAACCTTCTATGAAATCTCCCATCTGGATTTGCGAGGATCTGGTCCATGCATTGTGCGGATATTTTGGTGCACAATGCCAGCAACTTAATTGTGCTGCTCATTGTATTCTGTTCCTATCTACATCTTACACACTGCCACTATCTCTGGACTATCTCTGAGGTCTCTCTACAGAGTGAGCACCTCGGGTCCCATCTATTCAGATAAAGTCTTGCTCCAATGAGATCTTAGTGCCTGTTTTTGTGCTATCATAATCAGTGCTTCAGTGCTCTCTTTTAGTCTAGCTCTAGCCTATGGGTGCCCAATGTTTTGGCTTGCCTGCATTGACCGAAGACAAATTGTTCTGGGACAACCATAAAATATATAATACAGTTAATGTATATGTAGTAAATTACATAATGTTAAAAGTTTATGATCTTGTGGGGTTACATTATAAGTCACATGTGGCCCACAGGCAGTAGGTTGGACACATCTGGTCTCGCCTTTTCCACTAGTAATTCCTAATAGAATTTCTCAGAGTCTGCCACTTCAGCTATCTGATGATAGTACATTCCATGAGGATCATGTATTGCCATGGGATTTCTTGTGTTTGATCATCTTTTCATATTTGCTGCTGCTTAGGCATTCTTTCAGCAGCTCACTTTTGGAGGCCATCTTACTGATGTACTCTGAGTTTCTTACAGGACAATGACTTTGACACTCACTGGATATTGTCCACCCTCTTTCTAGCTGGTCTACAGTCTCTGGATGTTGGACTTGAGTTGGAAATCTCAATACGTTGCAGCTTCCATTTCCTCCTTTGGCCAGCTCACTATATAAGCAAGATATCCAATAACTTGCAGGGCATATGTGTTAATGGCATATCTTATTCTTATTCTTTCCTTCAGGACCTGTTTTATCCTTTGGTAGTACTTAAATGTTGCTTTCTTCCTTGCCTCCTCTTCAGGGTTTCCATGTGACTGTGAGATACCAAGATATTGTAATTTGTCCAATGTCTGCTACATGTCCCACTAGTTGTTCTACCACATCAGTCTTAACTATCTTCCCTCTCTTGACTTGCAGCCTCATCTCTGCAGTCTGAATGATATCCCAATGTCCTCACTAGAGATCATTTCAGATGGATCAGCAAGTTGATATCTCATATAATCATAGCATATAGCTTGATGTCATCCATGTAGAGGAGGTGTTTCATGGTGATTCCATCTTGAACTTTTATCTATATACAGTATGACTTGTTACTATCTCACTGAGAGGGTTCAACCCTATGTAGAATAGTAGTGGGGACACTGTTTCACTTTGGTATATGTTGCACATCATGGCCACATGTGAGCTACCTTAAGTTGACTTCTAGTGTTGTCTTCCACAGTTTATTCAACCAGCTCCTGTGTATTTGATCATCCAGCTTCTGTAAAGAGGCTTTACATCCTCATACTAAAATTATCATAGTCCTGCATGCTAACCTATTTAAGTTTTTTTTTTAAAAAATATATATTTATTCATGCTGACTGCTCTTCTAAAGACTGTAAAAATGGGATCATATTCTGAGAATGAGGCTTCGATAGGCTTGGGAGTGTCACGATAGATGGCTCATTTCATATGCTAGATAATAAGCCTCAGGAAATGAGGGCACTTCAAAAGAGATGTTCTTGCAGATCATAATTGCTGAACGGGTTTATAACAGGATGATGTTCTCTTGGGCTATAAGCTGTTTAGGCTTTAAAATTCAATGCTAACCCCTTAAATTGTGTCTGCTAAACAACTGGCAGCTAGTGCAAATTTTTTGGAATAGACATCATATGATTTCATGCCTAACAATAGTTATCGATCTAGCTGTTGCATTTCATACCAAAGATAAATTCACTGCAGCATTTTTCAAGAATCAAGATGATATATAACTAAGGTATGGAATCAAATTATCCATAATTAAGATAAGATAATTCTGCTAATTCTGATCGGCTCAGGAAGCTAATACTGTGAATTCAGTTACAGCTGAATATCAAGGAGAACGCCTATTCAGAGGACTTCTTCTTTCTGAGGTACTGTAACTCCATTTCAAACAAGTTGAACCCCAACTCTGCTCTACCATTGGCCATCAGCACTTCTATTCAATGTGGGTTTCATTTCAATATTAATAATTAAATAATATTTTCAAATGTATGTTTTGTTAAACAATTCTGATTGCTTCCTTGGGGTTAGATGGCTGTTATAACCATATAAATGGAATGCCACTCCAAATCTTCAAAAGACCCAGTAGTTTGCTGTGGTTGTTGAATAGTACGAGAGGCAAGCTCCATTCCTTTGGGACATCATATGCTTTCAAAATTCCTCTTTTTAAATATAGAACAAACAAAGGCATCCAAAGCCCTGTTCTGTTCAAGTCCATAAGGGTGCCACGGTCAATGATATTTCCAACCCTGTCTTTCAGTCATCAGTAAAGAATTTCATCCTGCCAAAAGTTAAATCTTTTTTCAAAGAGAAAAAAATTGGTTGGTGCATGTATTTTGAGAATTAAGAGATGAATGATGTAAAGTTCCCCCCTCAAATTTCATGCAATTGCTATTCATAATAGCAATTCATTCACTATACAGTGCATTTCTTTGATCAAAAGCAAAATGACGAAGACCATATATACTGTATATCCAAGTGGTGGGATGATTTTCTATATTAGACCACAGCTGAGCACAAAACATTCCAGGCTTCCAAGCTACCATGACCTCTATATGAAGAATTATCCTTGCTGATGCACACTCCAGGAAAATGTCAGGCTGCTTGCTTGGACTTTCAATGTTTAGGACTGATATAAACAACTTTCATCAATGCAAGACTTTTATTTTGTTTATGTTAAATGTATATATGGTGCTGTCATCTTTTACGGCAACTCAGCTGCTCCTTTAGAATGTAATGTGATTACTTTCAGGGATTCCTGGCTATCCATTCCTAGCCACCATCTCCTCCTTCATGACCACCAACTGCTGTCCTAAATCTATGGCAGGTTAGGCTTTAGCGTTTGAACATTGTCATTTACAATTTTTTTCAGATGGTGAAATGCTAGAATTAGGCCACTAATACTATTACTGGTGATTTTCACAGTGCTCATTTACTGTAAAATGGAATCTCTCAATTTCTTGTCCTCTCTCTCTCCTTCATATATTCCTCCATCAAAACTGATTCCCTTTAAACACACACACACAGACACACACACAGGCCCAGGCTCCTTTGTAAGTCATCAGTAGCTTGTTTATTCAGTGAATTTGGATTATTTAAGACATTCCAGTCCCTTTAAACACCATCCTTATGATCTAGGCCAGGGGTCTGTAACTTGTGGCTCTGGAGCCATATGCAGCTCTTTTTGGCCCTCTGCTGCAGCTCCTGTTGGCTGATCCCACCACAGGCTGGCCACTCCCCATCACTTCTCACCTGGCTTGAGAAGTTGATGGCGGGGGATCACTTCATATTCCAGAGCAGGAGGTGACTCAGCAGGAGTTTGTGATGTTGAGTTGGCCCAGTCATACCAGTTGTTAAATTATAGGCTCCCAGTGTTTTTTTTTTTTCTGTGGGAAATGGGTCCAAATAGCTCTCTCAGTGTTTAAGGTTGAAGACCCCTCATCTAAGCAGCAGCTGTAGTATTTTTTTGTCAATGGGGATATGTCAGAATTGATAACTTGGTACGTATGTCTATTTCTGCCACTACCCCTGCCCTGGTGCTCTGCTGTTTCTGTGCTGAGGCTCTCTGGAGTTGCTATTTTTTTTTTAAAGTTTTTATTAATTTTCTACAAACAGACAAACATACAAAACATTAAAAACATCTACTCTCATATATACTTCCGGTGTATCGGTTGGTTCATCAGTTTTGTGCATTCATTTTATAGTGTCAATTACAATTATATTGCATAACCACTCATATTGTCAATCCATATTCTAATATTACTAAAAAAAAATAAAAATAAAAAAATCTTTTTCTGACTATACCTTTAATCATTCATGCTTTGCGAGATAACAATACTTCAAACAGTTTATTCTATAATTTATCATATAATCATAACAAAACAATCCTAAAAACTCTTCATATATATAATATTAATGCTCTATTATTGTATTTTATCATCTAACCATTGATAAAAAAAACCCCAAATTGCATAAAATTGTTTATCTTCTTGTTCTCTAATTTCAAATGTCAATCTACTCATCTCAGCACATTCCAATATTTTCTTAATAATTTCTTCCTGCAATGGTATTTTCTCATTCTTCCAGTTTTTAGCAAATACAATCCTAGCCGCTGTTAATACATTTACAATCAAATATTTCAAGTCTTTATTATATATATCAGGTAAAATTCCCAATAAAAAGATCTCTGGTTTCAAGTCTATGTGTTTCTTTGTCATTTTTTCCAACCACATGTGAATTTTAGTCCAATATTTTCTAGCATTCTCACAAGTCCACCACATATGATAGTATGAGCCAGGTATCTGATGACATTTCCAACATTTTTCAGATTTATTCTTGAACATTCTTGCTATTCTTGTCGGGGGAAGGTGCCACCTGTAAAACATCTTATACAAGTTTTCTTTATATGCTATTGACATTGTCATTTTATAATTTTGAGACCACAATTTTTGCCATTGCTCTAAATCAATTCCATATCCAAAATTCTTCCCCCATGCAATCATGGTTTCTTTAACTTGTTCTTCCTCTAGCTTAATTCCCAATAAATAACCATATAACTTTTTAATCACTTTCTCATCAGTACCCATCAATATCTTATCTAAATCAGTCTGTTTATCATAGAATCCTTCCGTTTTAAAATCTTCAAGATATCTTGAGTGTATTTGCGCATATGAAAACCAATTCATCCTTGTACCTTGTTCCTCTAAATTTTGGATCGTTTTAAGTCCACCCTTTTCATCCAACAGTTCCCCATATCTAACTGTTTGTTCCTTTTTATAGATCATAGGATAGGAAAATGCTTCAATAGTCGATAACCAAACTGGAATTTTCAAGTAACATTGTTTTTTTATCTTCTCCCAATTTAACCACAAAGACTCCCGTATATAATGTCTTCTGAAATACCCCTGTGTTTTAGCTCCCTTGTACCATAAAAAAGCATGCCAGCCCAACAGTAAATCATGTCCTTCTAATGTCAACAATCTATGTTTTCTTAATGTTATCCATTCTTTGACCCACATCAAACTTGCAGCTTGATAATACAATTCCCAATTAGGCAGGCCAAAACCTCCTCTATTTCTAGCATCTTGCAAAAGTTTTAACTTTATTCTCGCTTTTTTACCTTGCCATATAAACTTCAACATAGTTTTATTTAAATCTTCAAAATAGTCTTTTCCAAGTCTAATTGGTATTGTTTGAAAGAGAAATAAAATTCTAGGTAAAATATTCATCTTAATTGTTGAAATTCTCCCTATTAATGACAATTGTAAATTTTCCCATTTCTTCAAATCTGTAATTATCTGTTGTTTAAGTTTAATATAATTATTCTCTTTTAATGTGCTACATCTTGCTGTCAAATATATCCCCAGATACTTAACCTTGTTTGTAATTTGAATTTTCAAAAGATCTGTCAGTTCTTCTCTTTGTCTCAA
>BLBF01000002.1:60314877-60332846 GCA_015471245.1 Laticauda colubrina | reverse complement strand
TTTGACTATGCTATAAACTTATACTGGAATAAAATATATTCTTGATAACACAAGTGTATCTGTTATTTTTACTGTATGTTAATAAACATACAAGCTTAGCTCACTCATTTATCTGTGTGCCTATCTGACTAACGCTGCACATTCTGTTTAGCTTGTCTACCTAACCCTGGTTGGGGAACCCAGGCTTAACAGGGGAGATCCAGCAGGGGTCCAGGGGAATCGCAACCTCCCTCCTCAGCTGACTTAACTCCCTTTTCCGAAAGCGGTGGAGCAGCGGCCGCAATGGCCGCCACAAAGAAGCTTTCATCCGGATAAGAATGTGCAGGAGGAAGCTGAGAAAGTCAAAGTTTTTGGCTAACCAGGATAATAAATAACGTTTAAAAACCCTGGAATTTAAGCTTCATTAAAGATACATCATTCCCAACGAAGACAGAAAAAGCGGCAAATGAAAGTTAAAAGGAAAAGTTTGTTTTTTCTCACTCTCCTTTCTTATGGTGATAGCAAATGAATGGAGAAATCAGAAAAACCCATTTTGGCATCAGCAGGTAATCTTGAAAACTAAAGCTAAGGGGACAAGAAAGATTTCTGAGCATTGGGGAGGGGGAAGAGAACTCTTTTTTGCTATAAGTGGGAAGGGAGAGGAAAAGAATAAATATTAAGATTTTGTTGGAGGAGACTGCTTGGAATTTATAAGAACAGAGCTAAAGTGTAACAAGACTTCTAAAAGATATATTTTAATTGGAGCTTTGTAACTGAACTATAACTCCAGGAAGAGAAATTATAAAAAAGAAGAAAGTGCTAAATGAAAGAGTCTGTGTATATTTGGATTGCTTGGTGACTTTGGGACTTTTGGAAATCATTATTTGAAAGACTAAAACATTTGGGTTGTATAAAAAAACCCTTTTTACAATGGCACTACTTGTTGATGAACTGAAAATTGAATTTAAAAAGCTAAAAGAAGAAGAACAAGAAGGGAAGGGTTCTTCTGGATCTGTTTTCCATTTTTTAGAAATGGCGATTTCTACCTACCAGAAACTACAAGAACAAGAAGATTGGGATGAAGAAGAAGCCATCTTTAATGAACAAACAACTTTAGCTGGAGAAGAAAAGGGAAAGAGGGGAAAGAGAATGGAGAATTTAAGATTTAAAAAAACAACCAAAAAAAAGGAAAAATAAGGTGAAAAATCGATACAGTGTCAGAAAACACCAGAAAAGAGGAATACAGAAGAAGGTGGAGATTAAGAAGGTGGAGATTAAGAGACAAGGGGGTAAAAAGGCAGGATTGGAGAAGAAAGGAAAGGAAAAAAGAAAGAGAAGTTACAAAGGTTTAAAACAAGATGTAAAGAAACAAGATTTATTTAGAGATAGTGGGTAAAAATATGATTAAAAAAGAGATTCTGCAAAAGTACACAAGATTGTATTGTTGTATTTATATTTGAAATAATGTTAGAAAACTGGATTTAATAATAGAGCTTAATTTGCTATGGATTATTGTTTTAATTATGTCATAAACTTATTATTCTTTCTTATTTTACAATATAGTATGTAGCTTCAGAATGTACTTAGCAGAATCAGAATGAAAAGTAAATTTAGGGGAAAGATTTAAAGGCATCATACTTCAATCACTGATTATAGGAGAAATCTTGTGTTAATGAGAAAAGATAATAGAAAATTGAAATAGAACAGACAAAAGATATATGCATAATGATTTAAATTGAGATGAAATAAATAAAATAGAATTAAGAGAGTGAAAAGAGGGGAGAAGCTATATAGAAAATGTTGAATGGTAAATAAGATATGAAATTGGATAAAAAGTGAGCATGAATTCGAATTTATGTCTGTATAAAAAGATGTAACCAGGGAAGCCGCTTTCCAAAAAGTTTTATGTTTTTATGTTTTGTGTTTTGTTTGTGTATGTTTGTTTATTGAAAATCAATCGGTTTAAAAAAAAAAAAAAGAAACAGTGTTGTCTGAAGATATTTCTGTGCTCATGTGGCTAAAGTGTATGGGATGCTGTTACCTTTCCACCGAAGTGGTACTTATTTATCTATGCACATTTGCATGCTTTTGAACTGCTGAGTGGACAGCAGCTATGCCAAGTAACAAGAGCTCAGCCTGTTATGCAGTGCTCAAGTCTCAAACTGGGGCTGTCAGTTTTCCAGCTGACAAATTCAAGCATCTTTAACTGCTGAACCATCACTCTGCTTGTATGGTAAGGAAAGGGGCACCAAACAAATTATGTGAAGACTCCCTTGCACAGGAGTGGAGTGAGGCTGACTGGAACTTGAGTGTTTACTGGCAGGATGTCCTTCCTGATGCCTATACAAGTGCACAGCAAACAATTGCACCCAGAGAGAGAAAAATGTCTGCCTAGGATTGAATTCATGGCCTCCTGATTATGAGGCGAGAGCTCCCCCTGTAGGCCACTGCACCACTCAAAGACTTTATTTTTTGTATACTCATAGGAATATTGATCTCCTGGAAAAGTCACCTTCCATGACGTCATTATTGCAAGTCCATATCAGAATAAAATAGAAATGGGGTTAACTCCTCTGCAGCAACAAAAGTCCTGTGGCTCCATGGTGGATTTCCAATGAAATAAAAGCTAAATTGTGAAGACATGAGTGAGCAAAATGTCTTGACCTGTTTATCTCTAGCCACTTCAAAACCACTTCCATACACTAATTGAAGAGTATTAAATTTCCAGACAACTTCTCCAGAGATTAGAGGGTGGCATTGTAGATGTTTAGAAGTACTTTTCTGATGCTGTTGCCTCCTATGTCTTCTGCCTCACAGCAAAATAAACTATCTTCAGCCAGCTAAAGGCAGAGATCACAATGCTAATACTTCCAGCTCACATGTTTATCCACTAGCATTAGAGCAAAACTGTCAGTGAGAATTATCCTTTGCCACTGAATGTTGCTATCTTTCAGTCCTGATAACTCCTTTGAAATCTGTTCTGAAATCTTTCTAAAATGTTTTCATCTTTATAATTTTTCCAAATAATTCAAGACGGCATATCCAACAAACCTACCTCTTCTTAGTTTCCCTGTAACAACCTTGTGAGGTGAGTTGAGCTGAAAGAGAATAACTGGTCCAAGGCCACACAGATAGTTTTGATGGGTTTCTGGCTGTGTTTTCCTATACACTTACACAGCTACAAGTTCTCCTTGGTCAATTCTTAGCTACTTCTATTATACACTGAATATCTCACCCAGAAGATATTTTATCTTCATTCAGATTGGTACACCACCTATTACAAATATTATACTAGTCTTCTGCATATTTGTATGTATTTCTGCTCAGATACTGAGGCAGAGTCAATTATCCATGTATATTTTTTTTAACAACATTTTATTTGGGTTTTCACACATACAAAATACAAGTAAAACATCTTTTTTGAAAATAGCATGGTCCCGGGTTGAACTTCTTTGTACAGACACAAAACTCAATTTCGTGCTCCTTTTTGTGTTCTATTCCGTATCTTCTACTATTCTTCATTTTCTATATAGTTTTTCCCCTCTTTTAATTTTCTCAATTTTATTTTGATTATGTCATCCCAATTAAAATCATTATATCATGACTATATATGATCATTACATATAATCATATAATCATTATATACATATAATCATTACTTTTGTCTGTTCTGTTTCAATTTCATGTTATCTTTTCTCATTAAATAAATTTCCTCCTGTAGTTACTGATTAGAGTATGACACCTTTACATCTTTTAATTACATCCTTTCAACTCTTATTTAAACTTCAATATATACCTTAAGGTTATGACCTTCAATATAATACATAATACATAACTTCCAATCAAATTCTCTTGGTACATTCTTATAATACACACTATATTCTTTAAAAGAAAAAAAAAGATTAAAAATATATGTAATTATAAACCCTCATTCCATTCCAATTCAGTTCTATCATTAATAATCATTAAAAACTTAACATCTTTAACACTTCTTTTCAATGAAATATCATACTTCCTTAAAAACACATATAATCTCCATAATTAATTTTTCCCTTATTTCTCTTCACATATATTTTGTAAATCAATAAATATTCATTTTGTTACATTTATTTATTGACAAGCATTCCACTGAATTACGATAGCTATTTTATCAAACATTTTAATCATACATTGTTTCATATTTTCTAAATTTATTTCTATTTCTAATATAACAATACTATCTTATGTACCTTTGGAGAATCCCTTTTTCCATTAAATTTTCACCCATTATCTCTAAATAGGCCCTGTTTCTCTATATTTTGTTTCTGTCCTTTATAACTTCTTTTCCTTTCTTTCTTCCCTCTCATCTTCTCCCTCCCGTTTTTACACCCTTGTCTCTCTACTTCTAATTCTCTCTTCTGCATTTCCTCTTTTGTTGCTTTCTGATTTTATACTTATTTTTCACTGTATTTTTTTTTTTTGGAGTTGTTTTTTCCAATCTTAAACTTTCCATTCTCTTTCCCCCCTTTCCTTTTTTCCTTCCCATCTAAGATTACTTGTTCATTAAAGATGGCTTCTTCTTTGTCGCAATCTTCTTGTTCTGCAGACATTTCTTGTTGTTTCTCATCATTCCAAATCTCTATTTCTAAAAACTGAAATATGAAGCCAAAAGAACCTCTCCCTTCTTGTGCATCTTCTATGTACTTTTTAAGTTCCATTTTCAGTTCTTCTAAAAGTGGAGCCATTTTAAACAGTTTTTAACAACTACCCGATTGATTTTAGTCATTCAAATACAATAATAAAAAATCCAGAAATCTTCAAGTAATCCAAATAGTTTGGATTATATCTTCTTATTTTTTTTCCCCCTTTCTCTTCCTGTTAACTCTTATAACTCTTCCAAGTTATATCTTCTTATTTTTTTTTCCCCCTTTCTCTTCCTGGGGTTTTTGTTGTGATATTTCAGTTAGAATGTATCTTTTGGAAGTCTTGTTGAGATTTTGCTGTAAATTCTTTTTAATTCCAGGCAGTCTCCTCCCTTCCAGATCCTGCCCTTTTATTCTTTTTCTCTCCTTTCCTGTTTTCAAAAGCTTTTAATTATCCAGAAATCTTTATTATCCCTTTGACTTTTTATTTTCAGCATTTAATGCCTATTGATGTCAAAGTGGATTTTTTTCCAATTTCTTGCTTAAGTCTCTTAGCTGTCAGTATAGGAAAAGGAGGGGGAAAATAATCAGATCTTTTCCCTTTTCTCTCTCCTTCACAGCTTAAAAATCTTCCTAGGGAAACAATGTTATTGTTTTTTTTTAATAGTTGCAATTCCAGGGTACCTTATTTGTTGCTTTTGCTGTTTGACCTGGTCAACCAAAAGTTTTTCTTATCTTCCTCCTACACATTCTTTTCCGGTCAAGTTCTTCTTTGGGGTGACCATTTCTGACCACTGCTACAACCACCTTCGGGAAACAGAATAATGGCCAGCTGGGGAGGAGAGATGTGGCTCTCCTCAACCCTGCAGGCAGTCTCCCCTCTCTTCACCACCTCTATGGGGTGGCTTAGCCCCGAAACCAGCCAGCTCGGGGTGCTCCAGCGGCGAGCACAGATCGAAGCCTCGCAGAGACAAGGATTCAGTCTGTCACCGAAGAAGCTCAAACCGGAAGTCTAGTAATCCACGTATTTGTTAAACTGGCCATTACACCACTTATGGTGTCTGGCATTTATAAGCCCAATTATCAGAAATTTTAGGTATCTTTCTGAACTAAAAAATATCATCATAATTGTACAAACTACAAGATCTAACCTGGACAACCATTACAAAGATTGTTATGTTGCTTGCAATATGGCATGTAGAAGTCAACTGATATCCTCTTCATTATTAATGAATTTTTAAAATAATTTTCACCTGTATTTTGTCCCCCCCCCCCCCGTATTTCTATTTGGTGTTTTATTTTTCTATGCATGCTTTATTGGTTTAGGACCATAAATAAATAAGTCAGGTTTGATTGGAACGTCAATCTGCAAGTCTTTCTTGAAGCCACTATAAATGGAATTTTTTCCATCATGCCTACTACCTCTGGTAAATATTTTAAAATATATAAAACACAACTATCCTTTTCTACAGTAAGTTAAAAGGCTTGGAGTGCATTTCCTGTTTGATTTATGGGAAAGGAAGCTTCTTTTTTCCATTGGTTCTGATCATTTCTTAATTGCAATGAATTGTATCTCCTGCAGCTTCTGTAAAAATCCAACAGATGGTGCTCCTGTATTACACAATCCTTATTTTAAAATCTGGAAAACACCCCACCATACAGATAAGATATGTATAGTTATTTCTATATTTCAAACATATTGGCACAAATTAATGATAAATCTGAAGTGGTAAGTTGTCAGTTACATTTTTCCTAACTTCAATGAAAACCTATTTTATATTTCAAAACAAACCAATATACTGCAATAGTTCTCTACCATTCAGTCAGAACTGAAGAAGTTTCTTGGATGAGAAATGAAACGTTTTGAAGGAAAAAAAATCCAGTTGGCCTTTGGAAAAGCACTTTGGGACAACTATGACCTGGATGATTGAGAATCTTCATACATAAGAGGAGGAGCTTCTGCCAAGACAGCAGTCCAGTAAAAGATATCTGAGTCCAGGGAAAAACTGGACTAGTTGGTCTACTTTCATAGGCTGACAATATGTTTTGAAAAATTGATATTGTATCATCTACTCAGTGAAGGAGGATCTCACTGATAAACAGATGATATAGGGCACATATAAAATTTGAAGAAAAATGTGTATTACCAACTCTTTCTTTCCATAACTATGTATACAGTTGTAGTTATATCTGAAGCTATAGCACTTAGATTTATATACAACTTGACAGTGCTTTATAGCCCTGTCTTTATAGAGTTTACAGAGTCAGTATACTACCCCCAACAATCTGGGCCCTCATTTTACTGATCTTAGAAGGGTGGAAGTCTGTGAGTCAACCTTGAGCCGGTGAGAACTTATGAATGCTGGCAGCTGGAAATGAACAGAAGTAGCCTGCAGGACTGGATTCTAACCACTGTGCCACCACATGATGTTTCCAGACTATATTTTCTTGGCTAAGATTGTGTCCTGCATCAGCCAAGTGATTAACCTTCAGAGCACACAGAAGTATGAAACACTTGAGGAGAAATAATTGTATGATCCAGGTTACCTACACAAGGAAGTTACGACCTTAGTCTCAGCTATACTAGAGCTGGAGATAAAATCTGGACCATCCCTGAATCCCTTAGAATAGGGTTTCAAACTTGCGGTGTCATGTTGTCATCACTTGACATATCACGACTCCTCCCCCCTTTGCTAAAATGGGGGTGGGCATGGCCAGCACATGATACATCTGGCCCACAGGGCACGAGTTTGACACCCCTGCCTTTTAATGTTGATATTTGAATTTGGAAGATCAGTGTCAGGTTTCCAAGTGATAAAATACATTTAAAAAGAAAAGAACAAAGTCCACCTTTCAAGAAAAAATCTTTTATTTAAAAAAGCATCAAATTGGCCATGTCCATGATAATTCCAGATCTGACACAATGCGGAATTACCCCACAATATTACAAGTTAGAAACAACCCCCAAAGTCACATTCTCCAATAGAAATAATTCAATGTTACTTGATGTCGTAAATCTCCACCTCAAGGGGCCCAAGCATGAACAGATCGTTTCTCATGGGAAGGAAGATCACCGAGCCAAAACACTCTCTTTATCTCTACTCCTCCCCCCTTAGGAATGTGCCAAGCCCAAAACCCTTCCCCCATGACTGTCACAGAGAAAGTAAGGAAAAGAATATATATTAAGCCTAACTAAAATGGCTACAACATATGTCAATTTCAGGCTTGACAATCAACTTCACAATTCCTGCAATCAACAAAAGATTAAAAACAGTCATCTTAATATTTATCTTCTCCAAGAAACAACTGTAACAAAGGAATGGCCAAATAAGAACTTATTATAAAAAAATTCAATGACTGAACATTTCTGAAAAGATGCTACAATATCTTCCAGATTTTGTGTGTTATGTTTGGTTCTGAGAATTTCAGAATATACTTTTGTTTAAGCTCATGGGTTTGAGTCTGAAATGGATAGAAAGAGAAAAGACCAGATAGGAGTCAGAAGAACTTCCAACAGTCACAAAGAGCAGGCTACCAACCACAGTTGCAGTTGCAATTGCGACAACTGTTCTGCAGTAATATTTTGAGCATCTCTATCATGTCAGGTAAAGATTCCCTATCAGATTCACCCTCACCTTCAGTCAAATCCCAGTTGTTCAATAGGCTGAACAATGTCCAATTTTGACACTGTTGTACACTGTACAATACTTGACCTATAGTATTCAGTAAAAATTATATAAGCCATGATCCCTCACCTATTACAACTTTTTCCCAACTACATCAGAGAAATGATAAATTATATTATGCCACTGAACTGACATTAACAGAGCTATTTTTAAAATGTTTCATACTGAGTAAGAACTGAGTTAGAAAGAGGAGGAATTCTTATTCTTTCCATCACCTCCTCCTCCTTTTCATAGCATGAAGAATATAATCCCAATTATATTGCAATACTGGATTCATCATTTGAGTTTGTGGGAAGTTCTCATTTCAATATATCTACTTGGTTTGAATCAGGAAATAATCTTTCTACATTTTTTTTGTACAGATAGCTTTATGGGAATATATTCCATCTTCTTTTTCCAGGTTCTTCTGATATAGCTTACCTCCTTTTAAATCTTTTTTCTTTCAGCACTTCCTATTGTCATAATACAATTATAAGTGGGAGTATTTCATTTTGAATGGCTAATTGTTTTGCCATTAACTTTGTTCTTAAGAAAATGTGTTGTATAAATCTTGTAATCCCTCTATATTGGCTAATATATCTTTTGAGGGGGGCACACATAGTATCTTTACTTAGACAAACCTGTGAGCAGTGTTAATATATAGAGAGGGCAATTTCGTTTATGATATTGTAAAGAGATTTAGTGAACCAAAACAGGCTTCCCTAAAGAAATCTTAAGTTTTGACTAATAAGCACTTGAACTGCAAATATTTCTAGAATTCTAATCAGAAAATTCTAATTCAGTTCACTTTTCTTTCTGCTCCTTAGTACTAGAATTCACCAATCATGTTCCTACTGTCCAGCTTCCTAAGAGACAGATAAAGAGGATTAGACAGGAAGAAGAAGAAGACACATCCAATCAGGACTTGTTTCAACTTTGTTACCTGAGATGTCAGAACTCCAAGAAGCACTAGGCAGCTAAATCCAGCCTCGTTTTTAAATTTCAGCATGCTCTAATGATATTTGATGGATGCCTTATAGAAATTTAAAGTATGGCCAGATCCCACTGACTTATGCCACTCTGTTCATAGGCATGGGCTCTGCATTAGAACTCTGCAGTTGCTTTAGGAGTGCAAGCATAAAGCTTCCACTTGTACTTAACACATGCTTCAGCATAACCACCTGCATATGAGTAAACAGGAAAAGGGATGTAAATTGGGCTATAGACTTGTAATTTGGAGTTGCTGCCTTTATTATTCACTGGAAAAAACACCCCAGAAACTCCAAAGTAAATATGGAATAAACGATAACTAAATTGGATTATTTTTCTTCCGAGTAATGTGACTATATCTTGAAACTAATTAACTGTCAACCTAGTTATTTTACATAGGGTTTCTTGCAGATGCTCCACTTATGCCTGTCATAAGAATGTGATTATTTTCCTGTGCTTTATTATTTTCAGAGCACAGGTTTTATTTCAGGTACATGGTGTCTCATGTAAGATGTTACTTTCTATTTTTAGATATTAGTACTGTACGTAGAACCAGGCATGTAAACCTTCAAAGATGTTCTTTGATTTCAGTGAGCTTCATTGATTCATGAATTCACAAATTGAAGCAAAGATCCACTTTGAACCAGAGAAACCTACTTGATGGTTATGAGATGCACAGCAACCTTTTGTGGTGGTTTTTGTTCTTACAGTGGCCTTTCCATTATTTTCAGGACTGTTCCAGACAATATTCAGCATTGAATATTTTCCTAATGCTGAGGAGGCAAGTTGAGTTCAGCTTCCTGATGCCAACAAGTAGCTGCCCAACATGCTTTACTATTTCATTAAACTCTTTTTTTGATCAACTCTTTTGAACTGCCAGGCTAAAATTATTTTAGGTTTCATTCATTTTCTCCACTCTCAATTCCTACATTTATTTTCATTCTTTCTTATGCTAATATTTTATTTCTTTATTGTCTTGCCAACACAATTGGTATTTCACATCAGCCATCAATAGAGGCTTAAGGCTGACCAATCTGGTGCTCATCCTTGTATCAAATTAGTACATGCTTGGGTTATCTTTTCATTTTGCAGAATTGGAAAAGATGTAATGTTCTGAATAACAAAGACTAACATTGCAGGGCACTGACATAAATGTTTACTGTTTTAAAAATGAGGTTAACCTCTTTCTCTGAAACCTGCCTACCTCTAAAATTCTGTCTTGCTGTGTTAGGCTACATCATCTGTCTCAGCTAATATAGAATATTGTCAGAAACCAGCAACCCTGACATATTAACTCCTAAACTTTTAAAAGAAGAACTCCTTTCAAGAATAGAACAAGCATGTCAACCAGTGGTGGGATTCAATTTTTTTTACTACCAGTTCTGTAGACGTGGCTTGGTGGACGTGGCAGGGGAAGGATACTGTAAAATCTCCAGTCAGAGGTGGTATTTGTTGGTTCTCCAAACTACTCAAAATTTCCACTACCAGTTCTCCAGAACTGCTCAGAAGCTGCTGAATACTACCTCTGATATCAACCAGCTATCAACCCCAGTAATAAGAGACAACAAAATCTACCACCCCATAAAAGCAAGTGGTCATTGTTTAGTGCTAAGCCCAGTTCATGCAGAATCTAAGGCAACCTTTACAATGTACAGGAAAACCAAATAAATAATCCCTGAGAATAGGAGTAGGCTTCAAAAATTGTAGCTGCCCGGTTGCTGGGTGGGTGTGACTATGGTGGGCATGGTCTAGTCAGCCTCCTGCACCATGATGCATGGATGTTTTTGTCCTCCCCAGGCTCCGGAGGCTTTTCTTGAGTCTCCAGGAGGCGAAGATGGCCTCCCAGGGCTCTGGAGGCTCTCTGGAAGCCAGAAACAGGCCCATTTTCAGCCTTCCTGAACTTCTGGGAGGCCCATTTTTTACCATTCCTGAGTCTCCACACATGCCCTGCGCTTACCTGCATCCAAAATGGGCTGCACGGGGACTCTGGGGAGGGGCAGAGTGCAGTGGGTGGGGCCATCCAGGAATGGTATCTGGACAGAATCTTAAATAGGGGCTCTTCCAAACCCTTAGGAAACCCTGCAAACCCCCCCCCACACACACACACACACACCTGAGAAGCTATCAAGCTTCTTCTTAAAAGTGGGGAAGCTTACAATCTCCATAGATAGACTATTCCGCTATTATCTGCAGGAAGTTTTTTTTATATTTTAATTAAATTTGGTAGCTGTAAATCCCTCCAGTTCCATCAGCCTTCCTTCACAGTCTTTAAACATCACTATTGTCCATTCTTCTGAACTCTCAAATGGAAAAGATATTATATATCAGTTTTGAATATTCTATATTTACATTAAAGTAGAAGTCATTTTGAATTGGTTTGGCACAATTTGGGTCAGTATAAGATCTATAGATTGTGTGCTGTGTTTTCCTCATTGATATCTTCACTGTCTTAAAAAGAGGTATGGAAAAATATTTTAAAAATGGGTTTGTTGATTATGGGAACTTTATTTTGAATGGTTTGCTGGGCTAGGCTGAAACTGGGTATTTTTAATTTTGAGTAGCCTGCTGAGTAGTTGGTGATTTCTAAAACATGTGTTGTGGGATTCAGAGAAAAAGAAGGCTTGAAATGATTTTGTTGTTGTTTTTTACTGGAGAGCTGAAGGGAAACAGATAGCTTTAGAAAAATTAAGACTTAAGTTAAAGAATCCAGATCTAAAAAGCCTTCTAAAATTCTAATTGGCTTCATGCAATTTGGCTAAGCTTCTTAATTAATTGATTTATTTATTTATTATTTGTATGCCATCCATCTTAAGCAATTCTGAGCAGCTTACAAGATATTAAAATCAGTAAGTATAAAACAATCATAAAACAATAAAACAGTAAAATGAACATACAAATGCATAAAACCTGTACTGTGATTCATCAGGGAAAGGGAGGATGCACGATAGCAAGCTCCAATCACCCTAATTCCATTCTCTCTATTACATTCTACACTATCCCAGTCCCTTGATAAAAAAAACAACAGATATCATAGGACACTGTCATCATATAATTTTTGATATTTTATATCATAAATTTTTGTATGTAGTTCAGAAATCAAATCTTTATTGTGGTCCAAGACCACTCTACATACAAAAAAAAAGACTACATTTAAGATTATGATCGTGATCTGCTTGGGCCAGATTTAGTCTAACAGGGTCTGCCATGTTCAATATTGCTGTGCATTCTCTATTTCCTGCTGGGATTATCTAAATATAGCTAATAATATTGAAATGCCTGTCAGGTATTCAATTCATAATTCATAGTAAATTCATTCTTGTCTAGGCACAATACATGTAGTTGAACATTTTTTCTACTAAAAAACATGGACATAAGTTTTTAGAAAAGGGAGCAGTAGAATGAATAATGAGCACTGGGCTACCCTATTAAAGAGATAGGCTGCTTTCCATCCCCATGAATTAAATGATATGAAATGAAACGTTGTAATGGGAACTCAATTATTTCTGAAATATTTCTAGATTAGATATTGAACAATCAATATTCAGGTTTTGAGGTTCAGAAAGAGCAAGATTCAGTTAAGATAAATGAAGTTTATTGGTATATAATGTATACTGTAAAATTATATTGAAAAACTGTGAATATCTCCAGGATGGGACTTTTTCACCATGCCTTTTCTTTTGCAATCCATTATACCTGTCAAAAAGTCACTCCAAAGGTTAAAAGGCTTCCAGTCTGATATAAGTTAACCATTAACCTAAAGACAGATTGGCAGAAATCTTCAATCCACCTCTTTCACCAAGTAGAAATGTCTTTTCTGCCCAAACCATAAATAATACAAATTGTCCAGATTCATACACCATATTCAGAATATAATGTAATTTATTTCATTTTCATTAAGCATTATTACTAATATTTAGAAATTATGGTTTATGACTTGCAATTTATACATCATCCACTCTAGTTTTGTTTATCCCTCCATAAATTAGAAGAATGCATTTTTGCTGGTTTTATGAAACATTAAAACATCCACTTCTCCTTTCTCAAAGGAGCCAATTCACTGCCCTTTTTCTTTATTAAGGTCTCTTTAGATGGCCGTGGGCTGTGAGCTGATGAATAAGTAGGAGTAATAAAAGCCATTTCTCTTACTACCTGCTTAGATCTTGGGGGTCAAATGATATAAAGGCCAGGAACACAAACAACAAATGCAAAACCACTCCCACTTCAGTCTGCATCATTTGTGGCCATATGAAGCATTAATCTTATACATGCATGCTTCTGTCAATCTAGTTGTATATCCCCTCTGTATCATGCAATATCTCAAAGTTGCTTACCTAGCAACCATCATTTTTAACAAAGCGATTAGCCCATATATTTGCACATTGTGCTATCACTGTGATCAAAATTAAATGCAATTTGGGAAGAAATATTTCAAACTCCTCAAAGAATCACTATCTAAATTAACACTCTATAAGTGTGACTTGGCAATTCCTATTCTAGTGTTCAAGATTCTATATTTATCATAACAAGCATTAAAATTACTTTACTGAGATATCTATTGTTCTTACTTTTCTTATCTTGGTCAATTTGTATTATGGTTGACAGCAATCTTGGAAATTGTGATACAAATTTCCCAAATTCATTTGCAGTGGGCTAATTAAGATCCCAGCAACAAATTCACATATATGCAAGTCTTGGCTCTTCCCTTCAAGCTCTGCACTTTTTGCTGTCATACAGATTCATTGTAGCTTTTTCCTCTAAATGAATGGGATTTTTTTTTCTCCTACAAGATATAGTTCTTTAAAGTACCACCTGTAGGAGATGACTAAGCTAAACCCAGCCATCAGTCACAAGTCATCAGTCATAAGTCACTTTGCGCCCTCAGGATATCAAAGTCCAGTTCACCTTCAATTTTTTTCTATTCTTAACTCCCACTGATTTTCTTTGACTATTAATGATTCAGGTTCTTGTAGAGAGCTTAAGCTTACAATATTTTTTTATATACATTTGAACTGCCTGGATTTCCTGATTTCTCTAGTGCTCGACACCAGCCTCACCATGTCATTCTCAAATATTTCTCCCATCCCTCTCTCTATTCTCTTTTCAACCAACATGTCTCATTCCCACTTTCCTCTGTGGTTTTTATTAGGAAAGTCATTTCTCCTGGTTCTCTCACTCCAGGAGATCCTCTATAATCATTCTCTGACTGTCACTCAGGGCAACAAACATTATAGAGGTCTGAATAACAATTCTCACCAAAATATTTAAGAAGCATGGTTGAAGTTCAAGTTTTCCATTCATCTAACCAGGCTCTTCAACAGTATCTATAATCGCCATTGTTGACTATTGCAATGCACTCTATATGGGGCTGCTTTTGAAGACCATATGGAAGCTTTAATGAAGCAGTGCGGACAATGATGACTATGCTACATAAGCTGCATTGATTGCCAGTTTGGTTCTGACTGTGATTCAAGATGTTGATTGTTACCTACAAAACCCTTCATGAAATCAGGCCATATTACTTGAGAATTTGCCTAATTCGCATAGTATCCGCCCAGCAAATTAAATATAGCAGGATTAGTGCCTCCTGGTTCCTTCAGTTAAACAATGCCATCGACAGTATTGGGGAAAACCAGAAGTGGGCCTTCTCTTTAGCAGAGCCTGCCTTTTTGAACAAGATTCCTCTGAGATGTGGATGGCCCTCCAACCGTATTACTGCCTTTAAAAAGCCCTTCTCTCAGCCTTTAACAAAAGTGAACAAGTCCCCTTGAATTCTTTGAGTTTGTTTCTTTTATCAGTTTGGTGTCTATCAACTTGACTATCTTTTATTTTTAGTTCTTTTTATTTTTAAGCAGTCTCAGCCGTTGAAAGTTGAGTAGCATGCAGATTTCATAAAACTAAAAACAAAACTAAGCTAAATGAAACAAAACAAAAAGAGAAGAAAAGAAAAGAAAAGAAAAGAAAAGAAAAGAAAAGAAAAGAAAAGAAAAGAAAAGAAAAGAAAGAAAAGAGAACTTTCATTGTGGTATCCTCAGGCGCTTCTTATTGATTGCTGACAGCCCAGGTTCAGTAGCCACATTTCTTGCTTGTCTTCGGGATGGGATTAAAAAATCCCAGCAACTGGTTTGCTGCCCAGTTGCTGAGTGGCATGATCATGGTGGATGTGGCCTACTGGAACATCTGGGAGGGCTGTTTTTCACCCTCCCAAGGGTCCGGAGGTCTTCGGGAGGGTGAAAATGGCTTCCCCCAGGCTCTGGAGGTCCACCGGAAGCTGGAAACAGGCCCATTTCTGGACTCCTTGTAATTCTGGGAGGGCCATTTTTCACCCTTCCAAGGATCCTGAAGCCTCCACTGAGCCTCTGGGAGGGCAAAAAGGCCTCCCTGAGCTCTGGAGGCCCACCGGAAGCTGTTTCCCCTTCCAGAGCCTCTGCACAGACCTTGCATTTACCTGCATCATGTGGAGATGCCTGGTAGGGGCAGGGGGGGCCAGCTGGTCAGTTGAAATATCAGTTCGGCACACCAGATGAAAACTTAACATCCAGTTTGCCCAAACCAGTCTGAACCGGTAGAATCCCATCCCTGGTCTTAGTCCTTCAAAGGAGGCCATGTTAGGAAATAAGACTCCACAAGATTTACCTTTACTTTATTGATATAGACTATAGTAACAGAATCTTGGAAGCCTGCAGCATTCCCTCTGCACAAAGAAGGCAAAGCTAGTTTTTCCTAATGTTGCTTTCCATTCCAGGATTAAATCAGATAATTACTAATTACTCTCACAACTATTGACCTTCTTCAAGGTCACATCTATATTCTCTATACCTTCCATTCCTTTGGTTTCCATGCAGCTTTCTTCCTCTGGAAACTATTCATGTGCACAAATACAGGAGATATTTGCATATTTTCATTGAACTGCCTCCTCTATTGGCTTTACACCCTGGCCTTTGCTTATTGCCTTGTGCTAGCTAGCTCATCTACCTAGTATCGTATTTGAACTACACCAATGTCTCATCCAATTAATTATCTTCCACTCATACACCAGCTTCCTGCTGCCATCTCACTTCTTTTAAATCCTTCACTCCTCCTTCTTTCTTTTTTTAGCTTCAACAAACTTTGGAATTTAAGGATGTATGTATATATGTGTGTGTGAGAGAGAGGGAGGGAGGGAGGGAGGGAGAGAACAAACAGGGTATGGGATTGCAAGTAAAGCCCCATGTCTTTGTACATGTGTACATTGTTTACATGCATAGAAAAAGTGCTAAGGTTTGATTCTGATATTGCAACCTCCATTATACCTGTTTAGAACTTGTGGATGATGTTGTTCCTGTCCTATCTTCCTTTTCTTCTTTCCTTTTTCTTCTTCTACCAGTTGCAAGACCATCAGCTTCTGTTAAGCCTAGGTTGTTTTCTTCAACTGCTAAACAATTCCAGAACCTGCTTTAGTGCTAGACTAATCCAGATCTTCCTCAAGGGGCCCCAGATTCAAAATTCCCCCTTTCTAAAATCACTCGCTCTCTTTCTTCAAAATCTAGTTTGGGGGCAGGATATTATCCAGGTGCCTTTGGGAAAAAAGTTGTTGTTGTTTGCTTTTGCTTGCTATTCAACTAAAAATCAACATTTCAAAGTTTGTTGAATGTGCTTATTTATCCTCCTTAAGGAAGAGCTTTTCTAGCAAAGAGATTAATGGAGGTTGTCCCATTACCTAAAGTTATTTCATTCACTTTATTTGAGTGCACCTAATTAGAGAAGTGTAAAACAAGATTCCATTTCAATTAAGCAACAAAGCTTTTATATAACATCCAATTTCTTTCAATTCCTCATCTTATCTCTTCAATTTAAAATGAGATCTTGAAAAAGTCACTAGACTCTCTCTTCTCATCATTCCAATGCAAAACTCTTCAGAAATATCACTGCATTTAAATTGACCATGTTCATTTCTATTTGCCCCCCTTCCCCTTCCCTTTTCATTAGATAAATGTACAAACATTTGAGATATTTAGAAAGACCATGAATGACATAAATTCCCAAGCTTTAAAACAATTTTAAATACCCTTGTGTCAAAGAGCATGAGTGAAAGAAGCAACTGCCTATTCCACATATGATACTCATTTCCTTGAGAGGAGTGTGGTGAGGGTTGTAAATAGGTCAGTCTTATGAAACAACCATTGTGCAGTTTGGGCATAAACCATGTCTCTTTATCTCTACATCATATAAATGCCCACAGGAACAGAGCTTACAATGTGGCCATATTTTCATAATTGCCTGCAGATGCCCATGGGCGCTGCTGTTTCATAGACATCACAGCTTATTGTTTATTACAAACAGCTGACTTGAAATCTTTAGATCTCCCTGGGCAAGTAGGTTGGACTTCTCCAATAGTATAGCTGAGGGATAGGGGAACATACAAAAATATTGTTTTTAGTTTCAGCATTCCAAGCCAGAGATATTCCAAGCCAATGACCCATTATCATTTTTTCAATTAGCAATGTCTCTCACCACTTCCGTATTGCATCAATTTATCTACTCCTTTTTCATTAGCTTTCTGCCACTGAATATCCCCACCTATATTAGCTAGTTGAGAATTATGAAAGCTGAAGTTCAATATAATTGGAGGCAGGAAAATAGGGAAAGCTTGTTAATTACATTATCTATGTAACTACACATAGAGCAGAATAGGATAGGATAGGATAGGATAGGATAGGATAGGATAGGATAGGAT
>BLBF01000002.1:60283017-60314867 GCA_015471245.1 Laticauda colubrina | reverse complement strand
ATAGGATAGGATAGGATAGGATAGGATAGGATAGGATAGGATAGGATAGGATAGGATAGGAGCTGGAAGGACATTGGAGTTCTTTTAGAATCTAGTTCAAAACCCTGCAGGAGAACCTATACCATTTCAGATAAGTGACTGTCTCCTCATAAAAACCTCCAGTGATGGAGTGCCCACAATTTCTGAAGGCAAGCTGTCCCACTGGTTGGTTAATTGTTCTCACTGTTAGGAAGTTTCTCCTTAATTCTAGGTTGCTTCTCTCTTTGATTAGTTTCCAACCATTGTTAGTTAGTTCCAGGTCAATGCAGGAAGTATAGATGTTCATCATCTACTCCAGAATGATCTACTGATCATGTGATCAAAGAAAATAACTATACTAATTGCTTATCAGTTGATGATAGGGATTGCGTTTAAACATACAAAACATTTGCTTCATCATCCCTGAGTGGTATTTCAACCTGTATGCATACTCTGTGAAAATTTGAAAGAATTTGTCTAAACTTATACCCAATTATCTTTGACATATTCACTTAAGTTCTTCTTGATTATTGTGTTATGCATGATGGGGGGGAGGGAACTACATTTCAATCTTTTTTCACAAGATTGACCTGTGAATCTTTTAATTTAATCAAAAAATTAAAATTACAGTAGTAAAAAATAAAAGAAAGATAAAGCCCATGTCACACTGCCCCAACGGATGCGAAAAGGAGGTAAAACGGACAAAAAAGCTTGCCATCTGTTGGTTAACGCGACGTACTCACTGCCTCCGTTTTGCTTCCTCTCTATCCGTCCAGCATCCGTTTATTGATGTTTCATCCGCTCAGAAAGTTTTGAGCTACCCAAAACTTTTACGCGGAAAATGTATCCAATTTGTCCGTTATGCATCCACTATGTATCCGCTACGCATCCGTTACACATCCATTATGCATCCGCTATATCCGCTAGGCATCCGCTGCGCTTCCGCGCAACTCGCATCCGCTCGGACGCAGGGAGGAAGCGGAACGGACGAAGAACGGATGCAGAACGGATGCAGAATGGATGCCAAGTGGAAACAAAGCATTAAAAACGGAAAAAACGTCCGCAGAGGGGACCTATCTCGGATATTAAGGATGTCTACAGGATGCATAGAGGATGCCTAGAGGATGCAAAGGGACACCTATACTGCCTATAAAAAGGAGGAGCAACACATCTGGATCTCACTTTCAGAACAGCAGCCCTGCGGTGCGAACCTCTGAAGCCTTCATCTGCCTCTTGCTCTTCCACACCATCCAGTCATGTCCACCGTGGATCGTAACACAGTCCTTTTGGCAGCCACCATCCTTCTGCAACAGTGCGAAGTCATCTACAGGCTCTGTGAACTCTACTAAGGGAAGATAAAGAGGCGGCCAAGATGCGTCTGGGTACGAAGATGGATCGGGAGAAGAGCAGAGGACGGACTGTACAACAAGCTGATGGTGGAGCTCAGGAACGAAGACACTCGGGCATTCCAGAACTTCATGAGGATGCCTCCAGCCATGTTTGACGAAGTTGTGCAGCGGCTGACACCCAGGTTAACCAAGGCAAACACCAACTTCCGGCCCAGCCTGGAACCTGGGCTCAAGGTGGCACTCACTCTGCACCACCTGGCCTCAGGGACCACTTACAAAAGCATGCAGTACGGCTGGAGGGTGCCACACAACACCATCAGCATTGTGGTCAGAGAAGTGGTGCAGGCCATCATCGAAGAATACAAGGAGGAGCTCCTCCAGTGCCCCTCCACTGAAGAAGGATGGAAGAAAGTTGCAGAGCAGTGGTATCAGAAGTGGAACTTCCCCCACACCGTTGGAGCCATCGATGGCAAGCACGTGGCCTGCAAAGCGCCAGCCAAGTCGGGGTCCACTTATTTCAATTACAAGGGCTTCTTCAGCATCATCCTCTTCGCCATGGTCAATGCTGACTACAAGTTCATGTACATCGATGCTTCAGGCAACGGCTCATCTTCAGATGCCCAAGTATACAACGCCAGTCACCTCAAGGAGGAGCTGGAACGCAACCTCATCATGGGCTTCCCAGATCCAGAACCCCTGCCCAACGACACACAAGATGTGCCCTACTTCATCGTGGGGGATGACGCCTTCTCCCTCACAACCTACCTCATGAAGCCCTACATTTCCAGATGCCTCACCTGTGAAGAGAGGATCTACAACTACAGGCTGTCCAGGGCAAGGCGGGTGGTGCAGAACGCCTTTGGCATGCTGGCCAACAGGTTCCAGGTACTTCTCACCACCATGCAGCATTGTCCAGAGACCGTGAGGAACATCGTGGAAGCTTTCTGCATCCTGCACAATCTCATACGCACCCGCTACCCAGTCTTGCAGAACAGACTCGTGGACCTCCAACAAGGCAATGGGGACATGGAGCCCGGGGAATGGAGGCAAGGGAGAAACCTGATCGACACTCAGGATGTGCAAGGCCCCAACAGAGCCTCACATGAAGGGAAGAAGCAGCGCAACCTCCTGAAACACTGGTGCAACTCCCCAGCTGGAGCGGTGGAGTGGCAAGACAGGATGATAGATGCTTAATGGATGCTTCCTTCAGCCTGTCTCATCACACTGATGAGATTGGGCCATGTATGTTGAGTGGCCCGACAATGAACAGGGAATTTAATAAAGAGTTGTGTTTATGTTGAAATGTGTGGATCAATTATTACATTGTTATTGATAATAAAAGGCCATAGGTGTGGCACCTGGGAGGGTGGACCATACAGTCCCACTATGCTATTACACTATCCCACAGCTATTACCCATCCCAAAGGTATCCCTGCCCATCCCACAGGTATCCCTGCCCAACCTACTGCTATCTTAACCCATCCCACAAGCATGCAAAGGCCTAAATCATTTCTAAAAGTTTCCACCAAGACTTTATTAAAAAAAAGAAATGAAGCAAGTATATGAATCAAAAATAGACTTTATTAACAAGAAGCTATAAAACAAAAATGAGTCTCTGGCACTCCTCTTGGTCGCTCAGTCTCAGGGGTGAAGGGTGCAGGTGCTGTGGAGGTGGCTGGTGCTGGAGTGTTTGTCGTCAGTTCCTCCAAAAGCAGAAGCAGCAGAAGCCCCAGCCCCAGAAGAGCGAGCCCGTGCTGCAGAAGCCCCAGCAGAACCAGAGTGAGGGCCAGGGGGTGGGATGGTAGCCCTGTCCCTCTTGCCAGGGCTGGCAGAAGATGGCTGAGGCTTGCTGTGCTTCAGCATGGTTGTGGGGTTGCTGGCTGGTAGGGAGGCTGTCAGGAAGGTAGGCAGGCAGGCAGCAAGGCTGGCAGGGAGGCAGGCACCAAGGCAGGCAGCAAGGCTGGCAGACAGGCAGGCAGCAATGCTGGCAGGCAGGCAGGCACCAAGGCTGGCAGGAAGGCTGGCATGCAGGCATGCAGGCACCAAGGCTGGCAGGAAGGCTGGCACCAAGGCTGGCAGGAAGGCTGGCAGGGAGGCAGGCACCAAGGCTGGAAGGAAGGCTGGCAGGCATGCAGGCACCAAGGTTGGCAGGCAGGCATGAACCAAGGCTGGCAGGCAGACTGGCTGGCAGCAAGGCTGGCAGACAGGCAGACAGCAAGGCTGGCAGTGAGGCTGGCAGGCAGGCAGGCAGCAAGGCTGGCAGCGAGGCTGGCAGACAGGCATACAGCAAGGCTGGCAGCGAGGCTGGCAGGCAGGCAGACAGCTGTGCATCTGTTCTGCATCCGCTGTATCCGTTCCGCATCCGCTTTGCTGCGGCCCCCCGGAAGCCTAGCGGTTGTGCCATCCGCTCTCATCTGCTTCCATCCGCTGGGCTTCCGTTCCGCATCCTTTTTCCATCTGCCCTGCATCCTCCCCGCGTCCGTGTTATCCGCTCCGGTTATGCAAATTTTTGCCCTTCTGAGAGTGGATAACAACGGATGGAACATTTTTCTCGTCTGTTGTGTCCGTTTTGCATCCGTTGGGCAGTGTGACAGGGCCTTAAGAATAATAAAAAGAAAGAAGGTGCAGAAAAGAAAGAAAAAAATGAAAAAAATGAAAGAAAAATGAAAAATGAAATAGAAAAAGTATAGTAAAGCAAAATAAATATTTAAAAATGATTCCCCACCTTCATCACAAATGTAAATAATTTTAACTTTATCACCTCCTCTTAAAATATCACAAATGATATCTCCCTCCTACCATATTCCATCTCTTACCTATAAAAAATCCATAAAGCATTGTCATTCAGTTCTGGTATCAGCAAAAAAAGTCCATTAAGGGTTATCAGAAATAACAACATATCTCTTTTTAACCTTGATCTGATGTTATATTTCTTGTTTTACTTCTAACAATCTTAATCTTTAGTCTACTCAACTAATGTCATAGAACTTGATTTCTTTTCATCTTTTTCTCTGGCCCTTCTCACAAGATTTTTCAAAATTTTAATAAGCCTCTTTTGTAACATCCGAACATTGCTGTGAAACTGCAGTCTCATCTACAGGTGTGAAGATGTCATTGTATAAGGGTTTACTTGTCAATTCTTCATGCCACCATGGGCCATTCTGTTTTCATGGAACCATCTACAATCTGCCACCTCTTCCTCTGGACATGATCTATGAATTTTCAAAAAAAAAAAATTTTGTTTGTGTTATCTCAACAGTTGAAGCATTTCTTTAAAACACATTGCATTAGGTTATTAATTAAAAATGAGCGCCACTTTGGTGTAGTGATTAAGGCATTCGGCTAGAAATTGGTAAACTGAATTCTAATCCTACTTTAACAACAAAGCCACCTGGGTGACCAGTTTACTTTCTTCCAATCCTAGGAAAGAGGCAATGGCAAACCACTTTTGAAAAACATTGCCAAGAAAAGTATAAGGAATTATTAGATCAGTGATGTGGATGACCTGATATTATTTGGGTTGCTTCATTCCTATAATAAAGGTTCTATTCATGGAACCCATATAAAAATAAAAATCAACAGGCTACACAAGAAAAGCGTGTAGAGGAAAGAAATTCCTGGATTCCAATTAACATTTAATTTGTATAGTTTATAAATGTAGAAATGTTGAAATATTTGGTTGGATGAAAAATAATGATCTCCTTCTTTAAGCTTAATTCCTATTTTCTGAAAAGTTCCTTTTATTATCATATGTGATCATTAATTTCTTTGTATGTTCCTCTTCATCATGATCAACAAAAGACCAGTTACATCTCTCTTATAATAAGGTTTTGTAAGAAAAAATATGAATTTGAGTTTTTGGGGTCTTTTGCCTGATACTTCCTCTTTCCATTTTAATTATTTCTCATTCAACTAAATCATATCAATGTAGTTAACTTTTTAGCCCTTAGAGTCACATGCAGTAATGACTGGAGGTTGGGACCTTTCTGTGGGCATCCAAGCCATACCTACTTCCCGACTTTTCTCCTTCTCTTCCTTCCTTCCTTCCTCCCTCTCTCTCTCACTTTCTCCTTCTCTTTTTCTTTCTCTTTCTTTCCCTCACATACTCACATGTATACTATTCAAATAGGATCACTGGCTTGGGATGACAAGTATGTGCATCATCCTGCAAAGCACAACTCTAAGAATTATGTTTACAAGCCAAAGCTTACCTATCTATCTTTTATTAGAGGTTTCTTTTCTTGGAGAATGAATATTCTTGGCACTACAAAAGTGAAAAGCTCTCTGTATAATAGATAGATTAATTAAAAACAATCTTTTTAAACTCATGGTAATCACATGAGTTTAGAAAGAAACTGTATCAAGATTCTGTCTCCTGAATAGTTTCTGCCAGTAGTTTTTATTATTTAAGCTTGTAAGTAAAAAGAATTCTGGAGGACACTAAAAACATATTTCAGATTTGCTGGACTACCCACCACATGTCTTAGACTAATTAAGGACATTGTAGTCCTACATTTCTAAAAGTGTCCCTAAGGTATATTTACATTTGGTATTCTTTGTTGAGAGTGTGAATTTTCTATAGGACAACACTATTAATACTATAATACTGCTATGTGTAACATCAGTGTGAAAAGGTCCATTGCATTTACTTTAAAGGTATATAAAATGGTTGCTACCATGGTTACAGTTTACCTATACCTTGACAATTACCAAGGAAATGAGGAACATGAAGCTATAAGCATAAACACCATTATTCATTTTAAAAAATCTCCACTGGCAATTTAGTAAAATAATAAAGGGGTAGAGAAATATATTTTATGCCTGTCTGCCACAGGAATAACTAATTATGCACAACGTATAGTACTAATTATGGAATGATTATGACTCAATACAATAGGATAAAATCTCACAGCTAGCTAGATTAGAAGGAAAATATATTAGAAGGAAAATTATTCTCTAGGGATATTATTGGAAGTACAACCTTGCTAGAGACTTTCAGCCCAGTGTTGACATATGCAATTATCAGCCTGTTGCCCAAAGTTATTGTTTATCCTATGCAGACTTTTAAATACTCTTTTAAACATGTAGGAATTTATGGATTTGGATGTACCAATTCAGCATGCCATCAAATCCTAATATATATTTCATATCCTAAAATATGAAAGTTACATTTGAGGAAACCAGATACACATTAGTTAATATACTAATTCACATATTCACATATCATGTAAAGAATAACTTGCTTAGCATTCATATAATCCAGATTCCAGTCTACCTTTTCAACCTCATTTAGATTCAGAAGAAGAACTAAGAATCTTACTTCAAAGTCCTCTTTCTTTCCTGGACCAACCAAAGAAGTAATATAGACTTCAATCCACCCTATCTCTTTTGCTGTGACTGGAAAAGGAGAATTGCCAGGGAATGGAAGAATTTCATATGTGTATATAAAATCAGATGCTCAAATCAAGTTATATCATCAAACAAGTGGTGGGATTCAAATTTTTTTCACTACCAGTTCTGTGGGTGTGGCTTGGTGGGCGTGGCAGGGGAAGCACTGTAAAATATCAGTCAGAGATGATATTTGCCAGTTCTCTGAAGTACTCAAAATTTCCACTACCGGTTCTCCAGAACTGGTCAGAACCTGCTGAATACCACCTCTGCATCAAATTAAATAATCCTAAAAGTCAAAATAGAGGAAGAGCCAATGGATTCCTGATAAATCCATATATCATATAATATTCATAGGATTATACTGAGATGTTGTAGATTAATTCCTGAACATTTGTCTGAAAAATAGTTCTGTATGTTTTGATTTCTAATAGGTTTAGATCTTTGATGTTTCATTGCTTTAGTGGAGTTTTCCAATGATTATAGAGAAAAATATGATAGTATATTGATAGGTTTTTCAACACCCAAGACTATAGAATTTCCCTATCCTTAAATACTCATGTAAGGCTGCTAATTATTTCATAACTAATTACCATACCTTGAACCAGAGTCCTGACATCTCAACAGTAACACTTTTTTTTGAGAAAGAGAGACAGAAGGGGAGGGAAGCAGTTTGCATCTAATTTCCATTCTTGGATTAGACAGATCAAAAGTGAACTTGAATTATTCATTTTCTTTTTGTCACTGTTTAATATTCACCAAACATATTAATAGTTATACTTTTTCCTTTCATTTATGGTATTCAACATTCCTTGAAAAGCTGTTTTTGTTGTTTCAGAATTTGACAGTTAGCTTTCACATCCATGCTTTCAATGTTTTCAGATACATTTATGCTATTTGTTCCAAAAAGAGGAAATTGAGAATTTAAACCAACACCTTCATAGGTTAATTGGTTGGATTGGGTAATTGTACCGATGAAGAGAGTTGGACACAATATGAAGAAGCATTGTTCTGACCCAGCTGTCCAAACATAACATACCCTCTGTAATTGAAGCAATGATTCCTTTGTTAGGATCACCAGCAGTCCTGCAAAAAGTTTCTCTTTCACCTCAGTCTGTCCAGAAGGGGATATTGTTCCGTCCGGAAAAACGCACGGTAGACCGGGTTCCAGTAAACAAGTCTTCATTTCAAACAAGCAACAATAATGGAACGGCTGGCTAAAGCCGCAGTAGCCCTTTTTATACAGGCTTGCCCGCTGGCTTATAGCCAATGATGTTTCTTTAACTTTGTCGCCTTTAAGCGGCTTCCTGGATTGGTTCCTAGCGAACCAATCCGCTTTCGGCCTTTCTGGCCAATCAGAATGTTCAACTTGGACTCTTCCAAGTTATACAGAACACCCCTCCCCCTTTAGTTTAGTCCTACATGAGTGACATAGTCGCGCAGGTAGGTGGGGCTTCTTCTAGTTCTATTTGACCTGCGCAGTTCATTTTCGCTGGAGACTTCGAGCTGTTCGGTCGGGATCACTGTCTCTCCGGCTCTTCTCCATGGAACCGCCTGGAAGGGTGAGTCAGCATTGTTGCTACCGCTTGAGTTGCTCAGGCCGGTGGTTTTGCCGCTCCCTCCTGGTTTTCCCGGGCAGGTCGAGCTGTCTTGGCTGGCCCCTTCCAGGACGGATTCCTCTCCACTTGGATTATTTCTGCTGGTTTTATCTAACCTTAAGTGTTCTTTTTGCTCTTTTTGATTGGTTAGACGTTCTGGATTTATTTTTAATAGTTCATTTTCACCCTCTTTTTTATTTCTTTGTATTCCCCCCCCCCCCTTAGTTGTGTTTTCATCAATTTTTATTGTTTGAGGTTGCGCGGTTGTATTTCGCTCAATGTTTAGGGAACGAAGCTGGTCTATGTTCCGCTTCCACTCTCTTCCATCGTCCACGGTTAGATGGTAGGACCGGGGGCCTGTTATTTGTGTGATTGTGGCTGGAAGCCAGAGAGGGTCCCCGGTGAAATTTTTTGCATAGACTAGGTCACCGATTTCAAATGTGTGGTATCGGCTGGATGAGTCGGGGGGGGGGTTCACAGGTGTAATTTGGGTGCAATCTATCTAAATGGGATCTGAGTTTCCTCCCCATTAATAATTCTGCTGGGCTCTTGTTCACTACTGGGGGGGATATGTTGTAGTGTGAGTAAACGGTTTAGCTTGTCTTGGACATCCCCATGGTCCATTTTTTCTAGGCCTTCTTTCATAAATCTGACCATTCTCTCGGCCCTACCATTTTCCGCTGGATGGGCCGGCGCGGTTAGTGCATGGCGTATACCTAAGGAAGCTAAATACTGTTCAAATTGTATAGCGGTTAGTTGTGGCCCATTGTCGGACACTAGTATATCAGGCAAACCATGAGTTGCAAATAATTTGTTTAACTGCTTGATAACAGCGTCGGTTGTCGTGGCTGACATTACTATAACTTCCAACCAATTTGAGTATGCATCTACGACAATCAAAAACATATGCCCCCTAGTAGGTCCTGCAAAATCAATATGGATTCGAGACCTAGGGCCTTATGGGGTCTCCCAGTCTCGTATGGGTGCTTGCGGTGGAGAGGGTCTAGTTCTCTGGCTCTTATTACATGTAGCTACCCAGTATTCAATATCCTTGTCTAAACCAGGCCACCAGACATAGCTCCTCACCAGGCTTTTCATTTTTACTATGCCTGGGTGGCCTTCATGGAGCATACCCAACACTTCTTTCTGCAGTCTGGAAAGAATTACCACCCGATCACTCCATAACAAACACCCCTTTTGAATTGACAGTTCAGTCTGTCTGGTCTGAAAAGGTTTAAAATTTTCAGTTTTTTGGTTTTCCGGCCAGCCTTTACCTACCCAATTCAAAATGCGGGCAGTCACTGGGTCTTTTGCGGTAGCTCTGGCGACATCATTGGCAGACAATGGCAGTTCAGGGCAGGCCTCTATTTGTAGTGCGGCAGTAGTCGGAGCTCGATCGTCTTCTGTTGTTGGCAATGGTGCTCGACTTAATGCGTCTGCATGGGTGATTTGTTTTCTGGGTCAATGCAGCAATGTATATGAGTATGCAGCTAGGAATTCTGACCATCTAGTCATTTGGGGAGATAAAATGTTTGGTGTGGGTTTGTTTGCCAAAATTCCTAGTAACGGTTTATGGTCAGTTACAATGGAAAATGTCCTCCCATAGAGGTATTCATGAAAATGTTTAACTCCGGCGATGATTGCCAGGGCCTCTCTGTCTAGTTGGCTATAGTTGCATTCCGCTTTGGAGAGCATTTTCAAGTAAAAGGCGATGGGTGCCTCTCTCCCATCGGGCAATTGGTGGCTCAGGATGGCACCGACTCTGAATGGTGATGCATCACAGGTGACTGTCAATGGAAGTGTGTTACTAAACTGAATAAGAACGGTGTCTGAGGTTAATAAGTCTTTTATGCTTTGGAAAGCTTTTTGTTCCTTGTGACCCCAAGTCCAATTAGTTTTTTTATCCAGTAAACAATGCAATGGTTCTGCTATCGTTGCTTTGTGGGGGAGGAATACGTTATAAAAGTTTATTAGACCCCAAAATGCTTGTAAGTCTGTTTTGTTTCTAGGTCTGGGTGCGTCTTTAATTGCTTTGACTTTTTTTTCTGTAGGGTGTATACCCTCTCCGTCAATTAAATACCCTAAAAATTCAACACAATCAGTAACTAGACAGCATTTTTCCTTTTTAACTTTCAGGCCGGATTCTCTAAATTTTGTTAGCACTTCTCTTAGTCTTGCTTCTAATTGGGTAGTGTTTTTTGCTGAAATTAGGACGTCATCAAAGTATGGAACAACCCCTTTAATTCCATTTAATAGGCGTTCCATGAGGCTTTGGAAAATGCCTGGGGCAACGCTTACTCCAAATTGAAGTCTGTTACATTTGAATGCCCCTCTGTGAGTTACTATTGTCTGTGCCTCGGCTGTTATTGGGTCTACTGGAAGTTGTTGATATGCTTGGGCTAAATCGAGGAAAAAAATTTTCCTTCCCCAAGTGAGTGCAGTAAGTGCTGCACGACTGGTACCGGGTATGCGCTTTGCTGCAATGCATGGTTCAGGGTAGCTTTGTAGTCTCTGCAGATGCGCATAGACCCGTCAGGTTTTACTGGTGTTACTATTGGTGTTTCCCACCTAGCATGGTCAATCGGTTCTATGACCCCTTGCGATTAATTTGTTTAATTGTTCATCTATTTTGGCTTTTAACGCAAAGGGTACTCGTCTGGCCTTTAGCCTTCTTGGTGCTATCTGGGGATCTAAACTAAAGGAAATTGGGGTCCCCCGGTACCTGCCTAGAGTGCCGTCGAAGACGTCCTGGAACTCATGTATCAGGTTCTCTTCCCAATCGGTTGCGGCTATTTGGCTCACTCCGGTCATTCCGATGCCCAATGGTGCAAACTATTCAATGCCCAGGAGACTGGAACGTCAACTATGGTGAGCGGCAGGACTTCGGCATGCTGTTTGTAAGTGACTTTGAAGTGTCCTAGACCTACCACAGGGATCCTGTTTCCTTGGTAGTCCTTTAGAATTAATTTTTGTTTCTGAAGTTCTTTTAGTCTTATGTTTGGAACTAGCCATCTGATTGTGTTCCAAGACACCATTGACAGGAAGGATCCTGAGTCGACCTCCATCTCGCAAGGATTTCCTTCAATTTTCACTATAATTTTGACCTTTCTCCCACTTTCTGTCTGGGCTCTTCCGGTAGTGACAGTTTGGTGGGTTTTTTCTCGGTTGCTGGTTCCTTTGCTGCGCTCCCATTTTCTGTCAGCTTGCCTCGATTCAGTTCTTAGTGGGGAATTACTGTGCCTGCTAGGACTGTTGTTTTTATGATTTCTGCAAACTCTCTTGATGTTTCCCCTTTTCTTGCAAGCCTGACAGATGGCATCAAGGAACCTGCACTCAGCTCGGGGGTGGTTCCCTCCACAGCCAGCACATTCTCGCCAATTTCTTTTTTCACGCCTTTTTTCATTCGCGTATAGCCGGTGGCCCTCATCATCATCTTCTTCTCTTTCTGATGATGTGCCAAGGTCTTCGTGGTGTATGGTAGAGGGAGCTTGCTTCTTTCCCTGGGTATGGTCGTCGCGTCAATATTGGCATTCATTAGCTTCATTGTCGCCGCTGATTTTTTCGCGGCTTCTGCAGCGGTGGCTTCCGTGATCGCTTCAGCCACAGTTATATTAGGCTTATTCAATAATTTACTTTGTAAGTTAGAGTCTTTTAGGCCGAAGATGACACGATCTCGCATGGCTTCATCCATATTTTGGAATTTGCAAGCTCCACCCAGATGTCGGAGGGCCGCTATGAAATCAGCGATGGTCTCATCTTCCCTTTGGTCTCTTTTGTAGAACTCATGTCTTTTAATGAGATTTGACACCACAGGCGCATAGTGAGCCTTTAGCATTCAGTTAAGCTCAGACCAGGTCATCTGTTTCACATCTCTGGGCTTCGCCAATGCCTTGGCCATCTTGAACATGGTTGGCCCACAATGAGTTAGGAAGACAGCCCTCTTCCGCTGATTCAAAATTTCCTCCATTTCGTTGCTCTCTAAAAACATCAGGAAACGATTGATGTATGATTCCCAATCTTCTTCGTTGGGGTTGAAAGGTGCGGGTGGCGTGTTATTACCAGCCATCACTTCTAACATGGTTTTCTTGCCATGTGCTCGGTCTCCACTTCAGGATGATCCCATCCTCTTCGCCAGTGTTCCGTCCGGAAAAACGTCCGGTAGACCGGGTTCCAGTAAACAAGTCTTTATTTTAAACAAGCAACAGTAACAGAACGGCTAGCTTAAGCCACGCCAGTCCTTTTTATACAGGCTTGCCTGCCGGCTTATAGCCAATGATGTTTCTTTAACTTTGCCGCCTTTAAGCGGCTCCCTGGATCGGTTCCTAGTGAACCAATCCACTTTCGGCCTTTCTGGCCAATCAGAATGTTCAACTTGGACTCTTCCAAGTTATACAGAACAGATATGAATAGTTGTCTGCCACATCTATTCATCTCCACTCCCTGCTTTTTATCCTCAGAGCTAGGGTGGGGCTTTGCTAACAGCAGAGGCTCTTCCGTTTCAAGGATAGGCCCACATATTTTCACTGCTCTCTTCTCCTCTGCCTTCTGCACATCCGTGCATCAGGTCCTGGACTCAGCTGTTCCTGCTCTTTCTCATCAGTCACCTCCAGACCTGGGGGCTGTTGACTCTCTGAGGGCTGACAGATAGCCCAGGCTCTATTTCTCTCTCTTTCTCTCTATGACAGCTCCATTCCCTCTTCCCCCCTGGAGCTTTCAGGTTGCCTTGATGCTGACCCTGACCCTTCAGAGGTGGTATTCAGCAGATTCTAACCAGACCTGGAGAACTGGTAGCAGAAATTTTGAGTTGTTTGGAGAACTGATAAATACCGCCTCTAACTGGCCCTACCTCCCTATTTTCTGCCTCCCAAGTCCCAGCTGATTGGTCTTCTTTGGTTGCCCTGCACAGGAGAGTGGAGCTGGAAAGCAGGTTAGTGGGGTGAGGAGAGAATGGGGATTTTGCAGTATCCTTCCCCTGCCACACCCACCAAGCCCTGCCATGTCCACCAAGCCATGCCACACCCACCAAGCCACACCCACAGAACTGGTAGTAAAAAAATTTGAATCCCACCACTGCTCCTCTTCATCTGGTTCAGCTGCTGGAGGGGCCAGTGGCCTACAGGCCACAACAAGCATATTGAAGGCCAAACAAGATAAAGAGCACTGAGTGCCAATAGCAAATAAATACAGAAAGCATAGCACAGATGTCAAGAGATGGTAGAAAAGAAGACTAAAGTCTGCTCCTCAAATAGTTGCCAGATTATCTGAGATAAGGACTGCCATTTACATAAGCCTCTATAAGTCCTTCTTTAACTCTTGAATAAGGGGAGAGATAGGGTTACAATTGTGTAATGTAATTGCATGTGCGGGTGTGTTTAGATGCTGACATTTTAAGCTCAAAAAACCCCAACCCACTCTTGAGGCAAGTCAGATAATTTTCCTGCCTTATCAGCTAAATCCAGGAAGGAAGAAAATAAATTAAGCAACCATAGTTTGCTCTGCAATTAGCTATGCTTCAGGCTGAGAAAATGAAAGTGTTTTGCTGTTCCCTTGATTCTGCTTTATTGGGGGGGGGGGGGGAATGGAATGCTGTTTTGCACTGAATTTAATGTATATCCCCAGAACTCACATGTACACACTGAAGGACATGGTAGATATTGAAAAGTAATAAAATAAAAACTGGAGGATAAAATGCCTATGCTAAAAGAAGTGTAGTTTAAGTCAGGGGTCTTCAACCTTTGAAACCCAGGGACCACCAAACTCATAATTTTAAATCCTATGGACCACTGATGTGAATTTTGACTGACGGTAGCTTGCTGACCAATACTATGTTTTCCCTGGGCCCCTGCAGAAAGCAGCAGAGATCCTGGAAAAATCCCCTAAAAAGTCTGCAGGAAAATTCCCCACCCCGTTTTCCTACTGATCAATCATTTATTTATTTATTTGAGATTTCAGGATACCATCTCCAGCTCCGTTCTCACAGAGAGAGAGAGAGACTTTTGGTTTCATGCAAGGAAAGCAGCAGAAGCAGCATAAGTATTTCTTTCTCTCCCCCAAACTCCTCCAAAAATGAGTCTTTGTGAGACTTGTCATATTGGCATAGCCTCTTGGAGCAGGATGCCTTGCAGGGTCCCAAAGACTCATTTCTGGTGGAGTTTGGGGGAGAAAAAGAAAGTCTTGTGCTGCTTTCCTTGTGTACAGCCAAAAGCATAAGAAGAAAGAAGTGGAAAGAAGCAGCCCAGTGGCCAGGCAAGGCGGGTGGGACAAGTGGGGCAAGTTCCTCCCTCCACCCTTTCCCCCTCTCCTCACTACCTCATGCTGTTTTCAATGCAAGCAACGCATGCCTTGTGTTCCTGCAGGTCATGTGAGTGGCGCAGCCTTGTGTTCCTGCGCAGCCTGGATTAGTTGCTTTGGGAGGTGCTTTGGAGGTGACATTTCTTTGTGGACACTCAACATTTTCTCATAGACCACTAGTGGTTCCCGGCCCACTGGTTGGTGAACACTGGTTTAAGTTATACCAGGGCAGGGATGTTCAACAGACACAAATTATCCCTTTCCTATTGAGTTGCAAGCCATTGGACCAGGAAACAGGGAGTAGTCTAGAGGGCATGGAAGTTGTTTGAGATTAAAAGTATTACTTTTGGATATCAGAGCAATAAACAGTAAGAGCATTTCCACCAAGGATTTTAACATGGATTGGTCATTTTGAAATAGATGGCTTGATCAGATAAAGTGAGACAAACTTTTAAAAGTGGGATCAAACAATTAAAAATTTCAGAACTTACTTGCAGGTATCTCCACTGTGCAAGGAAGTGAGATGCAATGATTCATTGATGTTTTACAGTACATGTCAAATACATAATTTGAAGTGTTTGAAGTAGATGCATAAGACAATTTTTTTGAGGTCGGACTACCAAAATTCTTCTTTCCTTAAATGATAGTAAAGGTCTTGAGTTCATTTTTAGAACCTCCTTCTCTTGATTCACCTTGGAAGATGCCAACTTTTAGGCTGAAGTGTTTCTTAAGTATGGCTCAAATTATTCATTGAGCCAAGTATCTATTTCATTTAATATCTGACCCTATTCCTTTAGCAGAATTACATTTGAGGTATTTGAGGTATTTTATTGGATATGATGGTGATCAAAGCTTCTGTTTATGCAATTTTTCCATAAATAGGAAAAAGAACACTTGATTAAAAGTTGGCACTCCTAAATCCCTCATTTTGTGATTGTTTCCTGCCAAATGAAGAATTGTATGCAGTTTGTTTGAAGGGTTCATAGTGTATGCCAATTGTAATGCAAATCTAACACTGCAACATACCCCAAATCATTTTACATTTACAGATTCTAGGGAATTATTTATTTTATATTATTTATAATTATTTATTTATTTACTTTATGTATTACTTTGTTTATTAAATTTTTATGCTGCCCACCTCCCATGTAAAATGATTCTGGGCAGTCAATTTAAGGAATTAATTTCTCATATTCTTTCTTTAAATCTTGGCGTACTCCATATTCACTGACATGATATCCCAGATATTGTATAAATCATTGCTTTTGTCCAACTTAAGCCCTTAATTTGAATGATTGCTAAAACTTTAAAAAGTCTCTGGTTAAAATGTTGTCTATAAATAATGAAACATTTGCTGTGGCCAAATTAACATGGCCAGCTCAACACAGCCAACTCACCACAGGACAATTTAACAGTATTTAAAATATATATTTTTTATTTTTGTCATTCACATATCATTCTGCCCAGAGGTGGTATTCAGCAGGTTCTGACCAGTTCTGGAGAACCAGTAGCAGAAATTTTGATTAGTTCGGAGAACCAACAAATACCACCTGTGACTGGCCTCACCCCATCTATTCTCTGCCTCTCGAGCTGGGTCTTCTTTTGTTGCCCTGTGCAGGAGAACGAAGCTGGAAAGCAGGTTAGTGGGGTGGGGAGGAAATATGATTTTGCAGTATCTTTCCCCTGCCACACCACCAAGCTATGCCATGCCCACCAAGCCACACCTACAAACCAGTATTAAAAATTTTTGAATCCCACCACTGATTCTGTCCCTCCTTTTGCAACCTTTCTTAATGATTCTATTCTACCATTTCTTTGATATCAGTGTAACTCTTGTCCCCCAGAGAGTTGTTCCTCAGCGAGTTGGCCATGGCAAATTGGCTATACGGCCACGGTGAATTGGCCATGGCGAATTGTTATGAGCCAGCATTTAATACCAGTTGTCATTGCATGACCTTGATATAAACAAACTTCTCCTGTACATATGTATATGTTTTCTGCAGCACAATAGTCTCACCCATACAGAAATTACATACATTAAAATATTATTAGAACTAGAAGCAAACTCTACCAACCTCAGAGGTTGTGTGCAACAATAGACTGTGGTTGCCATGTAAGTGAATGTAACACCCTCTTTTTAACACTCTGTTGGTGACAATTTGTGTTTATTTTTTAAGGAGCATGTTAATTGCTTCTATGCTTTTAATATTTATTTACTTTACTAGTTCTTTGTAATACTGAACCTGCACACCTCCCGCATTTATCAGATTTTAATCTATTTTGTTAGATTGTTCCAATTTCTTTAGCTGAATTGTATTCTTAATCCTGTTTACGGATATTGAATAGAAATTGTTTGCAAATGGAAGATTGGGTGTGGTTGTAAAGACTAAAGGTATCATTTTATAAAACAGGCCTTTGTATTATGAAAGGCGCAGAATGGCAAGAAGGACTCTATTGGGGTCTAGTTGCTATGGTTATATAATGGCTTCTATTTTGTTCAATCCAAGCTCTCCATGCTTTAGTAACAATGCTGGATGCATTTTTTATTTGTTGAAATTTTTACAACTTCAGCAACGTAAGAAAAATGCAGATAAAAATTGTAACATTTCCTCCCTTGTCTGAAAATCAATCATACCGCCCTCCTTATTTGTTCAAATCTCAGATATTTCCCCATTTTGAAATGCAAAAGGTAACAAGAGAAACTAAAACTGCTTATGGAAAGCTGACAGCTGGTAGAAGAAGATAATGATGATGATTAGAAAGGCTACTGTAAAAGCTACAGGAGAAGAGCAGTCTTACTGGTTCCTTTGTAAATGGAGTCAGAGTCTTCCTGGTTAACAGTTCAAAATTCTTAGGCTATTATGAATTAAATTTCAACACACACACACACACACATATATATGTACACATATTTTTTTAAGAAGTTGAATCAGACTATTAAACCCACCAGAACTAAATGAGCAGCAAGGCTGGAGCCTAGGGTCAGTAGAGTTGAATGGGTTGAATACCACTTTATAATACCTTGGTAAGGCCACACTTGGAATATTGCATTCCAGTGGTGGGATTCAATTTTTTTTTTACTACCGGTTCTGTGGGCGTGGGTTGGTGGGTGTGGCAGGGGAAGGATACTGTAAAATCTCCAGTCAGAGGTGATATTTGCCAGTTCTCCAAACTACTCAAAATTTTTGCTACCGATTCTCCAGAACTGGTCAGAACCTGCTGAATACCATCTCTGCTGCAATCAGTTTTGGCTGCCACGATGTAAAAAAGATGTTGAGACTCTAGAAAGAGTACAGAGAAGAGCAACAAAGATGATTAGGGGACTGGAGGCTAAAATATATGAAGAACGGTTGCAGGAACTGAGTATGTCTAGTCTAATGAAAAGAAGGACTAGGAGAGACATGATAGCAGCCTTCCAATATCTCAGGGGCTGCCACAAAGAAGAGGAAGTCAAGCTATTTTTCAAAGCACCTGAGGGCAGGACAAGAAGCAAGTGGAAACTAATTAAGGAGAGAAGCAACTAAGAACTAAGGAGACATTGCCTGACAGAACAGTCAATCAATGAAACAACTTGCCTCTAGAAGTTGTGAATGCTCCAATACTGGAAGTTTTTAAAAAGATGCTCGATAACCATTTGTCTAAAGTGGTGTAGGGTTTCCTGGCTAAGCAGGGGTTTGGACTAGAAAACCTCCAAGGTCCCTTCCAACTCTGTTATTCTATTCCAGAATAGCAAGTTTGATGATTTGATGGGTATTAGATTGGGTTTCTGGCATTTTTTTATTTTTTTAAATTGTTTTTAAATCTCACATTTTTATCATGATGGTTATATGTCACAAGATGGGTGGCCATATAAATCTTTTATATAACTAAATAATGATAGTATGCCTCCTTTCATCACTTTATAATAGTTGAAAATCAATTGTATTGATTTGAGCCTGAGTCTCCATGAAGCCATGATTAGACATCATTGACAGCAAACTATCTTCAATCAATCTTTCACAATATTGTTACTCTTTTTAATTATATTTTTTAATTATACTTGAGTTGCATAAATTTAATTGCTCACTGTGCAAAGCTTGTCTACACTAAGACATTTGTCATTCAACTGGCTGTGGCTTTAGGCAGAGGAAACTGTCCCAGTTCTGAGTGGGAAAACTGCTTTGAATTAAATAAAATTTTGGATATGTTAAAATTTTGCCCTAACATTAACAGTACACAATATCCAAACTAAATACTGCATCTAAACTAAAACTAAGGCAATACATCAATCATGCTTTTTAAAAAAAATGTACATAGAAAATCTAGGTGAATATAAGATTTCTAAATAGATACTTCTACTTCTGCGAGCAAGTAGTATTTTGCAAATTCATTATAATTTCAGTATTATTAGTTGTGTTACAAAAATGTGTCCCTAACATCATTTGTCCCCAACATATGTTTTAAGAACATAATACTGTCTGTAAAACAGAATATTATAATATTATAACAACAGCTAAAGCTTCAAAAACAGTTCCATTTTGAGAAATTGTTAAATAATAAAGAAGTATAATTGTCAGCTTTGGAAGCCATATTAAGACAGATGCTCCCATGCTGCCACATTTTGAGCCTGTGAAAATGGGAGAGGGGAATATCTCGGAATGTATGCAGTTAGACATAATAACATTCTTTTTCTAACTCAAGGTCACGTTATTTTGTGCATAAGTGAGGGGAAGTCTCAAGTTGGGATGAATGGTGACTGAGGCATGTTATGTGATGATGAAGTCAGGGAATGGATTTGTAATTTTGACTTATTGCAAGGAAGCCTGGGACTTTTGGATTTGGGATTCCCCAGTTTGTGCCAGTTTACTATCCAAATAAAAAGAACTTTTGAGAAGATGTCTGTCTCGGAGTTATTGGATGGAGTGGAGGTTTTCTGGAATGCTGACAATAATATTACTAAATGCTTGAAATAACAATTCTGAGATAATGTGAATGATAAATGAGTAATCAGACAATGTAGGGAAACATGACAACTCTGTATCGATCAAAATATAGAAGCTGAAAATATTAGAATGCACCAAAATGGACAGATTAACAATGGAAATGAAAGACAAGGGAGGAACAGAGTATTACCTAATATAGGACCTATGGTACAATTGGCTAGACAATAGATGCAAAGGTTAGAAAATGGATTATGGAAGAGGATCAACAAGTTAGAAACAAATACAGGTATAAAGCTAAATAGAAGGATACGTATTGTAAGCAATATTGGTATTAGATTGTGCATAATTGCAAATCAAAATATATAGAGTGATAAATGAATGGAAAACTATGTCATAACCATGGATACAATAGATATAAGTATGTTATATAGCATCAAATTTTTATGATTTCTCTTTTAAAAAGAGAAAAATGGTCGTAACTAGGATGTATAACATCATATATATTTTTAAAAAGTGTTGATACAACCAGCATATTGTTGCTGCAAAATTGAAATTGTGATGAAATTGTGAAGGAAAATGCACTATAAAACTATTTTTAAAAATGATAACAAAATATAGAAGCTGAAGAAGCAATTACACTAAGTTCTGTTTGGGAAATTTAAGAAATTCCAACCTTTGTTTCTGTTTCTCCTGAAATATACATAACTTTGAAATGTGCACTTAGGCAAAAAATATTAAAAGAAAGTGAAGAGTTAACAAGTCATGTATCCATCATCTTTGAATATATTTTTTCATCTAAAATATTTTGAATAAATATTTAGTGGTGTTAATAATTTTAACCTACTAAGTTTCAGCTATAGATGCAACAGTAAAATGAAGGATGAATAAATCCTCTTATTGTATTGGATCCATATTAGTTAGTCACATGCAAGAAGGGCTTGCTTTCATTTCTACAAGCAGAAACCTGAACAGGTGTGCAGTCAAAAGTATGCAGTTTGTTTAATTCTGTTCTTGATATTAAACATATAAGGAAATAAAATAAGATAATGTACAAGGATAATTAATGGAATCAAAAAATTACCCAGTCACATGATGATTCAAGTTACCACCAAACAATGAGTTATGGTGGAAATTCTGGTCCCAATTGTGACTGTAAATTGAGGATTAACTCAAGTTCATCATACTAGAGTAGTCTCTACTATGATAGATTCAGGCTGCCATATACTAATTTTTACAGTTTCCTAAAGCCATCTAATTATCCTACCTTTTAGATTTTTTTTAGACCAGGTGTGTCAAACGTAATGGCAGTGTCATGTGACATATTGCAACTTTTTTCCCCTTCACTAAACAGGCATGGGTATGGCCAATGTGTGACGCATCCAACCTGCAGGCTATGAGTTCGAGAGTCCTGTTTTAGACTTTAACTTTCTGTTTTGTATCTTTAATTTTTTATAATTATGATTATTTTTTAAATTCCAATGTAATTATAATTGGCTGTATGCCACCTGATGATCTTTGACAATAATAAAGATTTGATTTATTGCTATCTATCTGTCTGTCTGTCTGTCTGTCTGTCTGTCTGTCTGTCTATCAAATGATATAAATTTCACAGGTTTGCATTTAACAGTAATTCAGATTTAACAAAAACTTCTTCTCTGTAGATATCCTGGTAAATCATTCTTGGACTGACCATGACTGCAAATAGTTGAATAGGATAAATCTAAATATATATTTTGAATGTCTTCTTTCAGTTTCCTTACAGTTTTGCTCACAACAGATATAGATTGTTCTTCTCTAAACAACAAACACACATTCACCTGAAGTTTTAGTAAACATCTAGCTAAATCTTGCATGCCAAGTTTCTATTGAAATCTCCAGATTTTATTAGCATTGCAATGTTTTCTTCCAGTTTCCTAAAAAGAACTATCTGTACTATGGATTAAAATATATTTTTCTTGACAATTTAGTGATCTAAATCTACGAAAGATTTAGAGTTGTTGGGTTTTTTTTTTTCTAAATTTCATTTTTGAAAAAAGACGTTGACAAATCATTTTGGCATAGAACCAAGAAAACAGCAAGGGTGTGGTTATGTAGCCACTGGGAGTCAAGTTTAATTCAAGGACCTGTGTAGCCTTTATTAATTATATTTCTATTATCTGGATAGATGGTTTAAAATGCTACTAAATACAGCTATATATCAGGAAAGTAATTTAAGAGGCACCATCCAATTATGGAACACTTAATTTTAAAAGTTCTAATAGAGGAAAAGGTCAAAAAAGACAAGATAGTGGCTGAATGACTGTCTGCCATCTTTTTTTTTAACCACCCCAACCCCTTACTGAAACAAGACCAAATTAGAAAGGCGTTGAAAAGAAAGACTTATCGGTTCCAGGTAGGGATCCAGGAGGACACCATTTTACAACTGGATACTGCAAAATCTCCATTCCCACCCCACTCTAGGGGAAGGACACTCCTGAGGGAAGGTTATTGCAAAATCCCATTCCCTCCCCACACCACTAACCTGCTTTCCAGGTCTGTTCTTCTGTTCAGGGCAACAAAAGAAGGCCCAGCTGATCAGCTAAGACTCAGGAGGCAAAGAATAGATGGGGATGCGGCCAGTCAGAAGTGGTATTTGCCAGTTCTCCAAACTCAGAGGTGGTATTCAGCAGGTTTTGACCAGTTCTGGAGAAGCGGTAGCGGAAATTTTGAGTAGTTCAGAGAACCGGCAAATATCACCGCTGACTGGAGATTTTACAGTATCCTTCACCTGCCATGCCCACCAAGCCATGCCCACAGATCCGGTAGTAAAAAAATTTGAATCCCACCATTGACCGAACCACTCAAAATTTCTGCTACCGGTTCTCCAGAACTGGACAGAACCTGCTGAATACCTCCACTATTATACAGCCATCTTGTTTATTTCTGTTGTGCATCTGAAATAGATCAGTTACTGTTCATTTTGCATTAAGATACCCGGATTTTATGAGACAATAATACTAAGGTTATTTCAATTTCTTGCAAAAACTTGTTTTTTTAAAAAAAGTTATCAGTTTTCTGAAGAACTTAAAAAAAAATTAATTAGCATTCATTCCCAAAATGAGCTTTAAAAATTGATAGCTGTTCTTCAAACAAGTGATCTGATCAAGTGCAGGAAGCAGGTGGCTGAGACTTAGCTATTTTTTAAAAAATTGTTCCATAAATGCATTCATTTCCCTGCTTCCTCTAACAAACTGTTTCAAATACATTTCATTTTATCACTTGCATTTCCTCTGAGTCATTGCACAATCAGAGAACTTTTTGTTTTGTTTTGGGGGGCGTGGGGTACAGTTTTCCACTTAGAAAGACATAGAAAAATGTCTGATGCAAAGAACAGTATTAATAGTATTGTATGGGAATAATTATTTGTCAGTTCTTTATTCAACTATAGTTGGCTGCCTGCTTTACAAGAAAGAAGGACCTCAAATAGTAGAAAGACAGAAATTATTATCAGTCTGGGGGTGGGAAATCTAAGCAATCTGATTCATGAACAACTTTTGGGGGAATGAGATAAGTGTTAAACAAAAGAAAAAAATATTGTATTGCAAAACAAAAGGCATGCTTTTGCAACAAGACAGCTGACCTAAGGGCTCCATTGTTAAGGAGGATGGAATGGTGAGATAACCACGTGTAGAAGCTTGATTAGAGTCGAATGCCTCCAGTTTTTCACCTGGCTAACAAAGCTACATAACTGAGGTTGCCTCCTGGACAAATCTTTTGGCAGGACAGATGTTGGCTTCCTCATTGTTTTTGCTGTGTTCAGATTAAAAGGGCTCTCTTGGAAGCAGAGACATGATTGTTCTTGAGTCATGCAGCAGCCTAGGGCTGATCCAATTTATATATGCAAGAGGGGGAATTGGACATAACAGAGGGTGGAGAGTTGCATCAATGGAGGTGAAGGTTAACAGCAAGGGAGAGGGGGAAAGAATTTGCAGCTTTATTTCATTATTTTTCTATCACAGCTGATACTCTTTTCCTATAGCCATATGAGTTTGGGTTCAACTGTTGGGCATCTTTCAGCTGGTAAATCAGATACCGCAAGAATACATTTGTGGAGACATGAAGCCCAAGTTAATTAATTATAGCACAACTATAAAGACATAGGAAACAATTCCAGCAATTGCTGTTTATTAAATATGGTTCTTGTTTATTCTGTAATCAGCTTTCAATTTCCAGTGATTCTTCCTTCCAAATACTTTACATAAACGACCTAAAGTAGCCTTCTTTAGGGGGGACAGGAGATACAGTTTCCATCTGTTTGTTGTTTTAATAATGTCTTAATTTATCTCAGGTTATCTATGCAGAAACCAACTTTTATATCAATACATCACATTTCCCAACCTAGCTTTTGGTATTGTTGATGACAATGGGAAGTGAAATCCAAAACATGTCGAGCTCAAACACCTTAAGAAAAATCATTTATAAATGTTCTACATAAACTACATTTGTTTTAAAATAAAATAAAATATTCCTACAAATAACATTTTGATTTTAGATTCATATCAGGATGAGATAATTTGTGCAGGTAGCTCATTAAAGAGAAAGAGAGGAATGGAGAGGATGAGGGCAAAGAGGAGGAAGAATAACATTAACATGCAATTTGTCTAGATTAAATAAAAAATATGATATCTAAACAACAACTAATACTAACAAACAAAATAATATAGTAATGACCAATTTAATTTCTAGCTCATCGTCAATGGAAAAAAAATTGTATCTTAAATTGTGAGTACAAATTTATAATGAATAGTGCTGTTGATTAATGGAAGCAAGAACATCATGGAATTGGAGAATGCATGAACATATACTAAAACTATTTATCTTCCCAATCTCTATAACATATTGCACAGATGTTTCTGTGTTAAACATGCTATATCTGGATTGCAAAAATATAAAGACCATTATTGAAGAATAAAAAAATAGATTATCTGCATTTCTTTGTTTATAGATGTTGGTTGCCTAGGTATATTTTATGCCATATGTACTTTTCTTTCTTTTGTTGCTATTTTCTACCTTTTTATGTATATATATTTAAACACACAGTAAATATTATTTTAAAAGGAAATAGCACATATAAGGGTTAACCAAAGCACAGCTATAACTATGGTAGGGTGAGGGGAAGCTTATTGCTGGATTCTATCCTGAAATCATTCCAAAGACTGGTCTTTTTTATTTATTTATTGTGGTTAGAATTTTAATCTTTACTACCACTTGTTTTGGAAGAAACTGTTGGTCTGTATTACTCCCATTTGAATCATCACCAGAACTTAAAAAAAGAGAAGGAGGAAGCGGGTGCAGGATCTTAAGACTCAGAATGCACAGATTGTCTTCCTTAGGCTCATCTCAAAATATTTTGTGTGGAGGAGAAAGAAAAAGATTTAAATGTGCTGATCATTCAGAAAGCATGAAATGTCCTTGTGTATGTGGAATGAATTGGAAATGCCTTTCTGATTTGATGTTAAAATGCAACACTATCCTTGATTTGACATTTACAAATGTAAGCAAGAGAAGAAAAGGCATTTTCTCCTTTATGGGTCACTTACAGGTTAGTTGTCAGATGGTCATGAATACGATCAACCCCTAAATTTGCTAGTCCTTACCAGGATGCCATTATATTTTTCTTTGTAAAAAAATAACTTTCTGAAAAGTAATAATGTCTTCTACTATGAATGAACTAATCGGAAATCTCTTAATGAGAAGTGGAGAAATATTAACTAGAAATATAATTAAAGAAGTAATTACTGCTCGTATTACTCTGGTTCATGAAAATCTATGATGAAGTAATGGGCTAATTGGCTGGGGAATCTTAAAATTGCTAAGGTTGAGGGAAATGCCATATATGGTAGTGGTAGAATACTATTCCATATCCAAATTTATGTTAGCATGCTGTTCTGTTTGGCTCAGGAGCAAAAAATTCCACTAAGCCATCTGGATACAACAAATCATTGTGTATGGTACTTTATTTTGTTAAGTTACATTTGGTAAATTGGCACCCTATTGGAAAGTTCAAATAAATACTGTGGCAGCGGCAATTGTAATAGCAGAAAATTTTATTGCTGTAAGCAAAGGCCGTACCAAAGTTCAAATATATAAAACCAAGCAGTTTTATATAGCATAGCAGTTGAAATGCATTGATGATCCAAGAACATGAAACAAACCAATAACTTAGGGGGAAAATAACAGAATGTTTCAAGCAGATCTACAATATTCACTATTCCTTTATTGTAATTAACCCCCAAATTAGCAAAATTGTCTGATTCTTAGATCTAAGCAGGAAGAACTGTACTTTATGTTACATATGTCTATCTCTATTTACATTCTCATCTGTTCCCAGACAATTATTACTTGGTAAACATCTCTACCTGATTCCCAACTTAAACAATCCAGGACAGAAATTTGATGTGAAAGTGTCTGATAAAATAACAATAAATAATGTTACATAGGTACATGTAGTTACCCTTTGACCTAAAACTGTAATTACTGAGTTTCCATAGCAATAATTACCAAGGACCAATAACTAGGCAAACTAATTTTGGTGCTGAATTATGACAATTGTATCATCAGCATATAGTAATAAATATATTCTTTCACATGTTGTAACTAGCAAGAAGGACTATATTTTCTTTTCCGAAGCAACATCATTTACAAATGTAGCTGGCTAATTTATTTCTATCAACAGATTATATGTAGCATAAAAGTAAATGGTTTATTATTAAACAACTGAACCAATCAGAAATAATGAGCTAATGTAATACAATAATAAAATCAGCTTAAATTCTGAATCATATTTAAAAGTGTAACCCACTTTTTGCTTACCCTGAAAGATAAATACTCCAATTCATATTGGCACCATATCATAGCTAAATTTTGCATTGTACTGAATATTACTGAATTTTTATCTAAGGGGAAAAGGTAATAGTTGATCTCTTTTACATAATGGTATAAGCAGTTCAAGAAAGATACTAATTTAGAAGTTATTCTGATTTATGATTTTATGGCATAACCACTGAATAAAAAATTAGAAATATTTCAGAAATATCTCACTCTAGTATTCTGGATCAGTCAACAGAAAGTGAAAGCTACTGCCTTCAGACAATTCACGGGATGCTATATTGAAGTAGAAGTATTACTGTCCACATCTGACTGATCATTTATTTCATTTGTAGTTCTGCATGTTTAATTATTGCCTTCTCTTCCTTTTATATTTGATCTTCAACAAAGAAAAGGAAATTTATCATTAAATTTTTCCAAATGTGCAGCATTCATTGTAATTAAGCAGTTCCCTATATTGTTAAGATGTTTCACAAGCTCATATTTTCCATGTTTCTCATCTTTAGGGCAGGAAAATATAAAGTGGTTTCCGTTTTGTAGAACTGAAAACAAGGCCCTTATTAGAAAGGCTTGTTTTTCTCAGCCTATAATCCTCTAGATATATTTTTCTAGGATCCTTATGGTCTCTAATTTATTATGAACAATTGTCCTGATAAGTGGGGAATGATGAGAATTATTATCTACCGGTTCTGGAGGGCATTAGGTTCATCTGTCAAACATTATTTTTATTTTGGGTGAGGGAGAATCCTGGTAAACGAAAAGGCCACTTTAAACCTTCCCAGTCCCTCTAGAAAAACATGAACATTGATAATTAATATTATTTGGAAGAATTTTGTTTCTCTTCAAGCAGTCATTAACTCTTTCTCATAAAAGGTTAACTTACAAATAAGCAAACACAAAAATAATATTGAGTTGGCAGATGAAACATCCAGCCAACTATACAATCACTATAGCAACCATGCACTCTATTGACACTAGAAATATTTGACATCTTTGAGTTTGGTATTTATTTTAAATACATACGCACACAAATACAAATAGGGCTCTGTGTTGTAAAAAAGGAGCCATTATAGAGGAGGCTCTGTAAAAATAAGGCTTAGTTTTTAATGATCAAACCTAATTTTTCAAAACTGTTTTTCACAGCTCTGAACTATTTCATATGATTCAATCATCAGGAGAAACAAGCCTTTAAGATGCTTATGTCATCTTAATATCAGTTAAGACTTATGTTCTGTATGGAACTTGGTAGGTTCCAAGTACTCCATTCTGATTGGCTGAAAGGGGTACTTATGGATTGGTACGCTAGGAACCAATCTGGGAAGTCGCCAAACGACAGGAAGAATTAAATCACTGTCATTGGCCACAAGCCGGCAGACTAGCTGCTATATAAAGGGCTGCCGTGGCTTGGGCTATGTTCCGTTTCTTTACCTAGTGGGTTGAAATAAAGAGTTGTTGTTTGGAACCTGGTCTCCTGCGCTTCTTTCCAGACAGAACACTGGCAACGAGGGTGGGATCGTCGTAGAAGCAGAGACCGAAGCACGCGGCGATCTGAACCGAGCGAAAGAGAACAACGCGCCGCCCGCACTCTTCAATCCAGATGTAGAGGATTGGGAATCATATATCAATCACTTTCTTATGTTCTTAGAAAGCAACAAGATGGAAGAAATCTTGGATCAAAGGAAGACGGCTGTCTTCCTTATACACTGCGGACTGGCCGTATTCAAAATGGCAAAGGCACTGGCGAAACCCAGAGATTTCAAGCAGATGACCTGGTCCGACCTGAACCGAATGCTCCGAACACACTATGCACCGGTGGTCTCAAATCTCATCAAACAACATGAATTTTACAAAAGGGACCAGAAGGAGGATGAAACCATTGCAGACTTTGTGGCAGCCTTGAGACACATTGGAGAGGCATGTGAGTTTCAAAACATGGACGAGGCTATGAGAGACCGTGTAGTCCTCGGCCTGAAAGACTCTACCCTTCAGAGCAAACTACTCAACAGGCTGAATATAACCATGGCCAAGGCCATTGCTGAGGCAACCGCTGCCGAAGCAGCAAAAAAGTCAGCAGCCACCATGAGACAAATGAATGCAGTGCCTGACCTGCCGACCCAAACGAGGGAGAAGAAGGCAGAGGGAGGCAAGAAAGAGCTCACAGCAACAACCCACCACGAGGATGTTGAAACCCAGAGTGACACCGAAGACGATGACGAAAATGTCCATAGACTCTATTCAGATAGAAAATAGCGCGAAAAGAGGAAGAATAGGTGGGAATTTCAATGTGCAGGCTGTGGAGGCAATCACCTGTGGTCTGAATGCAGATTCCTCGATGCAATATGCCGGGGTCGGCGCCATCCTGTGTCACCGGCTTCCAGATGGCAGAGAGGCACCAGTCGCCTTTTACTCAAAGTCGCTCTCCAAAGTGGAACGCAATTACAGCCAACTCAATCGTGAAGCCCTGGCAATCGTCGCCGGGGTCAAACGATTCTATGAACACCTTTACGGTAGACCCTTTTCTATCATAACTGACCACAAGCCTCTCCTTGGAATCCTGGCGGAAAACAAGCTAACCCCGAACATTCTGTCTCCTAGAATGATGAGGTGGTCTGAATTCCTTGCTGCCTACTCCTACACGCTACTCCACAGACCTGGCAAAGCCATCTTACACACCGATGCCCTGAACCGTACCCTGTTGCCCGTCACAGAAGACGACCCTGTTCCAACTACCTCCACATTCCAACTGTAGACCTGCCCGGAGCTACCGCTGACTGCAGCCGAAATCGCGAGAGCCACAGCCAAAGACCCTTTGACAGCGCGTATACTGAATTGGGTAGGTAAAGGCTGGCCGGAGGAAAATAAAAAAACTGAGACTTTTAAAGCTTTCTATGCCAGACAGACTGAGCTGTCTATCGAAAAGGGGTGCACCTTATGGGGTGACAGGGTGGTTATCCCAAGCAGCATCCAAGGAACCATCCTAGGCATGTTGCACAAGGGTCCCCCGGGCATAGTCAAGATGAAAGCCCTGGCCAGGAGTTACGTCTGGTGGCCAGGGCTGGACAAAGACATAGAACGCTGGGTTGCAACATGCCACGCCTGTCAGAAAGTGAGGCCTACCCCCCCACAGGCACCTATATGAGACTGGGAAACTCCCCAGGGCCCGTGGTCTAGGGTGCACATTGATTTTGCGGGGCCAACGAAGGGGAACACCTTTTTGATTGTTGTTGATGTATACTCAAATTGGTTGGAAGTCATCTTCATGGCTTCCACAACCACTGAGGCTGTCATAAAACAGCTCGACAAACTATTTGCAATGCACAGGCTACCAGATATACTGGTTTCGGACAACGGGTCTCAGTTTACCGCCTTGCAGTTCGAACAATACCTGGCTGCCCAGGGTGTCCGTCACGCATTAACTGCACAGGCCCATCCTGCAGCAAATTGCAGGGCCAAACGCATGGTTAGATATACTAAAGAAGGCCTAGAGAGAATGGACAAGGAGGACGTGCAAGACAAACTGAACCGTATACTAACATTGCAACATATCACCCCTAGTAGCACTACAAATAAAAGCCTGGCTGAACTATTAATGGGTAGGAAACTACGGTCCTACCTGGACAGGTTACACCCCACCTATACATGGGACAAGCCCCCTGACTCCTCCAGCAAATACCGTACCTTCGAAATCGGTGTCTATGCCAAGAACCTTACCAGGAACCCTCTCTGGCTGCTAGCCACCATCACACAAGTCACAGGCCCCCGGTCCTACCGACTAACACTAGACGATGGGAGGGAATGGAAGCGGCACATAGACCAGCTTCGTTCCCACAACCTCGAAAGAAAAACCGCCGCAGAACCAAAAATAATAAATTCTGACAAAAAAAACAACCGGGGGGGGGGAAGTACAAATAAATAAAAAAGGGAGAGACGAACCTCCTATAACAATACAACAACCTCTGCAAAACGACAACCTAATCAAACAAAACCTAACAACCTAACCAAACAAAAAGAACACTCACGGTTAGATGAACCCCAAGAAAGAAGTCCGGGAGCAGAAGAGCGAAGTGAGGCCTTTCTGGAAGATGGCAGCCAGGTCAGCTCAACCAACCCAGCCAAACCAGGAGGGAGCAGCGGAGCCATCTCAACTGGCCCGACTGACTCAGGTGGGAGCGGCAGGGCTGACTCACCCTTCCAGGAGGTTCCATGGAGAAGGTCGAGAGAAGCAGCGATCCCGTCCGAACCGCTTGAAGACCAAAACAAGAGTGAGCCGCACAGGTCAACTAGAAAGAGGAAAAGCCCCACCTACCTGCGTGACTACATCACCCACGTTGGACTGAACTAAAGGGGGAGGGGTATTCTGTATGCAATTTGGTAGGTTCCAAGTACTCCATTCTGATTGGCTGAAAAGGCCGCTTACGGATTGGTTCGTTAGGAACCAATCTGGGAAGTCACCAAACGGCAGGAAGAATTAAATCACTGTCATTGGCCCCAAGCCGGCAGACTAGCTGCTATATAAAGGGCTGCCGTGGCTTGGGCTATGTTCCGTTTCTTTACCTAGTGGGTTGAAATAAAGAGTTGTTTGGAACCTGGTCTCCTGCGCTTCTTTCCGGATGGAACAACTTATATCCTAGTAATATCAGAGTTGTAGCTACATCTCACTGAATGGTGTGGAGAATAATGATTTTCCAAAGTCTGAACTTCAAAAGAAGTATGTAATCCACATTGTTCATTTTGAATGAAATGTCTAGTACAATATTGTGTCTGGTTGAATTATAAAGAGCAAATTACCCAATTATTATATATAAAATGAGCTGTTGATTTGAATGATATTACCCTGTTTTCTATATTGCAAACAATATTATTGATTTTGGAGGTACATCTGTATTATTGTCGGAAGGAATTACAGAAAGTCATCAGTCCAATACTATAGATAGTATTGTTTTTCTAACCCCAGTAAATTCTATGTATCTAGGGATTTGGGCTATAACAGCTGTAATTTATATTTCAACAGTGGGGCATTTAAAATATATTCTTTTTTCATTCATCTGTATGATTCTTTATTACAATATTTTCTTTTGTATTCTCTTCAGTCATGTTTGCTTCTTGGATCCGACAAGGACAAGTCACTTAGTTTTCTTGGCAAAGTTTTTCAGAAGTGGTTTGTCGTTGCCTCCTTTCTAGGGCTGAGAGAAAGTGATTGGCCCAAAGTCACCAACTTGGCTTTGTGCCTAAGGTGGCACCAGAACTCACGGTCTTCTGGTTTCAGCTTATTGCTTTTAACCACCACGTCAAACTGGCTCCCAATTACAATATAACATTACCATATCGATCTATCTATCATCCATCTATCTGTCTGTCTGTCTGTCTATCATCTATCTATCTATCTATCTATCTATCTATCTATCTATCTATCTATC
>BLBF01000002.1:60243766-60283007 GCA_015471245.1 Laticauda colubrina | reverse complement strand
ATCTATCTATCTATCTATCTATCTATCTATCTATCTATCTATCTATCTATCTATCTATCCACGTGTATGTGTGTGCGTGTATCCAATATGCATGTTTGAGCATTCCCTTTAATACTATTCAATTGTGTCATTTGGTTAGACACGATTCCAAGATTGGCCACATTTTCCTACCTTATCTCTTCTAATTAGCTTTATTGAAGAAGAGTTTTAAATCATGCCAGCCTGCTTCACTGTAGGATTTTGTTTTCCAGCATCTTTTAACAAACTGATTCAAATGTCTAAGATGTGTACCACGGAAAATATTATCTCTTGTTTCACTGCATCTTTCTCCACAGCCCTTATTTCAAAAGAAGGTACAAAAATGAATAGAAAATTATATTTTAGTAAAAAATATATAAAACTTATGAAAAAGGTTAAAATATAATTTTTTTTTAAATTAAAAAATGTTGTGAAGTGGTACAGAAATAATGTAGACAGAAGCATATTTAAGCTGATAAAGACATGAAATAGACAGGCTCATTCAAACAATTTGGGCTGGATGAGTGATTGTGTAAAGAATCGTGACTTCAGAGAAAGGTTCTGATTTTACACTGTCTCTACTGAGAAGAAAAAGCTATCTTTTTCTCTGTGCTTTGTCATCTAATTTAAAATGCCCAGTATCAAAACTGGCTGCCATTTGCCAACCTTGAAGAATTAATCAACTCTCTGTCTTTAAGTCCTTTTTTAAAATGCTCCCCTTTTAAAAATGAATACTGGAGATTAACAATGAGTTAATTTAAAACAATGTTCTCTTGTACAGAAGAGCTAAAACGTTCTTGAGGGCAGTGTATGTCTGGGGGTCTCCAAAGCATTCTTACTGGAATTTGGGAGGATGCAGAGAAAATATTCCTGTCAGATGTAATTCCTAGAGCAGTGGCATTAACAGCTTCCTTAGTTCCAATGAGACTCTCTTAAAATACGCAGGTTTGTGCACCCAGAAATCACACTGTGTTCAAAGCAACAAGATAAATAAATACTTCAGAAAAGTGAATTGGAGATTTATGGGGGAGGGGCAGGTTCTTTTTTTAAAAAAACCACTTTATTCAACTGAGGCCTTTTCCATACTGGTGATTTATACTGTCTCAAGCATCACCAGCTACTGCTGTGGCAATATATCAATCAAGAAGGAAAGCTTAGCTTCCTACACAGGAGGCCTGGTGGGGCTACAAGACACTATAAATCACTAGTAGGAAAAAGGACAAAGAGTCGTGTTTTAACAATGGGGTTCCAACTTAATCCTACCAATACAGGCCAGTAGCATTATCATGTCCCAAAGCTTGAAAATTTAAATCTGTACAGGTCATACACAAATATATTAATGTATCTAAAATATTAGGAATTGTAAGCAGAATTGATTTCATGAGTATCTTGAAATCAAAGACTTGTGTTTTACTTAAAGGTTTAGAAGCACATTGTATAAGTAATAAAAAAATAGAATGTATATAGAACATATAGAAAAAGAGAAAAGGGTAAGTTTAGGAATAGATATCAGTGTAGGCAGGCAATATTTTTTTTTTCCTGTGCAAGACTGTAGTGGAGCTGGATGTGAAACTTTCTAGCACACAAGTGACTGAAAAAAGTGAATCAGGAACCATGATGATACAAGCATAGAACAGGAACATTTTAAACAGTGATTTTGCCCTAGGACCTCTCAGAACAAGGTAGCATGAAAATTAGAATCAAATTATAACAAGGTTGAGATTCTCAGATCCTTTCTGAATGCAGTCCAGTTACTAACATATGGTAACTGCTGGCCTTTTGAAAACAGCAACCTTTGTTAGGTTTATTTTGGCCAATGTTTTAAGAACTATATTTGTATTGCTAGAGGAAAATTGGAGCAAGAAACAGTGTGAACCAATTAAAATGCATAAGGACACTGGGGCACTAATTATAATTTTGCTAAAAGCAATTGTCAAAATTGTAAAACTCCCTGTCAGCCTGATAGTGGGCAGCATTCTGTCAGGCAGGCAGCTGGCAAAATCAGCAGATGATTGTTGCCCTGTAATATTTCTGTGTGCAAGAACTAAATAAAATAACCAAAAATAAATAAGAGTTCAGATCTCAGAGTTATAATGATGTGTCTAAAAACTGCCAAAAGAGATATCAGTTGGTCATAAACAAATCTGTAATTACTTTGGGAAATTGTTAATCTTTTCCTCCCTGATTTTGAAATTTCTATCAGTTAAATTAGAGGCAACATATATATTCATAATATGCTGTTGCACAAGTTACATCTTCATTTCAGTCCTTATATATTAAGCACAATATATATAGTGGGCATTATGTTGATTATGTTGATGGAGGATGTATCAGGTTTTAATGATGCTTACAGAACATTAGAAGATATACTATGGTATTTAACTTTATTTTTATGATAGCCTATTAACTAAGCAGGCTGAGAAACATGATTTGAACATAATTCAGGATGAAGACTTGGAAGTAATGATAGCATAGCAGGAGTAGAAAAAGAAATAAACAATCCATTGATTTGATCCTACTAATCATTTTTGCCTGATGTTTGTAGGACACTTGTTATTTTCTTCCAAAAAGGTGCATTAAAGCATGAAGATATACCTGTCTATCACTCTTTAAAGTGACTTTTTCTAGGATTGCAGGGTTCTTAGAATGAAAAAAAAAATATGTGACTGCTTGAAAGACAGGTTTTATTTTCACAATACTGTGTCCACTGAAGCCTGTTTTAAAAAATATCGCCAAAGCATTGCACATCCCTTGTAGTTTTGCTTTAAACTTTATGTTCGGAATGATGTTGTTTGTTATTTACAGAACAGTTCAGCAGAGATTGTATTGCAAATAATGTTGATCAATGGGGCAACAGCTATCAAATTGAGATATGCATGGAGAATCTCATAATGTATAATTCTCTGTACTTCTTCTGGGATCTTGAACATATATCCATAAAGTCTGTTTGTATGGGCAAACGGGGAGTAAATATGTCTGTATCCTGCTAACACAGCACTCATTTGCTTAAAAGTAAATAAAATTGAGTATGATTATAATAGACTAAAAGATTGATTTGCAAATTTGCTGTGCAGTTCTCTTTTGAAACGTATTTATCATATGAATCCCAGATATTTGGATCATCTATTTGCATTTTTTATTTTGTCCTATCAAAATTCAAGAGAGTTTGACAGCAAGCACTGAATTTTGCAAATACCCAAAATGACTATGGTCTTTATGCCTGCATAAAGAATAAGACACTTCCTGGTAAGGAAAAAAAGAAATTAAATCTCTTTATTTAGTGGAAAATGAAATGCATGAACAGTAGGGCTTTTTTTTCCACAAAAAGAGATGTTTTGTAGGTTGTATTCCTATAACATATTGTGTCTGTAGTGAGATGGCTGAGGCTTCTGTCTGAAAATGTTGACGAAAAAGAAATAGTAGTAGGATATTATGACTAAGGGATTAAATGTGATGGTACAATTAAGTATAATTAAGCTTAATTTATGAAAACTAAGTAGCCATTTTTCCAAGCTGGCAGAAAGTTGCCTTGCTTTTTTTTTTTTAAATCCACCTTTCTAATCACATCCCATTTTTATTGATTACTTTTGGGAAGCCTACATCAGAGTTATTCTATTTAACATAATAAATGAGAATCTGAGATGAATAGGTGACCAACAACAATCATATCTCACAAATGAATGCAAATATATATGTCCCAAGATGATGTTACAGGATTCAATCTGAGTCAGTCATTGGGACCAGAGGTTAATCTTATTAGAACTCCTGCTGGAGCCCATCCTGGGGGACTTCTCTCTCACCAGAATATGGTCCCAGTGATCCCAGTGACCAACTCAGATTGGGTCTGCAGTACCGAGTCTGTTATTTTGTGGTTCCAAATCTAACTCAAGGTACATTCTCCTGAAGAGATGTAGGCCATTTGAAAAATTGAAATTTAAAAAAAATGAAATTGAGCTAAAATTGTAGATAAAACACAGTGTAAGACTTTACTGGCCTACGTGACAATCTTTTTTTATTTTAGACATGCTGATCTCCAAATTAATTCTTGTTCTTTTTTTCTGTATTGTGAAAAGTTCATTTTAACAATTATAAAATAAAGTTGTCGTTCCTGTCTTTGGCTACAAGAGATATGGAGCATTAGGGGAGAAATTCTAAATTGCTTATCTTTTGATAAATTTTGCCTTAAGGTGAAAAAAAATTATGGCCTCTTAGCAATGTTATCAACCATCCAATAAATAAAGGGAAAATATATTATTTTACATCTTCTCAGATCTATCAGTGATCTACACTTTTACAACAGAACTTCCGATATAATTGCTTTTTTTATTTATTGTATATTTATCTCACCTTTATTACTTTAAAACAACTCATCTAATACTCATTCTTCCTCCCATTTTTTCCACAATAACCAGCCTATGAAGTGAGTTGGCTCAGGCAGACCTAGCCCACCTCAGGCAGACCTCAGCTTACCTAGCCGAAAGTCACCCAGTCAGCTTGCATGCCTAGGGTGCAAATGGGTCTAGGGTCTACATGTGGGTATAGAACTCATGGTCTTCTGATTTATAGGTTACCTTAACCACTGCATCAAACAGGCTATTTCAATCCTTTGCAATAGGATGCACAGCATCAAATTTATGTTTCAAACAAGTAGCTCTTCCAAGCATGGTACTTCACATTTGTGTAGGATTACAACTCCCAGTTTCCTTGCTAAAACGACTAAGCTCTCCCTGCACCTTGTCCTCCATCTTAGTCAGCTGGTCAGAGAGCTTCAGCAATACAATTAATTTTTATCCCTATCTTTATGCATATCTTCATTTCTCACAGGATTTTTTTTCCATTTAAGAGAATTACAGAACTATGTATTTACACATGAACTTGCATATTTTTTTCTTTTTCTGCTAATATATAGGATATATGCTGATGTATGGGATGAATTTTATGAATTTAATAAGCAATAAATATATTTCTCCACCTGTTACTTGTAAACTTATTTTCTAATAGGCTTTGACATTTTTCTTTTCAAACAACTGGTCTTTCATTCATTTTGTACCTGAGTTATTATATAATGAATGGTACCTGAAGAATGATGGCTAATTCTTGCAGCTTTTTTTCCACCTGAAGTCAAGATATTTTTCCCCTACAGCCAATATATTGTACCTGCCAGTTAAAATGAAAAATTAACAATCTAGGCAGATTATTAAGTATCTTTGTAATTTTGTTACAGCTTTAGCTTCCTTTTGTAACATAAAGATAGTGCTCAGCATCAAAACTAATTGCTTCACTTAAGCCCCTGTCACACAGCACCAACGGATGGAAAGAGGATGTAAAATGGAGAGAAACACTTGCCATCCGTTGGTTAACACGATGTATCCGTTCTGTACTCACTGCGTCTGTTTTTCATACTCTCTATCCGTCCAGCATCCGACGACTGACATTTCATCCGCTCAAAAAATTTTGAGCTGCACAAAACTTTTTGAGCAGAAAATGTATCCAACACGTCTGTTCTACATCCGCTACGCACACAGGGAACATCCGTTATACGTCCATCGTCATCTGTTATGCGTCCAATATATCCGCTAGGGCATCCGCTGCACATCCTCACAACTCGCTCCAGCGGAAAACGGACACAGGGAGGAAGCGAAACGGACGCGGAACGGACACACAGCATTAGTAGCATGGACATAGAAAGGATGAAAGCAGATGCAGCTCGCATACAAAGCATTAAAACAGAAAAAACGTTCATATAGGGGACGTATCTCGGATATTTAGGATGTCTGCAGGATGCCTAGAGGATGCAAAAGGACGCCTAGCGGAAAACCTATATTTCCTATAAAAAGGGGGAGAAATCACCTGGATCTCACTTTCAGTCCAGCAGCCCTGCAGTGCAGACCTCTTCAGCCTTCATCCTGCTCTTGCTCTTCCACAGAATCCAGTCATCTCCACCATGGATCATCACACACTCCTTTTGGTAGCCACCATCGTTCTACAACAGTGCGAAGCCTTCTACAAGCTCTTTTACCTGTTCTACACGAAGAAAAGGAGGCGGCCAAGAAGTGTCTGGGTCCGAAGATGGATTGCGAGAAGAGCCAAGTATGGACTGTATAACAAGCTGATGGTGGAGCTGAGGAACGAAGACACTCGTGCATTCCAGAACTTCATGAGGATGCCGCCAGCCATGTTTGACGAAGTTGTAGAGCATCTCAGACCCAGGTTGACCAAGGCAAACACCAACTTCTGGCCCAGCCTGGAACCTGGGCTCAAGGTGGCACTCACTCTGCGCCACCTGGCCTCAGGGACCACCTACAAAAGCATGCAGTACGGCTGGAGAATGCCACACAACACCATCAGCATTGTGGTCAGAGAAGTGGTGCAGGCCATCATCGAAGAATACAAGGAGGAGCTCCTCCAGTGCCCCTCCACTGAAGAAGGATGGAAGAAAGTTGCAGAGCAGTGGTATCAGAAGTGGAACTTCTCCCACACCCTTGGAGCCATAGATGGGAAGCATGTGGCCTGCAAAACTCCAGCCAAATCAGGGTCCACTTATCACAACTACAAGGGCTTCTTCAGCATCATCCTCTTTGCCATGGTCGATGCTGACTACAAGTTCATGTACATCGATGCTTCAGGCAACGGGTCATCTTCAGATGCCCAGGTATACAACGCCAGTCACCTCAAGGAGGGGCTGGAATGCAACCTCATCATGGGCTTCCCAGATCCAGAACCCCTGCCCAATGACACACAAGATGTGCCCTACTTCATCGTGGGGGATGACGCCTTCTCCCTCACAACCTACCTCATGAAGCCCTACATTTCCAGATGCCTCACCTGTGAAGAGAGGATCTTCAACTACAGGCTGTCCAGGGCAAGGCGGGTGGTGGAGAACGCCTTTGGCATGCTGGCCAACAGGTTCCAGGTACTTCTCACCACCATGCAGCATTGTCCAGAGACCGTGAGGAACATCGTGGAAGCTTTCTGCATCCTGCACAATCTCATGCGCACCTGCTATCCAGTGTTGCAGAACAGGCTCATGGACCTCCAACAAGGCAATGGGGACATGGAGCCTGGTGAATGGAGGCAAGGGCGAAACCTGATAGATACTGTGGATGTGCAAGGCCCCAACAGAGCTTCACGTGAAGGGAAGAAGCAGCGCAACCTCCTGAAACACTGGTGCAACTCCCCAGCTGGAGCAATGGAGTGGCAAGACAGGATGGTAGATGCTTAATGGATGCTTCCTTCAGCCTGTCTCATCATACTGATGAGATTGTGCCATGTATGTTGAGTGGCCCTATAATGAACAGGGCATTTAATAAAGAGTTGTGTTTATGTTGAAATGTATTGATGAATGATTGAATTGTTATTGATAATAAAGGGCCATAGGTGTGGCACCTGGGAGGGTGGACCATACAGTCCCACTATGCTTGCACTGGAGGTTTATCTATCCCACAGCTATTACCCATCCCACAGGTATCCCTGCCCATCCCACAGCTATTACCCAGCCAACAGGTATCCCTGCCCATCCCACTGCTGTCTTAACCCATCCCACAGCTATTACCCATCCCATAGGTATCCCTGCCCATCCCACTGCTATCCTTACCCATCCCACAAGCATGCAAAGGCTTAAACCATTTCTAAAAGTTTCCACCAAGGCTTTATTGAGTAAAAGAACTGAAGCAAGTGTGTGAAGCAAGCAAGCAAAGATATACTTAATTAATAACAAACTGTAAAAGCAAAATGACCCAAGTAAAGTGTCCCAAGCAAAGATAAAGTCAACAGGTAGCAACCCAGTCTCTGGCACTCTTCTCAGTCACTCTGAGGCATGCCCATAGTCTCAGGGGTGAAGGGTCCAGGTGCTGTGGAGGTGGCTGCTGCTGTAGTGCACCATTGGGGTGCCTGGGGTGCCTGGCCCCAAGAGGACAACAGGGGATTTTGTGTGGAGGAAGCTCTCAGAGAGCTGGCTCAGTCCTGTGATGTTGAGAGCCCCTTCCTCCAGGACATGGGGTGTCAGTCCCAAGACCGATGACAGATGTTCTGAGGATGGGCTTGGCTGTGGGATGGAGGAAGGAGGAGTGTAGTGGGGCTGTCTGGTCTGCAGGTGAGTGAGGTGAGACATGGGTGGTATCTGTGGCGTCGGTGGCATCTGTGGCGTTGGTGGCATCAGTGGCATCGGTGGCATCGGTGGCATCAGTGGCATCGGTGGCACCGGTGGCGTATGATGAACCTGTGGCTGAACTGGGAAGGGCTGCCTGTGCTGCTGGAACTCCTGTCAGCCGTAGCCTTGGTAGGTGAGGGCCTGTGGAAAGCCTTGGAAGGGCTGTGACATCACCTGGGGTGGAGGAGCAGACCTGGACTGGGTGGGAGCAGGTTCAGCTGGGTCTGGAGGGTTGTGAAGAAGACCGGTGATCCTGTCCTTGATCACCTGGTACTGTGATTCGGACATGTCCAGGAGGGTCTGGTTGACGTAGGTGAGGGAGGGCCTTCTGTTAGAGGATGGTATGTCGATGTGTACCAGCTGAGAGAGGAGATCTACGCTGCTTCTGATGCTGTCCCTGATCTCCAGCAGGACAGTGTGGCTCTGGCCCTCCGGTCTGGCTCTCTGCCTGCTTTCTGTGGAGGTGGAGCTGGGTGTGGGTGTGGCTTGGTCTCTGGTGGAAGTGCCCTCTCCTTGCTCCCACTGTGTCAGGGGGTCCTCCACGCACTCCGCCACGGGGAGTGCAGTTGTCGGTGGGGTCTCCATCGTGGGACGCTCCACAGATACCTGCCTGGACACAGGAGCTGACTCTTGGCCAGAAGAGGACTGGATCTCTGTGGGTTGCTTGAGAGAGAGGGTTGTGAGAGGGGCTGCTCCTTGGTGGCGGATCTCACCCTCCAAGAAGCTGCACTTGGCCATCACGTAGGTCTCCCGGTCGGTGAGCTTGACCGCGGCCTGGCCAGACTTCTTCAGGTGCAGCTTCCCGTACCAGGTGTGCATGTGCTTCCACCACCTGAGGAGGACCTCTGAAGTGTAGCCTAGGCTCTCCACCTTCTCTCTCCAAGCAGCCTGCTTCCTCTTAGTGTCTCAATAGAGCCTGTGTCCCTTCCGTCATAGATACTCGTCCTCCCTCAGCCATTCGAGCACCTCATCCTCATGTTCCTCTTCAATGGAGTATTGCCTCCTCTCCCGTTCTCACGTATGCCTCTTCCTCCCTCTGGCAGGGCCATCTGGGCCCTCACCAGAGGGGCTTCGAGGTTCTAGGGGCTGCTCCACCACACCAGCAGCAGCAGCAGCAGCAACAACAACAGGAGCAGCAAAAGCAGCACCAGCAGGATCAACAGCACCAGCAGCACCGGCATGAACAGCAGCACCAGGACCACCAGCAGCACCAGGACCACCAGCAGCACAAGCAGGACCAGCAGCACCAGCAGGACCAGGATCAGCAGCAGAAGCAGAAGCACCAGCAGCACCAGCAGGACCAGCAGCACCAGCAGGACCAGGAGCAGCACCAGCAGAGTAAGCACCAGCAGAAGCACCAGCACCAGGAGCAGCGCCAGCAGAAGCAGAAGCCCCAGCACCAGGAGCAGTGCCAGCAGAGAAACACCAGCAGAAGCACCAGCACCAGGAGCAGCGCCAGCAGAAGCAGAAGCCCCAGCACCAGGACCACTGCCACCAGAAGCCCCAGCACCAGAAGAGGCAGCCCGAGCAGCAGAAGCCCCAGCAGAAGCAGAGTCAGGGCCAGGGGGTGGGATGGTGGCCCTGTCCTTCTTGCCAGGGCTGGCAGAAGATGGCACAGGCTTCCTCTTCTTCCTCATGGTTATTGGCTGGAGATGTGTCTGGCAGCAGGTCTTTTCTCTGAATGGTGACCTGCTTGCGAGCTGCATCCTTTTATATCCACGGGGCTGATGCAATGCATCCTCCCCGCATGTGCAGTGAACGCTTTGCATCCGCTAGTCATCTGCTAGGCATCCGCTAGGCTTCCGTGATGCATCCGCTTCATCTGCTAGGCATCCGCTAGGCATCCGCTAGGCATCCGCTAGGCATCCGCTAGGCTTCCATGATGCATCCGCTTCATCCGCTAGGCATCCGCTCTGCATCCGCTCTGCATCCGTTCCTTCCGTTGCGCATCTGCTTCGCTGTGCTCCCCCGGAAGCCCTGTGGATGTGCCATCCGCTTCCATCCGCTTCCATCCGCTTCCATCCGCTAGGCTTCCGTGGAGCATCCGCTTAACATCCTGGCTACATCCTCTCTTCGTCCATTTCTTTCCGTTGTTGTCCGCTCTGCTTATGCAAATTTGGGGCACTTTTGAGAGGATAACAACGGATGGAAAATTTTCTCGTCCGCTGTGTCCTTTTTACATACGTTTTGCATCCATCGGCCTATGTGACAGGCCCTTTAGGAGGAAGAAGAAAAGAATAAAAGCTTTCAATAAAAGATAGCGAGGTTTTTTTTCCTCCCAACTTATTTTCAGTTCTCCCTGGGGTTGACCTACAAAGCACAGGATGTGATAGCATTTCAGAATGGCTGATAGCTGTGCATTTTAAAGTGATCACATCTTAGGCAGAGTGTTAAAAATTGCTGATAACATTAGAAGTTCGAGGTTTTTTTTCTCTTTGCCCTTTTCTCTTTCTCAAATTATTCATGTAAGGATTATAGCAAAAGAAATGTATCTTTTAGTGGGTTTTTTTTTTTTTTTTTGCTGGAACACATGGAGAAAATACATAGGGCTGTTTGGCAGGCAATCTTGTGTGCAAACTTTAAAAATCCATGTCAGCTGTCTCTTCTTTTATTTCTGCTAGAATAGTCAAAAGTTCTCAAAGCAAACTTTACATTCCTTCTCTGTAAGATATCAAAAATATAATGTTTTATTTCACTGATGCTGTATTGCCAACCCTTTTGTGCACAGCAATTAAGAGAATCAAATGATGTCATGACAGATAAAGAAGAAACAGGACTGAACAAGGTTAATTCTGAAAAGCTGGGAAGGAAATAGGCAGTAAAGGAATGGAAGCTGCACAAGAGATGAATGGGCTACGTAATCAGGGTTTTTAATGTTTCAGTAGTGGATCAAAAGCTTAGAAATAATTATCTCTGCCTATGATGACATCCTTGAAATTTTGCACATGGTGATGACTGCTCAAATATTATTTGAAGAAATAAAGACCCACAGCTGTACATTGGCCCTTTGGTTGAACACTGAGGCAGATTCAGGATAGTCACTGCAAAATCAGATGTTTGGCACAGCTGCCATACAGTTGGTACCTTATTTTAAATCATATATAAATTAACTCAAAGATTGGCATGGCGAGAGTGGAGCAGCACCAGCCTCCCATTCCAGCTCAGGACATGTAAAGCATTTTTACAAAATTTCAGTAGCTGTGGTCTAGAATGGTGCATTAATGGTAGTAGTGGCACAATGATTAGAATGTAGTATTGCAGGCTGATTCTTCCAACTGCCAACAGTTCAATTCTCACCAGCTCAAGGTTGATTCATCCTTCCATCCTTCTGAGGACACTATCATAAAATGGGGACAATATGCTAAGTCTGTGAACTGCTTAGAAAGAGCTGTAAAAGCACTGTGAAGCAGTATATAAGTTTAAGTAATTATTGCTATTAAGCAGTATATAAATTTAAATAGCTATTGTTATTAAGTATGCCCATCAAAAAAGAACAAAGCAATCTGGGACATAGTGAAGGCTGTTCTCAGAGCTGGAACTCATGCAGGGAGAATCCTGAGAGTCTAATGGAAGTTGTAGAAACAATGGATGAAGTTTTTTTTGTAGAGCCATGCATTTTGAGTAGTTTTGTATCCATGTAACATTTTTGTTTAATTTTTTTTAAAAGAGAGATGAGGGAGGGATTATTTTACCATCATTGGCTGCTAGATTCCAAATACATTTGTTTGAAACTGGTTGTCTTTCATTTCAATCAAATATATTTTCAAATAAATAGCTAGCATGAATTTATCCATTTGGAAGTTTGATGGACCGAAACAAGGGCAAATTTGTGATATTATAGTAAGGAAAAGAAGAAAGAAGAAAAGGAAATTAAAGCCCTTTGAATAAAGACTCTCTTTCACCAGTTTGGAATAACTAAATATTGTTGTCTTCTACACAGATTTTTACTTGATTGCTCTCAGTATATTATCAGTGCATTTTCAGCTCCAAAAGAAATGGACAATATTTCTTGAAAAAAAAATTAAAAGGATATCTTTATCTTCACCAAATTATTCAGAGGATTATCCATTTCATGTCTATGAAATTGAATAATGTTACTATGATTTCTATTTGGGGAAAAAATAAATTCATTTACTTCCTGTACTGTTAAATCTTGTACATTTCAGTCAAATTGAAAATTACAATTTGTTGGGAAATCTTAGAGGAGTTTGGGGACTGAGCCATAGTTTCAAATTCCAGAAGGAGTTTGCCTGTATCCAACTCCATAAATCCCAAGATCAAGCTATTTTACAAGATTATTGCGAAACTTAAAATTCTAAGTTCTTGGAATGAAAAAGTGTTGACAATTATAAATAAATAAACACTCTTTCTGGTAAAATGAAATTAAAGAGAATTCAGAGCAGTTGAGCAGAAAAAATGAAAAAGTATATTGAAATAGCCAGAGTCAAAGAAAACAAAATTATTAATAAATGCTCTGCATCTCTGGTTAAAATAGGATGAAGGATTGTATATACCAAACTGATATGTTTCCCACTAAAATTTTTCATTCAATATATGTGTTCTCTCTTTTAAAACAAATGAGAATCTGTTAAAATTCCCTCTCTTTTGTTCCCAGTTGGTAAGTTTTTAGACACTGGGGATATTCTTTCCTTAAACATCTCCAGCCCAACAAAGAAAATTCATAATCAAGATAGCTAATCAAGTTATAATCAAGTTATTCTATGAATAGAAAAATACAATATAATAATCTCTTGTATACGTCTATTATTTCCTACTCCAGACTGGGGCACAATTATTTAAGATTTCATAACAAAGTATTCTCATTGTAATGATCACAGTCTATGCCACATCTGTGTTAAACAGATATATATCTGTGTTAAGCAGGAATATATTTAAAATTTAAAAGTTACATCTGTCTTCAGAGCAAAAGCTTCCAAGGCAACTAACAATAAAAGTCAAATTTCAGTGAACATGAAATTTAGCAATAAACTTCATGAAACCAGAGGTATAATTATATACTACATTTTTTTTATTTGACAAAAAATAAATAAAACAGATATGTAAGCCTTCATTTAGGCAAAACAGACATGAAAAATGCAAACCAATCAGAAATTTAAGTCCTATCTATTTTGATGACTCTATTGCATCATAATCCTGCTTTTCACTACAATCCTTGAGTACCCAAGTTTTTTCAATTATTTTTTTAAAAAGACAAAACATTCATCTATTGGCTACCAAAAGGATGATCTTGAGGAGTTGGCAGGTTGACAGCTGGTTCCACATGATATAATCAAATGGGAATATCATTTCTTCAATACTGACAAGTTGTGCTCCTGGACATCAGTAATGATCTAAAACATGGCAACCATACTCTGCTGCCCTAAGATTTTTCTGTTTCCAACATCTATTTCACATGTTACTACAATGTGCTTAGCTATGACAAGCTATCTCTATAGGCCAGAAGAAAAACAGCTAGTGAATTAACTTAAATTGATAACCAGTTGTAAAGCAATTCTTTTGGTATTTGAGACCTTTTGCTACTTCATGTACATGATCAAAACTGTTTTGATCAACACGCTGTATAAAATCTTGGTAACCTTGTGGTTTTTGCTATTTGCTGGGATGTGAGAGATCAGTGATCCCTTGTACCTAACAGCTTTGGATTAATTAAATTATAATTTGGACTCTCTTCACTTGGCAATATGTTATTTTCCCCACAACACTCAAGATACCACTTAGGTAGCCAGTGTAATATCTAAATCTAATAGCATTTCCTAAATTAATCCTTAATGTCTAACACTGTCCTAACACAATCCCACTTTGAACAATGTATAACTCCAATTGTTACATCTTGTGATGACTCTACCAGTATGGAGAATTTGTTTAATTGGCATTTTAATGCCTTTTGCCAATCTAAAACTCAGAGAAAATTTGGGTTTGGGACCAAAGATATTTTTAAAAATAGTCCTACAATAAACTGTCAGCGGTTCTAGAGCTGCAGGCTGTAAATTGGCAGACTGCTTTTCATGGCATGTAGCATTTCATACCCATGCATAAAAGCTGAAAATGATTCATCAGATGAATTCATCATTCATTAAACGTGTTTGCCACTTTATAGAATTAATCTAAACTGAAAATCTATATGAAATCTTTAGAAGGGAAAACATAACTTTTCAGGAAAGAACATTAACTATTTCAAAAAAGAAGCAAATAAATGGTATGCTATTGTAATTCCAAAGGTAAATAGATGTAAAAAGGAGTAGTAGTAGAACAATTATAGCAGGAATTTTGAAAAAAATCAACCCCAAAGTTTAACTCTGTGTCATAAGCATACCAAATTGTATAAGATTCTAGGAATCTTTTACTGACCTTAGACATAAGATCTTATCAAATACTTTCCTTCCTTTGACCATTTTGAATTTTGATGTTGGAGACAACTCCCAAAAATATCAGAAGAAGAAAGCAAACAAATGGCCATCAAACAAATCAATCAGAAGTTTTCACTCAAAGCACAAATAACCAGGCTCAAATTATCAAAATTTGGACTATCTATCAGTGATGTATACACTGTTATAAGACTGGGGTTAGATTATTATGGACAATATATGTCTATCCAATTGTTAGAGTCAATGCCAACTTGATGGTATATTATAAATCAATCAGTGAATCAAATTTATTTCTGAGAAATCCAGAAGCACCATTATTTTGCAATTTTCTAAACAACATTTTTTTAATAAATGGATAAGTGAAACATAGAAAATGTCATTATTTTGGTAAAACATGGAAATGTTTACTGTCTTCCATACTATCAAGTAGAACAATATCATCAATATCTGGTGTACATAAGAGGTGAAGAGAAAAATATTGTTATACTATGACCAAAAAACTAATGGTTTAGGCCAAATTTTTGCAAGAAGGTATGCACAAATATAACTGGACACCATTTATTTCGAAAAAAAGAAATCTTTACTTTTATCCTTAAATGTTCATTAGAACCATTTGTCTAGTAATATACAGTATGGGACCAGTTCTCCATGTGTATACTATAATTCTCTAAATAGAGATCTCTTGTTGTGGCCTGCCAGCGGCCAGCAGAACTGGCGCCAGATTCGGATAGTGAGGAGGTTGGGGAAGAACATGGGCCAGTCCTGGAATCTGGGGAAAAGTCTGATGAGTGCTTTGCATCAAAGGCAGAGATGGGGCCAGGGCCATCTGACAGTTATCAGCTGCCTTCAGAGTCGGAGATCAGTGGGACAGAAGAACAGCTGGTGCCTGTTCCCAATGTGCACATTTTCAGAGCTGCCAGGAGAAGAGAACAGTCGAGGAACAAGAGTCAACTCGGGATAAAGGCATAGGTGGACGGTGAATGGCCTGTCCCATAGGGAATAAAGAGGAGCGAAAGGGGAGTGGTATTTGCAGGAGACAATTAGTTCATTTAATTAGTGTGAAGATTTGTTCTTGACTCTCAGAGACTTCTTGCCAAGTATTTTCTTGTATAGCATTGTGCTTGGAAGCTATCAGACTGGCAACTCTCCAAGCCTGATAGGACTATGGTTGTAATTTACTCTTGAAAGACTGTTTGCTGGGACTTTGCTGGATGTGAATGATAGGAATTCACATTAGCCTAATAAAAAGGGATTTTGTTGGGATAAGGAGTCTGTTTCGTGATTTTTGTGAAGCCTAGGTCAGAACATCTCTAAATAGGTAGATTCTTATGGTGCAGATAAGAAATTTGGAGATTGAGGTTCGGTGATACCTAAACCCTAGTTCCCCACATTTGCAAACAAAAGCCAGAATATTAGCCAGAATTGATACATCTGTTAAGTTATTTAGGAACAACAAAGGCACTTTGATCAAAATTCCTAGTAGTCTTACTGTGCAGTTAGCAAACCAGATCTTTTAAGTATGAGTTTCCTGGAACACATTTATTGCATCCACAGATTCTTAGAAGAATCAGAGGAAATAAACTATGTATATGATTGATATAATGTAAATGTTTTAAATCTCCTTTTTGCCTTTTTTTAAACTGAAGAAAATTCTAATTAACACTAAGAACCAATCTGTTTAGAAAAGGAAGGGAAAAGAAAAGTCATTGTTGATAGAACTGCAGAAAAATTTAGCGTATCCATAATTATATATAAACTATATTTCATATTTTGTATTTTATGCATACAGGTGGAAATGAACACAATACGTCTTGGACACTTCTGGATTGAAAAGATTAGCCAGCTATAAACTGATGCTCAGGAGACATTCAAATATGATAACAACACACATCCTTTGGGGAGGATGGTTTCATGTCCCTCATATTTATTAATTCAATTCACCACATTATAAAAAGATGTTGAGACTCTCGAAAAAGTGCAGAGAAGAGCAACCAGTATGATTAGGGGACCGGAAACTAAAACATATGAAGAACGGTTACAGGAAGTGAGCATGGCTAGTCTTGTGAAGAGAAGGACCAGGGGAGACATCATAGCAGTCTTCCAATATTTGAGGGACTGCCACAGAGAGGAAGGGGTTAAACTATTTTCTAAAGTACCTGTAGGCCAGACAAGGAATAATGGATGGAAGCTGAACAAGGAGAGATTTCATCTGGAAAGAAGGAGAAACTTTCTGACAGAACAATCAACCAATGGAATAGCTTGCCCTCGGAAGTTGTGGGAGTGCCATCATTTGAGACTTTCAAAAAGGGATTGCACTGCCATTTGTCAGAAATGGTGTAGGGTCTCCCGCATGGGCAGGAGTTGGACTGGATGACCTATAAGATCCCTTCCAGCCAGGGGTGGGATTCAAATTTTTAACAACCGGTTCTGTGGGTGTGGCTTAGGTAGTGGGTGTGGCTTAGTGGTCATGTGACTGGATGGACATGGCTTGGTGGTCATGTTATTGGCTGGGTGTGGCCAACTCAATATCACTCACATCGAGGCACACATCTCCTTGCCTGGGTTCTCATGACTGTGGGGATGCTGCAACAGTTGTAAGTGTGAAAAATGGTCATAAGTCACTTTTTTCAGTGCCACTGTAACTTTGAATGGTCACTCCACACAAGCAAAGTACCAGCAAAGGAGGGGAAAAAACTCCACAGAAGTTCCTGAGGCAGGAAGTCTAGTTCTGCCAAGAATGTAATAAGGGTTAACAGAGAGGCAGTTTCTGTAAGCAACACAAGAATGTTTCCTTCCTGCCTTCCTTACAGGATTAGATCCATAATTTCTTCAAACAAACGGTTCTCTGAACTGCTTAGAATGTTAACAACCGGTTCTAGCGAATAGGTGCAAACCTGTAGAATCCCACCCCTGCTTCCAACTCTGATTATCTGTTATTATGTACATATTTTAATCTTGTACTTTATATTTTAAATTTATGTTGTATAATATGCCTTATTTTAGTAGGGATGCTTTGACAGAAATAAACAGTATATACATACTTTATGTTTTGTTGTTTTCCTTGTATTATATCTATTTTAAAATTTAATCTTTTTAAATTTAACTTTTTCAAAAATTATAAAATATTGAAAAATTAGAAACAAATGAAATCAATGATCGAACCTTCTTAGATTTAAAATTGCCAATCATTTAAATACTGCATATAGCATGATCATTCATTTTTCTTTCTTTATAGAATAGACCTAGCACAGAAAAACACACTGTCAGTTGTTAAGTAATCTTTCCAGCTAAAACAATTTGATGTATTTGATGTAAATTGGACGATTACATGAATGTTAATAAATCCATTTGTAGTATTGGTCTAAATTATTAGTATATTTGCTAACTAATTTCCAAGAAAACTTGTGCAAAATGTCAACAAATATATCTATTGACCAATGTATTTGTCATCTGTGCATTCCATTTAGAAAAATACCATTGTGATTTGTGATTCATTCTGAGAAATTGTGATAAATCTATATTTATACAAAATAGAATTTCTTTATAAGTGCCTAAGAATGTTACTTTTTATTGACAAGCAAACTATCTCTTATAATGTCAGATTTCCTATAAAAATAAATTTAATCCTTTGTCTTGCAGCCATTCAATAATTTCAGTGTAATTATTAGCAGACTGTTTTATACAAGATAAATTCACCAGTTCTTTTCATTTTTGAAACTTACTGTTCAATAGTATTTCTATTATCCTCACCATTTAAGCTTTATGCACTAATTACAATGATATTCCTAACACTTTAAAAAAGTTCTATGTAATCTTGTCTGACATAAATTATATTCTTTTTCCAACAAGATTAGCAATGCATCAGTAAATATTCTTTGAAAAATAACATTTTTTGAAAAGAAATATTGGATGGAGAGAATTTTGATAATAAGAGGTGTTTTTTTTACTTTTAATTAAATTGGTCATGCCTTTATTGCAGTTTCAAGATATTTTGTATGGCTGAGATTATTTTCTAATCACTGTGCCTGCTAAATTATGTTTGAATGACAAAAACAAAGGCAAATGCTATTTTTAAAGATAAGCAGAATCCATTTGTGTATGATCAGATCATAGACATCTCAGAGATGTAGATTAATTACACAACTATGCAGTTCAAAGGAAATGCCCTTCACTTCAGTTTAATTAAATAGAGCATGGTTTAATACTTGCAAAAGCTAGACCATTGTACCTCATTGAATCTTATTTACCTCTTTAAAAAGTGATATCTGAACTAATAAAATAATAATAATTTCTACCAGATTCTAACTGAGGTAGGTAAATTGTATGGCTGGAAGCTAAATGGTAATTAAAATGACTACCTTCAATAAATCTGTCTAAGCAACTGTGTTTGGAGAAGCAAGTTACCTAAAAGCTCATTTTAAAAACTTTTTCAGAATTTAATTCAAATATATGTATCTGTACACCACCTATCTCTATAATAGTCGTCATTCCAGTTTTAATATTTTATTGCCAACATTTTTTCCCACAGAACTGTACTCCATATTTGAATATTCTAGAAGCTGCATGGCCCCAGCTTAATTAATGCATTGAGAAAATGTAGTCAACTTTATTATTTTACAGCAGTGGTCCCTAACCTTTGCAGCTTGGCAGCTTGGCTGGGGTGGAGAAAGAGGAACTGGGCTGCATGAGCGGCAAGCATTGTGCAAGTTGAGCTGCATACATGTGTATGTGTGTATGTGTGTGTGTGTGCTGGTCCAGCCCTCCTGTGAATTGAGCTGTGTGCGCACACAGGCATACAGCCCGCATTCATGTGTCCCAGTTGCAAATAGGTCACAGCCTGGTAATGGGCCATGCCCTAAAAGTTGGGGATCCCTTCTCTACAGTACCTGAAATTAGTATTCTGATTAATTACCTCAAACATAATGAATTTATAAACTATTATAATAATTCCATTTTGAAAAATTGATGGTACAATCTTATTTCCTGTATTTGATGTATTTGTATTATATTCAGTGATGTTTAGTTTCTAGAAAGTGATTTTAAGTTTGTGGTAAAAATGTCCTGCTAGTCTGAGTGATCTTACCACATAGAACAAGAGACTCGTGAAGTGAATAGCTAGTGGGGCTTAGCTGTCAGATATAAGATAGCTTTCTGCAGAGAAAGAATACACACAAAGACTAAAGTTAACAATATCATCATTATAAGATTGTATTCCTGAGGCTGGTGCTTTCATGAAAGAAAAATAAAGACACATTTTACAAGAAATAAAATAGGCAAGCCTGTGCTATTTAAATCTGTCTGCAACTAAGAACATATTTTGTGGACTTCTTAATTATAAATAAATGTCTGAGCTTCATTGTCAAATCAGAAGAAAAGTGTGATTAAAATGAGAAAGAAGGAAGTGATAAAACCCCTGACAATATTAGTATCATATATAGAAATATGCAAAGTTTCAGACAAAAAATCATATCAAAGATCAGCAGATTTATAGGTGCAAAAAGTTGGTGGAATTCCAACTTTACCAACAGGTATTGATATTATTTCCCTGTCTTAATAAATTACTTCCTACTCTATCTGTCCTTTGTAGCATTCTTATAATATCTTATGATTTCACATGAAGTCTTTCAATGCTACTCAGCTGGTAAGAGTTCCTGGTGTTCCATTATTGCCTTCAATTTGGACATCTATGATTTCACCTAGTTTCACCAAGCATTTTGATGTTGTAGTATGATTGAAAAATCTTGTATACAATACTATTACACCCACTTTAAAAGGATTTAGTATATTTGACAAAGATTACTGAAGAATAGTTGAGAGACTGAATTTAAGAATTATATTACAAAGATCAATTCACTGAACAGAAGGAAAATTCATATTTTTTCCTCACCCTGTTTTCCACCATATCTGCTCTTGCTTTTTAAAGTAAGTGAAGGCTAGATTTTCTAACAGAGACATATTTTCTTCCAGTATGAATGGCTCATCAGAGATAATTATAGCATAAACAGGTGTAATGTCTAGATAAATTTCACTTTGTGAATTTTTGTGAAACAGTACTTGCACTGATGAAAAATATCTAGATGTAGGCCTTTGGTATCTACAAAGATAGGAAAATCTTTGTCTGAAATCCTACACAGCCACTGCTAATGTTACTGAGTATCAATATTATTTAAAAACATATAAAGGCAAATTAATTTGCTTATTTATTTGTATATTTATTATCTAGATTTATATAGCCAGCTGGCCCACAATTTAACTCCAAGAAGTGAACATGATATTAAAACCAACAAAATAAAAAAGACTGTTAGTAATTAATAACATAATCATAAGAACATTAGGACACATTAGGACAACACAATTCGCACCATAGAAGCTTATAGAAGCCCTGACAACCCTGTCTGCTTCTCCAAGAACTAATCAAATCAAATTCATACCCAGCATAATTGGATGGGAATTGAAGTACTATTTTTACTGCATTTTATCCAACTCTGCAGAAACTATGCTACATTATATGAAATACATTTAAACTCCTCTAATTTCTAAATTGCTTTGTTCACTTCCTTTCATATTTTTTGGTTTTGTACAATGGTTCTTCTTGTGCAGCCACTGTTACAATTTCTTCCAGTAATCTTTTCAGTTAATAGCCCATAGCTTTCAGAATGTCTTCCTATAATGCTTATTATATTATTCTTTTATAGCATTCCAAAGATGTTTCAATATTTACATTTTTCTTCCCAGTGCTGTCTTAGATTATTATTTATTCATTATTGCATTCTTTTTCTATCATAATATCTATCCCTGGAAGCTGTGAGAAGCTGAAAAGAGATCTTGATGAAGGTCTTCAGGAAGAACTCAGTCAATCCAGAAAGAATATAGATCTTATTTAGCTGTATAACAATACAATACAGATCGTCCTTGACTTCTGACCATAACTGAGAAATGAATTTTGGTCATAAGTCATTCTGGACATTAGCTGAAGCACCCATAGTACCAAAACTGATTTTTAAATCATTTTTACAGTGACAGCTAAATTAAACACATCATCATTAAATGAATCCCTGGTCTTGAATACCAAAACTGGCAAAAAAAATAGAAAATCATGGTCATGTGACTATGGGATGCTAAAATCAGTTTGTCAGATTCCAAGTGATGCAACCATCCCTTGTGTTAAACTGAATTCATATGAATAACCCAGATATAAACCAATCCACCATCTAACCAAATACAGGCTTGAGACAGTTGTAATTCTGAGCTGGTTGCCAAGCTTTCAAAATTCAGACATGCAAGCAGAGTGTGTATGTGTGTCTGTGGGAGTGTGTGTGTCTGTTCACTTGCATGTGGTAAGTATGGTATTTTATGACAGCCAGAATGTTTTCTGAAGCTGTTGTGACTCTCAACAGTTGTTCAGTGATTGGTTGTAAGTCAAGGGCTACCTGTGCAGATAATACTCACATATACAGAATTACAGTTAGTTTTAAAATTGTGTACATAGAATTTATTATCATTTTCATTCAGCAAAGTGGCCAAAATAATTTAATAGAAGCTTTTCAAGGTCCATTTATGCTGTTTTTCTTGTACAGCCATTTCTCACAGTGTCTAGGAATAAATAGATTGTAATTCTTAGTAATTTGAAGGCAGTAAAAGATTGGAATATTGGTTTTAGCTTTTTGTCATATAGATTTCTGGTTTCTTTTTCCTTGTCTCATTGTAGTTAGCCAAAACAGTTCAGCTTATTATAGGTTATATCTGAACATTCAATATTACTTTTAAATAAAAGTTTGTTAATGTAATTATTAATATAATTCAAAACTGTTCAAACTGCATTACCAAGAGGCACAAAGAAATGTCCTAATGCTAGGAATTGCTAACAACATAGAACTAAATGTCCGAACTGATTGCAGAAGAGTTTTGAGATGAGGTTGGGGCCTATGTGATTTATTGAAGCTTTCCTACCATGTCCTATATCTGTAAAAAAAATCTTATAAGACATTAGAAGATATGTAACCGACTCACAACCTTACAATGATCAACTAAGATTTAAGAGATGACTACATGCTTTATTGATTGAATGATTGATTGATAACAATAGTAATAGCACTTAGACTTATACATTGCTTTGTAGTGCTTTATAAACCTCTCAAAGTGGTTTACAGAATCAGCATATTGCCCCCAACAATCTGGGTCCTCATTTTACCCATCTCGGAAGGATGGAAGGCTGAGTCAACCTTTAGTCTGGTGGGATTCAATCTGCCAAATTGCAGTCGGAGTAGCTTGCAGTACTGTACTCCAACCACTGTACCACTGAGGCTACTTACATTCTCAATGCCTATCATCAAAAAACATTGTTTTGATAAAATTGCACAAATCTCACATGTTCCATTTCTATATTTTGAAATTCTTTTAATTTGGGTCACCTATGTGATGAGTGGTGTTTAGCTACAAGAAGAATTCAAACTCAATCTTATTACTTTGAGAATGGCAGATGAAGCACAGAAGACCCCGGAGAGAAACTTGGAAAAACATTTCTACATATTGTTCCTTAGGGTGCCCTCGTCAGTACAGAAAATGCATTAATGGCCTCTAAAAACATTATTCTGCTTGAACACTCTTGCACTAATTTAAGATTATGTTCGGGCAGGCCTGAAATATACCTCCAATTTTCTCCATCTTCTGTGATTTAGCATTCAGCTGTAGACTTTCCAAATGCACTTGCAAAATTCTTACAGTGCTTTTTTTTTTTTTGCATGAGATGATTCTGCTGAGTTGCTTGGGGGTCCATCAAGGCTGTTTCAAATTCCAACATTGGCCTTTGCTGTTTAAATTATATATTGAAAACATGAAATCCACTGAAACATGAAAAACACTGGATTTAACATAGGTGGTCTGCACATGAAAACATTACTTTACATATCACCTGATTAATAATTACCCTGTTTCTCCAACAATACGGCCTCCCCCAATAGGAAGTCCCAGCATGTTTTATAGGCATGAAATGAAATTAAGCCCCTCCTCCCAAATTAAGGCCTATATTAAGACATGTGAAATGGGGGGGTGGGGTGGGGGCTTGCCATTTGGAAGTACTCTTGTTGCACACCCGGATATGGTGCTGCCTGCATTGACCCCGATACGAAGTGCCCCACAATGCCGAGGTCAACATCCAAGCCGTTGCCGCCCGCCCGCCTGAAGATGCAAGGGGGGGGGGAATTAAGTCACCCCCCAAAAGACGACCTAATCATTTTTTCGGGGCTGAAAAAAAAAAAAAAGACCCAGCCTTATTATATGAGAAACACAGGTATGTACAATCAAATTGTTGATTTTTAATCACAATATTCTATCCTTAACTTGGTTTTCCAATTTTGCCACTGTATTCATCACTGTATTCAGTGCAACTGAATCTATCCGTTCTGCTGGTGGGTGTCTTCTTTTCTTCTCTTTCATTTTCCTCATCATTATAACCATGTCTCACATGTTGTGTGTTAGATCTTCATATAATGTCCAAAATAGGATAATTTGAGCCTTGTCATTCATACCTTGAGTTTGTTTGTTCTCTTGGCTGTCCACAATATTCTCAGGAACCTTCTCCAATACCAAAATTCAAAACTAACGATATTATTACTATACTACTTCTTCAAAGTCCAACTTTCACATCTATAAAATATCATAGGGAATACCATAGCTTGCCCTATTCTGATCATGTAGACCACAGCATTTGAATATCTTTTGCAAGGTCTTCCTGGCTGCCCTATTAAATGCTAGTTGCTGTGTACTTCTTGATTGATTGTTCCTTAATTGTTGATGGTTGATTTTAAAAGACAGCAGGTATCCACGACTTTGAAATCTTTATTGTCAGTGCTAAGGCTGGTTTTTTGGTCTTTATATTTAACTTTAGCTCCATTTTTTCCTCTATGCTCCTTCACATATGTTATTAGAATTTGTATATCTTTTTTGCATTTTCTGCTGTTAGATATTGTAATTAGAATAAAGCGGATTATTAATTTTCTTCTTCCAGTTTTAAAACCATGCTCTTCTTTTTCCAGTCCAACTTTCCCTAATACATATTCACAATATTCATATATCACTTGGCTTATTAACCATGCTTTGAAAAAATACAATCATGTAGTCAAAGTTTATTGTACTATTTAAATACTAGGATGGCCCTTTTTGTGTTTCATCTTCAACTATTCTATAGTTGAAGGTATTTTTTGAGTCCATTTTAACTTTTATTCTTAATTTTTCAATAAAAGTGATCATAAATTGCAGCAGTCTGCAAAAATATGACTTCCATGGAGGTTTATAATATTGATATAAAACATGTTTATGGACTGATTAATATAGCTAAGCATTCCCCTCAGTTCTTTGGCCATTCTGCTCATCCATCATTCACCATCTCTCCAGTCAGCCTGTGCAGTTCAAAATACAATTTGGAACACAGAAAAGAGGCAAGACAAAGATAATCATGTACACCAAGCTCCAGATCTGAATCCAAATTTGTTTACTGTTACCAGTTCAATCAGAAAACACCTCAAAGTAATTTGGACAGCTGGAAAGAAAGTCAGGCTGAGTCTTACACACAACATTTAAGCCGAAGCCAGGATGCCAGTGGCAGAATGTCTCATTTCAGTCAGAAGCCTGCTTTGGTATATAAAATATTTTCCATCAGTAATCCACCCATGACTGCTGATATACAAAACAACTCTCACCACTGTAACAGCTGGCAAATTTCTATTCCCAAATGGACAGTGATTGAAAAATTCTGTCAACAGCTAAAGAAGCTACATCTTTTTTTAAGCTGGGCTCTTTCATTGGGCAATATGTTGAATATCTGGTCCAGCTTTTATGTCACTTTGCAATACTTTTGAGCAGGTCTGCACTTTGTACAGTTTGTAGCACAGAATTAATAAAAGATGAAGTTCAGTCAAAGCCAAGAGAATATGTGCAGTTAATACTTGCTAGATTATATTTTAAAAAAATAAAAGGCAATAGTTGAGAATTTAAAAATCTATTTCCCTTTGTATGTGAAACTGTAAACATCTGTCTTTGATTTACTTTTATCAAAACTCAACAATATGAAAAAAGCAGTTGCCTCTTGTTGCTTTAAATCTCTAAAAGAGTTGTATATGTTTAGAAATCCCTGCCCTCCATATTTGTTACAATAATTTTGGTTCCATAAATTGAACAGATTTAAGTGCAATTATTTTCCAGTTACAGTTATTACACACAGACATGCATCATTTATTAACAAATGGCTTATGATATTAAATTATGTCTTCATCATGATGTAGTGCCTGCCTCCTTACATCCAAGGTTGCAGGGATAACCCGAGAATCAGACATACAGCGTACTAATTCTAGCATTGCACAGAATTACAAAAAACAATGTGGAAATTAGATGTGTGCTTTGATTTCAGTGTGAAGTTATGAGCCAGATTTAGTACTTAATAAAATCACCTACTTAATTCAAAACCCAATCTGAGATAAGATTCATGATGCCATTAACTAGCACATTAAGTTGCTTTTTTCTGGTTCCTTGGATGGGATGGCATTTGTATAAACATTTCTGTGGAAATAGATGATTAATTTTAGAATAATAGGCGTGGTGCTTAGAACAAATTATTTAAAATTCTCATGGCTTTTTCTGTATTTTGAAGTAGATTAAATTTATAGTGTGGAGGGTGTAAGCTCTACCATGTCATAGAAATCGGAAAGCCAGAGGACTTTCCAAAGACATGTATTCATTTGGATATTTTTGTGCTTAAAATACAAGCATAATCAGATAAACCCATAAAGAACTAAATATTATTCATACCTGCTCTTATTGCATGGCAACAATAATTTCATATCTCCCTACTAGTTCTACTATGCTGTCTCATCACAGTGGACAATCTTCCTGAGACCAATGTATACAAATTCCAGCGAGGTATTTGAAGACTTGAAGATAATGAAGCATAAAAAGTAAAGCAAAATAATAATTTATTAATTTCTGCAAATCTAATGTTTTTTCTATTGCAAACAACAAAAACAAAGTGTATACAGCAGTGGTGGGATTCAATGTTTTTTATTACCGGTTCTGTGGACGTGGCTTGGTGGGCGTGGCAGGGGAAGGATACTGTAAAATCTCCAATCAGAGGTGGTATTTGCAGGTTCTCCGAACCATTTAAAATTTCCACTACCGGTTCTCCAGAACTGCTGAATACCACCTTTGGTATACAGTATATGGGGACATCATCAGACAGAATGCTTTGAAATCAAGATAAATATATCATTAGCACATGGAGGTAGAGGAACTCAGTTATACAGTAATGATATGGCTCGGGACTGACTGTGAAACAGGTGGTAAACTACTCAGCAGCAAGTTCCACGTTAAACTAGAAAGAAGAAGAAAAATAATTGCTTTCCACATTATGGTTTTGAGTGTATCCTAACATTTTCAAGGAGAACTTTAGGAATTAACTTTGAAGTCCTGAATCTCTTTGAGGGAATCAGAAGAACTGTTGAATGAAATCAAAGAAATTTTTGACTGTTAAAGAAAACCCTGCTAGACCAAGAACAGGAGAAAGCATCTTAGAACTTGGATCTTAGATGGTAGAAATCAATCCAAAATCATATTAACCATCCTATTGATTTCAAGTCCAAATGTGACCAAAATAGAGCAAGTCCAAGACATTGATTTAATATCCCTTTCCTGATTTTATTTCCAACAATAAAGCAATTGGAATCAAGCTTACTAAACTTTGTCTGAAGGAACCTATTGTCTGCTTCATCAAACTTAATAGGGACACTTGCTAAACCTCAGTTTTACTATACTTTATCCTGGATTTGAGCTATGCTGTATTTCAGACAGGATGATTTAGCAGCAAGCATTCAAGAGACAGTAACTTAAGTTTGTACTATTAATGCATGCCACAGAAAACAGGTAGTTTTCTATATATATACTTATTCTATCTTATTAACTGATCAATGAGATGTTTTTAAGAACATGCATGAAAATTAGTTCTGATTAATGTTTATTGTGCATCTTAATTTTGTACTTTAATTGCTTTTGTTATGATAGGATTTTTCTCCCCCCAAATAGCTCACTCTGCAATTGAGCAACAAAAAAACCTGTAGTTCTATTGTTTGCAATCCCGTTTACGATTGGGAATTCTTTAACCATTTTTGTTTAAATCCATTTCTACTTAAAATTCAATTGAAGATATTATGAAATACAGTTTAAAAATAGACAGAAAATTAGCAAACATGCATTTTAATGTAGCAAAAATTCTTTTGTATTAATATTCATGCATTTTTAATTTATAAATTTGTCAACCTAGACTCTGGAAACAAAGAAATGCAAGATTTTTTATTTTTTTATTTTATTAATTTTAGATGACCATCTATCTCATACATATGACTCTTGGGTGCCTGTTAGAAACAAAATAAAAACAGTAAAAAAAATCTATAAATAAAATAAAAATTCAGAAAAGCAACCACACATAGCAAACATCCCCAATCAATATAGCTAAGAAGTGGACTCAATTCCATTACCAGGGCCCTAGACTACATGGCAAAATGAGTCTTCAAGGCTTCACAAAAAAAGCCAGCAGTGTAGGAGTGAGTCTGATTTCTGGGAGAATGATGCATCAAAATCAAAGATCATAGGTGGGTGCTATGAAGTCTGTCTTCTTGGATCCTGCCAGATGGCACTCCTGTGAGAAGCAACCTGAGCATGCCTCTTAACCTTAATCTAACAGCATGGTTAAAAAAACACTGAAAAATAAATAGCAAAACTTGGAAAAAGAATCAGGTACTCTCCATATCTTTTGGTCGATATAACCATTTCTGCTTGCACCATGTCTACTATTACATACATTGTTATTTGTTTTTTAATTTTCCCACCTTTCTCTTTGAGAACCTCATCAACATAATCCAACTATGACTTTCTTGACCAACTTTTTCTTCTTGAACCTATTCTGATGTTGAATTATTTTTCTTTCATGTATTTGCAGTGCAACTCAAGTATCATTCATTTTTATGCCCAGCCTCAATATCCTTCTTTCACTCATATGAAGATGAATTACTTCATATTCAATATCTATTCATTATTGACTCTATATCTCCACATCCTCTTTTATTATGACTATTGCCTATTCACTTTGTAGGAAGAATAATCTATTTTTTATGTAATACTCATACTATCAATTCATGGACTTTTATTCTTGTTTCTTTTACTTCTTCCTGGTCCATTTCTTTCTCCAAGACTCAGTTTCGAACAGCAACAAAATTCATATATCCCTCATTCAGAAATTTTTGGTACTCTTGTATTCTTCCTTAATTGTTGTTTCAGACTGATATTCACTCCTTTGTCATATTCATATATGACTTATGCTTAAACTACATATTTGAAAGAAGCATTTTTCTAAGGTAATGTTTGTTGATCATGATTCTCATTCATTTTCAATTCTTCAGAAGATCCAATAACTTTTTCATACTCTGCGTCTTATTTCATCATTTATTACTCCTCTTATTTTCCAAATTGCAATCTTGAATATGCCATGGTTGTCATCAGATTGGTTTATAACTATTATTGATCACTAACCATTATGTCTTTAAACAATGGAAAATTTCAATTATTGCTCTTTAGAAAAATGGATAAAGTATGAACTAGATTATCAGCTTTAGGTTTACCAATGACACATTAAGCATTATCTGCTACAATTAGGTACAAATGCAGTCAAAGCCAGCTTTATTCTGAAGTACATTAAAAGTAGTCTATACAAGTTAGAATTTCTAATCTAGAAACTACAGATAATCCTCAATTTTGGAGGCAAGCCTTTATACTGCAGTATAGTGCAGTATAAAGCAGCACTATCAGTTCACGTGATCTTGATACTATGCCTCTGTTGATGCAATCTACTACTGCATTAGCTTTTTTTTTTTTTTGGCCAATTGGAAGAAAATAGAAGAAAGGAAGAAATATTTTGTAGAATAAATAAGAATCTAATGAGACTTAGGGTACAAAAAATGATAAAGAAAATAGTATGTAAATAAATGTATGAGAAAATCTAAATTAACCACATGTATATATATCTTTTAAAAAATATTCTTATCCTTCCCACTTTATACAAACTAGGGAAGACTTATGTTAAATAAGATCTAAAACCATACAAATACAGCTTAAATAGTGCTTCAAAAAGGAGATAAAAGTTCACCATATGTTACAATTATTCACGCTCCAGAAACTAACTGAAAAAGCTTGGTTTGTATAACTCTCCTATAATTATTAGTGTTTGAACCCCAAAGTGTATTGAAAATATTGAAAGAACCTCATTTTGGGAAGTAACAGGAAACACTAGAAAGATGTATGAGCATGAGAATGCAAAAGCTTTTAGGACTAACTGGGAATTATCTGGTGATGGATCCATCTTTCAACTTCTTAATTTCTTCCAAAATTACAAGTGATTATGGGATGGAGTTTAAGAATTGAAAACATTGGATTACAAATTATTATTTTATGTATTTATTTATTTGTTTTGTCTGTCGCTTTCAAGATAATAGATATAAGTATAAACATGAGTAAGAATACAGGAAATAGGTATGAATAAATGGGGACAATAGGACAGGGATGGTAGGCACGATGGTGCACTTATGCATGCCCCTTACAGACCTCTTAGGAATGGGGTGAAGTCAATAGGGATTAGTTTGAGGTGAAAGGAGTGGGGGTTAGAGGGTGTAACAACAGAGTCAGGATTATGGGATGGAATTTAAGAATTCGGGGAGCTCTTACAATCTGCTGTACCTTGCATGAAGTGGTTGTCAAGCACATTGTCTATCCAATAGGAGAAGACATAAAGCAGACAATAAAACACAGGGACGATAACAATAATCTTTTTGGAAAGGAAAGGGGAGTTTGACTGGGCTCCATAGGGCAAAATTTCTTCATCTCTGATCTAGAGGCTACATCTATATTTATATCAATATTCCAATATTCAAATCTAGGAATTTAGCAGAATTCCCCTGACTGATAAAAATTATGGTTACGTATTAATGAGATAATCCAATGCCTAAAATGCTATTGAAATTGTTTTATTTTCAATTTCAATTTTGTATGGTTGATTTATATGATGGTTGCTATTAGGGGAAATACATAAAGATATATGTTTTGTGATTGAAAAACAAAGAAATGGGAAATAGTAGATTACAAAGCTCGTTATTTTCACAGATAATGATCTTGATCTTATTTTACCACTAAATAGATTTGCCTTCTCATCTAAAAAGGATACTCATTTTGGCTACCAGATAAAATGTGAAACAGCAGTAATCAATAATAATCAAGAACACAATTAAAGACATAATGAAAATGTAAATTTAAGACAATAAAACCCATAATTATTCTTTTAAAAATAACAAAAGCAATGAGATACATATTTTCATTCTTTTGCAAATGATAAAACACATTCCCTGTGCTTTTAATGTCTATCAACTGTGCCACAAACTGTCCTTCATAACATTTTTAATGCCATGTGCTCATTTCTGTCAACCTATAGTCTTGGATTGAATATGCCCAACTCATATTGGCTACTCCGGATTGCTGTAGACATGTTTCTGCCTTCTTGTTTCTGGAATTCCAGTTTAATAATGATGATATTTATCTCTTGCAGAAGGTGTGCCTATGATATGGTGCCCAGTATTTTCCAAAGCATTTGTCAGGTTTTATATGAGCATCTTATAAAGTTCTGTTTAATATTATGATAAAAGAACAATATGCACCATTAATTACAGTCATTGTGAAACATTGTAGAACATGTTTTCTTGAACATGCACACTTAAATACAGTAATATGCCAAAATTACCTGAGACTTTCAAATGAAGAAACAAAAGAGACATCCTAATCCATAATGTGGCTAGGGTTTTTATTTTCAAGCCAAGATTTATAGCTTCACACAGTGAATTATTCCTTATTTAACTAAACACAATTAAACAAACTATTATAATATAATATGTGAGCACCACACTCCAGTGGCCTTTATACTATTTTAGAAATAGCCAATGGAAGAGCTATTGTTTAGTCACTGTAATCTTTATAATATGGAGCATGAGAGGTTCATTTCTGTAATATGGGTTAGGTAGCAAATCTCACAGCTGAAATAGTGCTGAGGACATAATTTAACAAGAACTATGAAGACAGTTACACTTGAAAAAGAGATGATAATTAACTTACACCACTAAGAGTGTCAGTCAAGGATGTGAAAAATGTTATCTCAAGGTGGACCTACTTCTTTTTAAAAAAAAGTTAGCAAGGGGGCTTACATGATATTTAGGCATTTCCAAGAAAAATTGGATGGATTAATTCACAAATGTTTTGAAGATGTTCCCTGCCACAGAGCCTTCTTGAAACTGAAGTTCCAATGAGCAGTAGGGCTTCCATTGATACTTGAGCAAATACAACGAGGAACAAGAAAGAATTTATACATAGTGGATAATTATCACACTTCTAAAAGAAAGTAGAGAATTGCCCTAAATGTTAGAATATTGAGAATGTGATGACCCAGGGCATGGCACAAAGGCAACACAATCAGATATTCAATAAGAGTCCCTTTATTATCTTCAACTTTGCTCTCAATGTCCAGGTTACCTTCTGGCTGGAGAAAAACTCTCCCAGGAATAGCCTTTGACTGCAGAAAATTAAGTCTAAAACATGATCAACACAAACTGTAACTTAAAGTCCAACAAGCCTAACCGAAGTAATTAGTTTGGCAGGGCAGGAGCAAGAATTTCTGACTTGAAGGCATGGCAAAACTCACACACTTGAGAAGACCCCAGGAACACAGATAAGCCACGACAACACAGGATAAAGTCACGTTTGCTCCCAACAGCCTGCCGCACGCTACCTGCCTTTCTTATCAACTATCTTCCCAGCTGTGGCTAATGAAGGGAATCAGGGACCTTCCCTCCCCCGTAAGTCACGCAACCCATGTTGCTCTCTTCTGCATTCCTCCCCAGGATGAAGAGGGAGTGGGCCTGGTTCTTCCTCTGAACCCCCTCTACCTTGTTCTATTTCCCCCCTGCTCTGCCCAGCTGGACTTTGCCCTTCTCCAGGCTCTTCCATAGCCAATGGAGCCACAATCCATTCCCGGTCAGCTGTCAAGCTTCCTCCTTGGATTTAGACTCTGACAGGGGCATGAAAGAGAATGAAAAGAAGAAACTCATAAAACAAACACAAAACAGCTGGTTCTATAATATTTTCAAGTTCATTATTTGGAAAATTGAATTCTGAAATTTACAAGATAACAAAGGCACATCAGTTTTATGATGCAGGATATCTCAATGACTACCTAGGCATATCTTCATTTGTGTATGCATGTGCATATGTGAGTGTTTGTGCAAAACATATATACACAAAGAGAAAGTGAAAACCCTTCTTTTCTGCTTTTTACTCCAATGCATTCAAACACAGTTTTAATAAAAATCATTTAGTCTATCATGAACAGTTGAATTTTAATACCAGCTTATAACCTACCCCTCTATTTACATTTTGTGAACTTAATGTGATAAGTTTTAATTAATCTTGTTGTAACTCTGCAAAAATTGATTTAATAACGAATTTACAAGCTCTGAAATCATTTATGATAGTGTGTGTGTGTGTGTGTGTGTGTGTGTGTGTGTGTGTCTTTGTGTCCATCCAAACAGGCATGTTATGCAGAATAGGACAGTGAAAAGTATTTTAAGTAACACAACAAAAGTTAATGAAAGTTAGTAGACAAAGTGAAATTGTACTAATTTACAATGGAAATGTTAGCTATTGAATTCAGAAAGCTATTTAAATTGATGTGTATCAGTAATAAGAAGGTGGAGAGGGGGAAGTTAAGAATACAGTTTGTTGAGAATCCCTGCACTGAGAATCATGTTCATGCAAGGCATGAAGCTATGATGGCTGGAGTTGTATTGTTCTCCAAAGACTGGAGGGACTGTATTAGGCTTGGTCATTGTGAGAGCTGTTAAACCTGCAAAGTGATAGGTGGCTGTGGTCAATATGTGAATTTGCTTGCTTAAAAGAAGATTGATTCAAGTCAGAGTAGGAAAGTGAATGGGCTTCATCTGGAGAATGGGGCCTACTGCAGCTGGCCAGATTAAGCTGCTTTGCTTGTGGTTTCAATTTAGGCAACAAAGAAAGGTTATGTTGTGCCTTCCATTTTTTCACAAGCCCTGCAGCTCCCATGACAAAATACACATATAACACAAATACGAACTGCCAGCATTTTTTTTGACACTCTGCTTTTATGTAAATCACTGCTGCATGAACTGCTTTCTTGTAACATCAAGCAGGACTCTGCTTAGAAAAATCTGTAAAACCTAGATAGCCTACTCCAGAGGTGGTATTCAGCAGGTTCTGACCAGTTCTGGAGAACTGGTAGTGGAAATTTTGAGTAGTTCAGAGAACCATCCAATACCAACTCTGACTGGAGACTTTATAGCCTCCTTCCTCTGCCATGCCCACCAAGCCACGCCCACAGAACCAGGAGTAAAAAAAATTGAATCCCACCACTGGCCTATTCCTGTAAAATTTGATCTTTATAAGAAATGTTGTGAATTAGTGACAGAGAAGACAGAAGTATTCTTATTACTGTGGATTCAAAAATAAACTTTAAGAGTCCACACCACTAGGACAGTGATGGGCTTTTCCCAAACCATCACAGTCCATTCTCAAGAGGATATTTCAACACTGTCTCAAATGCAATATGATTTGAGAATGGAGCACATTGACCTGTTCTTTGTCCTAATCAGATCACACTCGATACAGCTTACCAGTGCAAACAATCCTGCAGGGCTCATGGACCTATTCATTTGTTCTTAATATATCCTCTTGGTTTCCTGAATTTACTGGCTGATAGCTAGGGTACAAGTACGATTCTAACTTCTGGAAAGTGAAACTGGCCTTTAGCAATCAGCAAAATGATTTTTTCAAAACAAAAAAAAACCTTCTGATTGTGCTGAAAATTGGCTTACTTGTTCCTCATTTGGTTATAATGACTGCACAATATTGTCAAACATTTCTCATGCCTGCAGATATAAATATCTTTCTGATAGTTATAAAGATAGATGATCCAAGGGCCATATACATTTTTCTACTGGAGACTGATAGGACAGTTGCAAGATATATGAACATTGTTGACACTGCTGGTACACCTCCTCTCAAATATTCCACAATAAAATAGCAGTTCAGCGGGCACTTCTGGTCACAGTTGGCTCATCCTTACCTAGTTGTCCAACTCCCTTGCCTGAGGCCCATAGCTATAGCAATGTTTCATTTCTTATGCATTTTCTCTGATAGGAGGTCATACCAAGTCATACCAATTTCAGTTCAAAATAAAAGAACAAAGCACATATTGTGCATATATTCCCATGAAATATGTTTAGCCACCATTCTCTAGATCACGGGTGTCAAACTTGCTGCTTCATGTTGCCATCATGTGATGTATCACATTTTTTCCTTTCAAAAAGCTGGGGTGGGCATGGCCTGCGTTTGACACATCTGGCCCATGGACTGCCAGTTTGACACCCCTGCGTCTCGGTGAATGATGTTTGTGGCCTGAGTGTTAAATTGGGTTGTTACCCATTTTTAAGGAAATAATAAATGCACGAGGTACAACAGTAAGAGAAAGCCGCAGTTCTTAGACAACAGAACAGCTATAATGAATGGAAATAAAAAAGACTGTAAAATTGTATCATGATTGTGTGGAGCTGTCATGTACTTGACCAGTCAATTCAACAGGTCAAAGAAAAGAAAAGGGAAGGAAAAAAAAAAGATTTTGAAGAATTGATTCCCTCCCACAAGCAAATCCTGAACAAGTAAATAAGTTAGTACTAGGGTGCTGGGCTAGGGAGTCAGATTCTGCAGAGATTCTCAGTCATCCAGGATATGGTTGACCCAAAGGAGGCAACTGAACTTTCTTGTTTTTTCTTTGAAGACATTTTGCTTCTTATCCAAGAAGCACTGACTGGATGGTGGGTAATGGAAGGATTTATATTCCTTGCAGACAGCTGAAAAAAACAAGAAAGTCCAGTTGCCTCCTGAAAAAAAGCATCTTTGGGACAAGGGAGTCAGATGCAAAGCCCCGTTTTTTAGTCAGTCAGAGGTTCCATCCTCATCCTCATCCCATCACACAGAACAGTTGCCCAATGCCACCCAACCACTTGACCACAAGTTCTGGCATAAGGTACAGAAGATCCATCAGAAAACTGACAGCTTTCCTACAGCACCCCCAGGATCGCATCACCAAAGACTGATGGTAAAACACGGGCGGGGGTTTGTGGCTACATCGTTCGGGACTAGTCGTTGGTCTGTCCTTGCTCTGGGGAGGAAAGACAACCGTCCTTTTGGAAAGGCAACGTGTCAACAAACATCCATAAAGGCCACCACGGTCGCTGCGTGATTTGAAGGGGCTCCTGCATTTGCTCCAAGCGGCTGGGCTCCAAAAAGAAGCGGCAGAGCTCCGCCTCTCCTCCTTCACGCAGAGGGTTCGGAGGGTTGGCTGACAGCCTTTCCCTCTGCGCTTGCACACACGTGCCTACAAAGGCACGCACGTTAGAGCGCCTCAAACAGAGAAAGGCTCCGCTGCTACTCCGGGGGACGCATAACAGACCGCACGCTGCCGCTGTGGCGATTGAAGCGGTTTCCTCGCGGATGCGGATTAAACAGCATCCTCTGCCGACGCCGCCTCTTCTGCTGCTTCTCTCTCGCATCTCTTCTCCCCCCCCCCCCCCCCCCCCCCCCCTTTGGGCTTCTGCCGCCTTGCGTGCTCCGCTTGACCGATCGCCCCGGGTGCATATCTCCCAGGATAAGGGGGTGGGGAGAATCCGAGGGGACGGACGGACAAGGGCTGCTCGGCTGACAACACTCCGAGGAGGAGAAGGCGAAGCTGCCAAGTGGCACGTCGCGCGCAGCCCCCCTCGGTACAAAGGGCTCTGCTGCCTGCTTTCCCTCGGCTTTCTGAGGCGGAGGCGGCCGCTGTTATCACCGCACCGCTGCGGTATTTGGCCGGTTCTCGATTTGCTGAGGGCGAGAAGAGAAGCTTGTTTTTCCCCCCCACCCCCCTTCCTCTCCGGTTCTTCAGCCCTTCGGTTCCTTTCCATCGTCCTGATGGTATCCGGTTGGCGCTGGGTGGGGAAAAAAAGCCCAAGTCGCCTGAAAGGTGAATATCTTTTTCTTTTTCTTCTTTCTTTTTTAAATAAATGTGACTGGGGGTCGGGGGTTCGGGAGGGGGGGGGTCGGTGAGGGGTGGGTGTGTACGGAAAGACCGAACGAGAGAGAGAGAGACCGGCGCGCGCGCGCTCTCTCTCTCTGGGCAGGGAAAGAGGCGCGCGCAAAGCTTTTTTTTTTTTTTTTTTTTGCGAGCCTTTCTTCTGCACTAATTTCCGCGGCGTCCTTCCGAAAGGTGGGTGCTCCGTTGCCTCTCGCGGGCCTCGTTGAGAGTATAGCCCTGGAGTTCTCACAAGTGTCCGTGCTGACAAATATTGCACGGCCGAAAGCGGAGCAAACAGCAGCGGCAGCAGCAACCAGCGTTTCCCATTCCCCTCGCTGGTTCGGCTCCCTGTGGTTGGCTCAGGGGCTCACATTTCTCCCAGAAGCCTAACGGGCATCTAGGGGCTAAGCGGGCGTCCCTCTCTGGTTCTGTTGGGTGGCTGGGTGACTCTGCGCGCGCTTGCGCCAGGCTTTCCGAGCGGATTCAAACGCAGGCAGGGAGCCTCCCGGGAGCCTCGAACCTCGGTTAAGCGAGGGGGAGTCGGTAAACTCGGGCGCCTGTTCCGACGGTGGGGACCTCGGCCTGTCATTCGGACGCTCCGTTTGTATCCCTTTGTGGTGCGTCCGTCCCTTTGCCGCCTCTCCCTCCCCCCATCCCCCGCATTGGATGTGTCAAAGCCTGACAGGATTCGTCCTGAGTTAAACGAATAGCGTTAAATAAGTAGCTTGAATGCAAGCAGTGACCCCTGCGCAGGACTTGTGGGGCCGATGACAATTGTACTTTCATGTAGCACAAAGGCAGCCGCTGGAGAACCTTTTAGGAGGCAGAAATGAGAGGCAAAGCTCCTGGCCCCGGGGCAGCTGCATTGCTCTTTTTGACGACGACGCCGATCATGATGGGGCTCTGTTTTTGAGTAAAGATGCTCAAGAGAACTGGGCAGGATGCTTCCCTATTTCTTTCTTTTCTCCTCCTTTTGCTTCTCACTCTACTTGCCCTGTTTAAGAACAGTATTCATGTTTAACCAACTATTTAAGTTTCTTAAAGTTATATTTAAATTGTAGAGTTGTATGAAACAGGATAGGATTGAATGTGCCTATCAGTGCCTTGTGTCTTCATCATCGCTATCACCGATGGTCAACAGTATCCAATAGGGATATCTTTTGTGGGGTGAACTCGGATATTAAGTTGGCCAAGAGGTTCACTCTTGGAAATAAAGTACAATGCTGTCAAGATACACAAAGGAGGGAAGAAGATTATGAATGTGGCTTGGTGCTCTCTATGAGTACAATTATTTGTCAGGTTTCCAAGTTATTTCAAACAATAATACTTGTAATAATGAGGATCTGATGGTATGCTGGAACAACATACACGTTTGCTAATAGAACAAATTCAATTTTTGCTAACAGGTAATAAAATGTTACTTATTGATTATTTAATATTTTTAAGCAGAAACAATATGCAGGTATATTTTTATATGAAAAATACCGATGTACCACTTGTAGTTGATCTGTTTATAGAATTGAATAGAATTAGAATGATGACTAGAATTAGAATGTTAGACATACATATTTTAATATTAGAATGAGACATGAGCAATCATTCTCATGTCAAAATAAAATAAGTAAATAATTTTCTGGCCTGAAAAAATATCAAAAATCTATATGGTGATATATGCCATTATGATTGAGGACTTCAGCTAAGGAGAGACAACAACAATATTTTATCACATTTTTCAGATAAGGATGATATATTCTACTGATGAGCAGTAAACAATATTATCTTAATTCAAATATTATTTCCTTGGAATTGTTATCTTTATTAAACTTTATCACAAGATTAAATCAATGTTATTTACACCTAGATATTAACAAGAATAGTTGATCAATCTTGTAAAAGGCATATTTATTAGAGGGCACAGATATTAATCACTGTTAATTAAAATAAAAAATTTATCTGGTAAAACATGTTCTTATATTTAAAAAAATTATGATTGAAAAATCAGTCATATAAGCTGTCAAAAAGTAGATCTGTCAATTTTATGCAATATTTATTGAATATAATAGTTTCTTTATTGTCCTTTTCTCGTACTTTAGTATTATCCTTAATTATTTTTAAAACTGGAAATAATTAAAGCAAATAGTATGTTTTATCCATAAACACTTGAATCATTTTAATCATTACCCAGAACTGAACTTTTATAACAATTTAAAAAAAAATCGAACTACTTGCCGAATCTGTTATCATATGGAACCTTTTGTGATATCTATGCATGTGAATTTTAAGTACTTTATAAAATATTTTATAATGTAGTATGGGCACAAACTGGACTGAATTCATTATGATACATAGGATTTCAAGAAGTAATTGTGAAGTATAGCCATTTCCAATTTGGTAACATCCAACCATGGTGAGCCTGACTCTGAAGGACTATATATATATATATATATGTGTGTGTGTGTGTGTGTGTGTGTG
>BLBF01000002.1:60200294-60238378 GCA_015471245.1 Laticauda colubrina | reverse complement strand
TTTCAGTAAGCTATTGTAATATAAATATTTGCTCTGTATGCCTGTAATAGATAAATCTGATAACAAAGGCTGGCCACGGTATTATTTAAACATTGCATAGGGATAAAATATTTAGGTATTCTTTATGATATTGAAATATGGCCAAATTGAGCAATCTTTATCATTATTATTATAGTGTCATCATTTGGTAGAAAAAAATCAAATACTTTAAATACTTTCAAAAAGTACTATATTTGCCAAAAAAGATGAATTTTAAAATATTGAAGATTATCTTTGCAACTAAAAGGCAAAATAAGATATATTCGATTTACCTGAAAGAGCATACCACTCTACCTATGAAATTCTCATGTTCATTAACTAAGGCAAACATTGCTAAAGTTAACAAAAACCTTATCCATAATTCTGCTTTCTCTAAAAAAAAAAAAGTCTTCTGTTCATCTTGGTAATAAGTTCAGGTATCATTGAGGTTTTTTTTAAATTCTCTCAGAAGATCCTAGTCCATAGAGAGAACAGATAATGAAAACAATCTTGATTGCACATTGCACTAATTCTTTTTAATAACAGTGGCCTGGAGAAAATATTTTCTTCATCATAGCTTTAACTATGGAAACTGTACAATACTATAAAACAGTAAACTCATGTTATTGTTTGGAACTATTTGGGTATTTTTCAACAGAATGACTTATAAAAGGGAGCATTCCTCTAGTTGTAATAAATAGGCAATTATCTCTTGATTATTGACTGGTTCAAAGATAGTGTTGAGATATGAATTGGGTTGTTCTGTCATTTGCTGAATGGATCACAATGACCTGGATAACTATGATACATAGTACATGATTTATAACCCATTTTGACATGTGATATTGAATAAATAAACTATTGTTTTATAGCATCTGGAAGAAGAAACTTGAAAGTTGTCTAGTACAAATCAGCCACTTCACAAATTGCTCTTCCTTTTTTAGTGACTGGTTCAGAATAGTAGGATATATGACAGAATGTGGTGGTTACAATCAGGGGTGGGATTCAAATTTTTAACAACCGGTACTGTGGGTGCATAGCTTAATTGGTGGGCGTGGCTTGGTCATGTGACTGGGTGGACATGGCTTGGGGTTCATGTTATTGGCTGGGTGTTGCCAACTCAACATCACTCACATTGAGGCACGCATCTCTTCTGGCCTCTCATGACTGTGGGGATGCTGCAACAGTCACAAGTATGAAAAATGGTCACAAGTCACTTTCTTCAGTGCCATTGTAACTTTGAATGGTCACTCTACACAAGCAAAGTACCAGCAAAGGCGGGGAAAAAAACTCCAGAGACTTTCCTGAGACAGGAAGTCTAGTCCTGCCAAGAATGTAATAAGGGTTAACAGAGAGGCAGTTTCTGTAGGCAACACCAGAATGTTTCCTTCCTGCCTTCCTTACAGGATTAGGCCAGTAATTTCTTCTAACAATCGGTTCTCCAAACTGCTTAGAATGTTAACAACCGGTTCTAGCGAATAGGTGTGAACTGGTAGAAACCCACCCCAGGTTACAATAGATCGCAATAGCTCAAGAGGAAGATGATAAATTGTGTGAGTTGCACTTTCAGTGTACAATTCTTAAGAATTCAAGAGATTTCTGGGTTATTCTGAGCATCATAAAATACTATTCTTATATTTTAACTCGCTATGTTTAACTGTCCTTCCAGCTGGAATTTCAAACAAAGTTCTCCACGTTTTAGAAGTGGGTTGAGTGGGAAGGAGTAAAGTGTACATGTAATGAAATACTTTATGTTATAATTCATATATATCCGCGTGAAACAACCAGTTGGCAAGGATTAAGCAGATTTTGTATTTTTCCTTTTTTATAATGATCAGGTAATGTACTTCTGTATATTCTTGTTACAGAGTTGTGATTATGGCTCTGTAAGGGAATGTCAACAATGAACTTTCAAATTTTTGTTTCCCATTGCAGTTAGTCATTTTGTTATGCATGTGTAACAATACACATACAAACTTCTATTGTAGTTTTGGCTGATGATGAAGGAAATTGAATTAAAGTCTAATACATATGGAGGAACTTTGCCCCCATGTTTATAAACTATAAGCAGAATTACATTTAAACCAATGACATACAGGGAATCCTCAATGACAATAATTGGGATCAGTGTTTCTCTTGCTAAGCAATGCAGTTGTAAAGCCCAATCGCATTGCTTCGAGGTGACAATCTCTGCAGTTCCAAGTTGCTGTTGTTAAGTGAATTCCATAGTCATTAGGCAAGGTAAGTTCTTGCTAGCTTTCCACAACTAAAGTCAGTGGGGAAATTATCAGGAAGTTGCAAGTCACAGCCTGGCAGGCAGGTAAATGACTGCTCCTGGGTTGGAGAAAGAGAGTGGCTGCATGGGAGTGCAGGGGAAGGTGTGCAAGGTGTGGGAATGTGTGGGAGAGAGGGCTATAAACTCGGGAGATGTGCAGTGGTATAGTGAATGTTGGGAAGGGTGTGGGGGGTACAGTGATGGTGTGGAAGGAATATGAGTATGTAGAAGATGCTGTGCGCGTTGGGGACAGTGCAAGGGTGTGCATAAGTGTCAGGTGCAACTTGCTTGTACAATGTAGAGTGGGAGTGTGATTGGATGAAGACTTATCTAGCAACTTGCAGTCCTCCCTGCCAGCTTTCCTGTTGTCTTTTTGAAGAAACTATCAGGAAAGGGTGAAAATGGCAATCACATGATTGCAGGGTGCTTGGAAATCAGTTGTAAATGCAAATAAGTTGCCAAGCACCCATATCATGATCATGTGACCGTAGGTTCTGCAATGGGGATCGTTCATAAAAGTCCTTTGATACTTGCGTAACTTTAAACAATCATTGAACAGATAGTTTTAAGTTGAGGACGACCTGTAAAAGTCTTCGAAAAGACAATAAACCCAGAAACATTTTTTAGACCAGTGGTTGCCAACCAGTGAGCCTTGGCCAACTGGTGGTCCACAAGAAAGTTTTGGTGGTCCACAGAGAAATGGCATCCCCAAAGCAACCCCCCAAAGCAATGAATCCAGGCTGTGCGGGAACACAAGGCTGTGCCGCCCACATGGCCATGGGAACCCTCCCCACCAACTAATTCCTTACCTGCAAACTTGCCTGCTAAGTTGCTATTTTTCCTTTTTCCGACCATTGGCTGTTCTGCTGTGCTGGGAGATTTAGATTAGCTAGACGGCAGGAAACCGTTGGATTTCTTGCTTTCTAGCTAATCTTTAGATCTTCAGCTCTGCTTTTAAGCAATGCTGAACCTTCCTTAAGACTGAAGCTTCTATTTGTCACGGCAGACTGAGGTAGCCAAAGGCAGATAGATCTCTGAATGAATCTGTGATTCTGTGAGCAACTCAATCTGCCTGCCTGCTTTGCTCTTTTTTAAATAAAAAAAAACAATATTTACATAAATATTTATAATATTTACATACAAGCCATGTCCAGCAAGTCACATGACCACCAAACCACACCCACAAATTAGGCCATGCCCACAGAACCAGTTAAGAAATTTGAATCCCACTCCTGCCTCTGTGTGTGTGTGTGTGTGTGTGTGTGCGTGAGAGAAAGAGAGAGAGAGAGGTTAGATCTCTTTCTCTCTCTCTCCCACCAATGTCAGCAAGCCACTGTCAGTCAAAATTCATATTAGTGGTCCCTGGGATTTAAAATTATGAGTTTGATGGTCCCTGAGATCCAAAAGGTTGGAATTGTTTGTTTCAGAAACCACTCAAGATATTGAGAAATTGCTATTTCAGTGTTTTTGTATGGAATAATAAATAATTTGTCCAACAGATGTGGGTAAAGACTTTGTAATACTTTGATTTCAATTCAAAAACATTGTTCCCACCTTTTTGAATGGGAAATATGTAAGTCTTATATTTGCTGCTTATGTATCATACAAAAGTAAAATTAAAAAAATCTTAAGAGCAGTGCTAGAAAATAGATCATAGCAAGTGATATAATTTGTTACTAAGAATAGTCAAACAGGGTTTATAAAAATTAGGCAAATAGCAGGCAATATAGATTTAATAGACTTGAATAAAATGAATAAAAATGAAGACCAATTTGTAATCTTATGAAAAGCTGAAAAAGCTTTTGACACAATAGGCAGGCAGTACATATGTGTTATATTAAATAGGTTTGAATTTCTTTGAAATTCATAAAATGGATTAAGATACAATATGAGTTTCCCACTTCAAAAGTTAAGGTTAATGGTATGTATTCTGCTACTTTTCCACTACAGTATTTAGAGGAACTAGACAAAGATATCCACTTCCATCTGACTTTTGATATTTGTTTGGAACACTTGGCTTGTGCTATTAGAGAATATAGGGAGATTTACAGAGTACTATGATATTCAGTTTATTAACAAACTGGTTTTATTTGCAAATGATGTTTATTTCGAAAGCGAACATTACCACTCTAACATTACAAATGAAATATGCCTTTAGTAGAATAGTAGAATACTTTATTAAGTGGTTCAGATTGGAGTTGATGCCAATAAGTGAAATTTTGGTTAGCCATACATTTAAGGTATATCTATTCTGTATATGTACTGAATCCATTAAATATTTAGGTATGTGTTTACAAAAAGAAATACTGTAACTCAATGATCCATAATATAAATTATAGCCGAACCTCTAAGCATAATCTTTGAATAATCTTTCAGAACCAGCTCCTTGCCAAACCATCACTAGCCACAGTCATCCCCATCTTCAAAAAGGAAGACCCCAGCCGAGTTGAAAATTACAGACCAATCTCTTTATGCTGCGTCACCTATAAAGTCATGGAATCAATCATTAACCAATCCATTATCCTCCACTTAGAGACAAACAACTCTTGTTGTTTGTCTCTAAGTGGAGACAAACTTTAGAGAGTTTTTTACTCTCTAAAAAACAATTTGGTTTCAGAAAAAAACTATCCTGTAATCTGCAACCCTTACACTGCAAAAACATATGGACTACACAATTTGATCAGGGCAAAGCAATAGACGCAATGTTCATAAACTTCTGTAAAGTCTTTGATTGAGTGGTACATGACAAACTACTCCTAAAAACTAAAATTTTATGGTATCTCTGGACAACTGCATAACTGGACAGAAGCATTCCTGTCAAACAGACAACAAATGGTTAAAATTGGGAGCGTCCTATCAAATTCTGTACCTGTCAACAGTGGTGAACCCCAAGGCAGTGTTCTAGGACCAACTCTCTTCATACTTTACATAAATGATCTCTGTGATCATATCAAGAGCAACTGTGTTCTCTTCACTGATGATGTAAAGCTATTCAACACCACTGACAACACTGCTACCCTTCAAAAAGGACCTCGACTATGTATCAAAATGGTCAAACAAATGGCAAATCTCATCAAATCTCAACAAATCTCAAATTACAAATTACAAATCAGTCTTACATATTGTCTTACATATGGACTCTTACTTTGTCTTACATATTGACAAAAAAATAAGAAAATAAAATATAAGCTGAATTTTAGACCTAGACAACCTTGAACTATGCCACCTTTGGTCTGATCTAAGTATAGTACATAAAATTATATATTGCAATGTCCTACCTGTCAATGAATACTTCAGCTTCAACCATAACAATACAAGAGCACACAATAGATACAAACTCAAGGTAAACCACATCAAACTTGATTGCACAAAATACTACTTCAGCAACAGAGTGGTCAATGTCTACCTGACTGTGGTTTCTTCCCCGAACCCCAAAAGTTTAACCTTAGACTGTCTACTATTGACCTCACCCCTTTCCTAAGAGGTCTGTAGGCGGCGTGCATAAGCGAACCAACATGCCTACTGTCCCTGTCCTATTGTTTCTTTTTATTTTTCGAAAGGCCCTGTCCCACTGCACTTACGGATGCAAAGAGGATGTAAAACGTTAAAAAAAGCTTGCCATCCATTGGAAAACGCTATGCATCAGTTGTGTACTCATTGTATACGTGTTTCATATGCTCTATCTGTCAAGCATCCGTCCACTGCAATTTCATCCGTGCAAGAAGTTTGAGCTGCACAAAACTTTGTGAATAGATGAACTTTCCGCTGTGTACAATGTAAATCCGTGACATATGAGCAACAAATGTTCTATGTCCATTTATCATCCATTAAACGTCCGCTGTATACTCTCTGCATCCTCTGGGCATCCTCGCAACTCACATCCGCTGCAGCTGAAAATGGAAAGAGGGAGGAAACAAAAGGTACATGGAACATCTACACAGCGTTAGTAGCACAGAAATAGAAAGGATGTGCAGTGAACAGTTTGCATCCGACATACATCCGCGCGGCATCCCCTTTCCTTTAGGCGTACGTGATGCATCCGCTTCATCTGCTATGCGTCCGCTTCACAATTATCCCCCAGAACCCCTTCGGAGGTGTCATCCGCTTCCATCCACTAGGCTTCCTATGAACATCCGTTTAACATCCCCGCTACATACTACCCACGTCCGTTCTTTTCTGTTCTTTTCCGCTCTGTTTATGCAAATTTTCACCACTTTTTGGAGCGGATAACAACGGATGGAGCCACCCCCGAAATTTTGCTCGTCCGCTGTGTCCTTTATGCATACGTTTTGCGTCCGTTGGCCAGTGGGACCGGCCTTTATATTATTTTCTTAATTTCATTTCATGGATTCATAACTATGTTTATAGTTATGTTTATAGTTATACTGTTATCTTATAATTGCTTGACAAAATAAAATAAATACATAAATAAAATATATGAGAAAATTTCTGGAGAAAAGTGAATACTCCCAAAAAGAATATTATGTATTTTTCAAGTTTTGGGAGAAAGTTCCAGATTTTATAAGAGTGACTATGCCACAAAAGCTAACATTTTCAGAAGTTACTATTTTCTTGAATTACACACCTAGTACATGGAATTTTACTATTGGGCAATAAAAATGGATTCTCTGTGCCTTTATTGTAGCTAAAAGTCTGGAATTGTAAGTTGGCTGGGTATCTTTGTTCCAGTCACTTTTCTCAGTCCAGCACACCTCATAGGATTGTTATAGGGAAAATAAGAGGAGAAAGGAGTATTAGGTATGCTTACCATGTTATTTATAAAAATAATAAAAGAGGAATAAAAATAAATAAATAAAAAGTTGCAACATTGGAAAGAGAAAAATATGGCCACATTCCAAATACTCTGAAGACTTGATTATACTATTTTCTTGCTACTTATGAACCGATTGCCCAAAGAAATAAACGTTGTATGATAAGTATAATGAAATGAGGAACTCATACAGTACACTAAATATGTTATTTTTTTCTGTTGTATTTTTCTTTGCTTATTTTATAATCACCTGTTTTATATTTTTTGATAATTTTTTTCTGTTTTTTTCATTATAAAGATAATGATGTCTAGCTTGACTCTTATTCCATGGATGTGTCCATTAGCTTCCTTGGAAATAATAATGGAAGTAATTTGCTGCTGTACATGTTTGGTATGCTACTTCCGTTTTGCAGTTTGACATTTTCTGCTTAACTTCTGGAATTAAATTGATAGAATGTTTATACTTTTAGATTATTAATATATGTATTAAATGTATTAATGTATTAAATTCCCATGTATTACAGCAGGGGTCTTCAAATTTGACAGCTTTAAGACTTGTGGACTTTAACTCCCAGAATTCTTCCTCCAGTCATATTAGCTCAGGAATTCTGGGAGTTGAAGTCCACAAGCTGTCGAGTTTGAAGACCCTTGATTTATAGGAGGCATTGTCAGATTTAACTCACAATCTCTTAAAGAAATCTTGGGTACAGGGCAGCATTAATGATGATAATTGAATCCAGACAATTAATTTCCGAGATTAAACTATAGAAGTATGAATGTATCTGTTGGGCTTTCAATATGTTAAAAAGTAAAGCTATAAAATAGAAACAAAAATATAAAACCACAATTTGTTTTTATTTGTGATATGATCTGAAAAGGACATTTAGTTCAGTATCTCACTTGCTCATCTCTGAGCTATTTAAATCTTAGGCCAATAAATCCATTGGTCAGAAATGCCTATGAGCATGATATATAGTCCCAGAAGTATCCATTAAAAACTTTTATAATGCTTTTGAGTAGTAGCATTTGTCTTTGAAACTTTAGTGATATACTACTATCTATAGAGATATGATATAAAAAGACATTTATGTCTGCAGCATAATAGACACCATACAATGGAGTCTGGCAAATGTAAATGAAGACATGTGTAGAATATATACCTATAATTATAATAAAAGAGTTAGAATTAATTCATAGTGATCTGCTTAAACAGAAGTATAATAGAAATGATTGGAGTGATTTATTATGATAAACTTGGGTGGCAAAGCAAAAATCAAATTGGGGAAAATCTTGATTACATCTATTATTTTGGTAAAATTTATACAATGAACTCTAGGTTCATTGAGTAGAATGATGTGCTGTCTTTGTTGCTTTTTAGTTTCTTTAGAAAAGGAATAATTGTTCGACAAAGCTAGGATTTTTAGTATAACGAGCTGTTGTCAAGTGTTGAACAATATTGATTTGAAAAAAAATGTACAGACACCTTTTTCATACCTGTAAATAATATTTTATTATTTTTCAGGATATACTATTAGCAGCTTTAACAAGGTTTTGTACTATAAATTAATTGAAGATAAATAAAATAAATCCTACTCCACTATCAAGAGAGCCTAATAATTTAAAAATAAAATTCAGAACAAATGTGGATGGGATTCATTGTTTTTTTCAAAATGCAGATTGGCTTCTATTTGTAGGAAAAATTACTATGCAGTAACATGCCTGGATGTATAATTTCCTTTAATACCAACACATTTATTGAATAGACAGAGGAAATGTATTTTTAGGTAGTAAGATAATATAGATCAGGGGTGTCAAATTCAAACCCTGTGGGTGATCTGGCTTTCCTCTCTTGTGGTGGATGCCTTTTACCTGCTGGACCTGGGTGTGCTGTACCACCTCTTCTAGGGCATTCTAGCTGGCTGCTTCACCTCCTTCCTGCTGGGTGGGTCTGGTGCTCTGGGTAATGACAGCAATGGCCTGAAGGACCTGCACAAGCAGCTGGCAGCCTCAGTGGTGACAACGGCCCACAGCAGTGCCAAGGTGCATGAAGGGAACATGCTCCATGTGCGGGCCAAGGTCAAAATCCGTGAGGGGGCCAAGGAGATGACCAGTGGTGACCTGCTCTCCAAATGCAAGAAAAATGGAGTAGGTGAGTCAATGATGTCTGGCAGCAACACCTCACTCCCTGCCTCACCTTTTCTCAGCCCGTGATGGCAGAAATAGCTGGAGGCAGAGGCACAGGGGAGAGGCATGTGGTCCAGCCTGCTGGATGATGTGCCGTGCAGCTGCCTGCCCCCTCCCAGTCACATGGGATGGAGCAGGTACGTCAGGTGGTCCGCATCAGAGTGCCTCCCCGTGAATCTCCTGCTGCTAGTGCTTCCGCCACCATGCCTGCTTTTGGAGGGCCAGCCCATGGTTCAGCAGGTTGTGGAGTGCCTGCTGCTGGACAATTTCTCCCCCCATGCACACACATACACACATGAAAAGCCGGTGAGCGGGGCATGGAGACAGTGTGGGTGTGGCACTGATCTGCAACCTGGTGGCAGCCATCTGGGCTGGACCATAGACAACCTTAGATGCGTGGTGCAGAGGCCCTTCAGGTGCAGAGGGAATAACAGAGCTGCTAGAGGCTCTGAACAGGGTTCCCATTTTGACCCCTCTCCCATCATTCCCTCTGCACCTGATGGGCCTCACTTCTCTCACTTTCACTCTCATTCACTCGCTGGCTTTAAGCCACCTCTTCCTCAAATGCTCTCCTTCACCCACATATAGTGCACACCCACAAAAACAACACTGCACAAATAATATCCCACTCGCATCAAACCCACAGATCCAGACACACACGCTCACACCTCAAACATTCTCCCCTTTCCAAGCTGTGTTTCCCTTCTCCCCACCCTGTCTTTCCAAACATAAAGCTGTTGTGTCTGTCCCCCTTCTGCTTCACTCCCTTGTACCAGGGATAGCTGGAAAAAGCAAGACCATCCACATAGTAGCAACACACTACTTCCACCGACTTGAAGAAATCCTTGCCATGCACTGCCAAAACCCCTTGTCCATCTTTGGAGAGGAGCCAAAGCATGCAGCCTTCACTGGCAGTCACCACTTCAACCTCCCACAGCACTCTGCCATCAATGAATTACCTTTGAAGAGGGCCTGGATCTCTAACGAATGGGGGTAGGAGGTTGGAGGCTGCTCAGTCCTATTTTAGAATTCACAAAGCCTTGAAAATTTACCCCCCCTCCAGCCTTAGATCCACGGTGCCACCTTGACCCCACCCTCTGGGCAGTGCATAGGAGGCAGTGAGCATGCAAGGGCTGGTATCCTGGGTGAAAGGAAGTATTCAGAATGCAGTTTCCAGGGATGCCAGGTCCTGCATGCTTGTTGCCTCCTGTGCACATGCCTAGGAGGTAGGGTCAAGGCACCACCATAGCTCTAAGGCTGGCTGCGGTCTGGCCCAGATGGCTGCCATTATGTTGCAGATCAGCCCCCTCTGGGCCGGTCCTTCTCTGTTTCTTGGATGGCTCTGTGGGCCGAATCTAATCTCCTTGCAGGCCAGATCTGGCCTGCAGGTCTTGAATGTGACACCCCGATATAGACAGTTCAAAGTTTCATCATTTTTTTCTCAATTAACACATGCTGCTATCCAACTAATAAAACATACCTAACAGGTGTTTTCATTGTTTTTTCAAAAATTATTATTATAAATTTCCTATCATGGAAGTAAAAATATACATTTATAGATAAGATGTTAGATAAGATATTGGATAAGATAAGATGTTGGATAAGCTCTTCTGTAAAACTAGCTTGGGAATTTGAATGTGATGCATTTTGAGCTGTTTATGCTGATTATATTGTAACAATGTTCTTTTTATTTATCATTTATCCTGATTTATTTTTAATTTTCTGTCAGCGATGAAGAATCATATTTTTACTTTGGACAACCATACAAACCATTTAAGTAAATTAAATTTGTAAGGAAATGGCAACAATGTAAAAATGATGACTAAGCTGATACAAATATTGGTTGTTTTTAAGTATGTACATAGTGTGCTGTTTCCTAATTGTTTTAACATATTCAAAGCATATTATGAAATTAAATAGACACAATATCACACACACACACATGCACACACACAAAATATATTCTATGCCAATAAACTTGAAATCAATATATCTCTTTAGAATGACCAATTTTTCTAGCTGAACGACAGCTGGTTTCTTAATAGGGAGGATATATAGCTTTGGTTTTCTTGTCTCCATCTGCTCCGTTTCTGTCAGGTGGATGATAAACAGGTGACAGGTGAACAGTTATTATTTTACAAATATTTTTTAGGATTTCAAAATAACTTTTAATACTTGACATATACCAGTGGAATGGCTGTTAGCATCTCTCCTTAAGTTTTTAATGATACATCGAATCAGTGTTCATAATGGTCATAGACCAGTATGTTATTGAAATATTGATTCTTTGGGACATTGTTTATTGTGCTGTGTAACCGAAAATTTACTTAAAAGAGCTTATTTCAAAGAGCTTTTAAGAAACAATAATTGTTTTTTTTCTAGAGTTTGAACCTTGTACAAAATACCACAGAATTGTCTTTTTGGCTTATACCATATTGGTATAGTTAGTCAACAATATATAGTTTAATGGCAAGAAGCATGAGTTTCTCCATTAAGGTAGGAAAAACCAGATTCATAGAAACAATATAGATGGTATATGAGAGAAGCACCAGTGCATCGTTAGAGACCACAGATTAATCATAAGTCAGCAATGTGCTGTCAAAAAAGTCAATGCAATTTTGGGTGACATCAGCAGAAGTATTGCACTGAGATCATGAGAAATGATAATTTTGCTCAGACTACACCTGCAACAGTTAGTTATGGTTATGGTTGCCACATTTCAAAAAGGATGCTGACAAAGTGTAAATAGTTCAGAAAGGAAAGATTAAGATGGTAAGGTGCCTGGGAGGATAAATCTATAATGGATAGATAAAAGAACTAGGTATACTTAGCATAAAGAAGATAAGATTAAGGATAGTCAGAATTGCAGAGGGTGAGGATTTATTCTTTATAGCACTGAAGGATAGGACAAGGACAGACTGTCATCCACATTTGAAATAAATAGAAATTTCTTGACTCTAAGAGTTCTTAAGTGGTAGAACAGCCTACAGGTTACAATTATGAAATGATCCATGATGTTAAAGATTTTTTAAATGACAGCCATTTAGGATGATATGAGATTTCCTATTAAGGGAGAAAATTGGAATAGTAGGGCTTCCAAAGTTAATATTTCACTTCTATTGTTTTCAAATTTTGAGAAGCTAATAATAATTCATGGTTAAGTGGTTTAGAATGCCATTTATGTAATTTTAATTACAAGGGGACTGCACAATCAAAGCAATGTCTTTTTTTAAAACATGTGTTGTACACATGTGTACATGCGCAACACATTAAAAAAGAGAATTTCAGTCAAACTGTTCATTGTGGCAGTATTTTGGTATTTTGACCCCTCTAGCAGGCCCATCTGGTTAAGCAAAAATAGTAAAGGATGTAAAACAATCAGGAAAACTGACAAAAGAATCAGAATTGAAATATATAACAGCTAAAATACTTTACATTTTATGAAGATTTTTTTCCATATTAATCTGTGGTATGTTTAGCATTGTTAGCATTCCTGAAAATTTTACTTACTCAAGACAGGATAGATAATTCAATGTTTTGTGAATTAGAGGGGAGGGAGTGGGGGAGGACAAAAAATTCATGTTCCTTAGTGGAGTTCTATGCATTTTTATAAACATCCTCTTTTGAACAGTGTTTCAAGAAATGTTCATTTATCACAAATTCATTATGCTCTTGACAAAAAACTTTCTTTTGAAGACAGCTGCATCTAATTCTGACACTCAACATCCATTGTAGCAAAATGTAAAATTCAGTAAAAACAAAAAGATCTTTGGTTGTAAAAAATGTAGAGATGTTAAGAAAATGTAGTCTTGAATATGGTGATTAAAGATAATTTCATTTGTCTTTGTTGCCTATCCTCTATAAATGGTGCAAAATAAATATAATTGTAGAAATAAAAATCAGTGCAATTGAATCCAACTTAATTTTTATTAATTATAGTATGCGTCAAATAGTATAAGCATTTAGGTTGAGCAGCTAAAGTAGGCATATGTGTAAGATATGACCAAATTTGGTAAAATTATTACAAACCTCAGTGTTGTTGATCTCTTGAACATATGTGTGATATAAATCAATTTTCATATGGTTCTACTCAATAAGTTTTAAGTAAATGATTTTCTCTTTCTCTTTCCACAGTAGCACTTAGCCTGGATTTCAATTGAAAGAAAAATGTGTGTATGCCCACAATATGTTATAAGGACAACAAATACTTTTGTAGGTGGCTTTCAAGTGAAGTAAATGCATTGAGGGTGGGGGGGGGGGAGAAGGGGAAAAGGTCAAGCTGATGTTTTAAATTCTTAAAATATTGTCCCAGTTGTGTCAAATGACTAATGTTTTCCATTGCTATATTTTTTCAAAGTCTTTTCCTGCAGACTCCACTTAGCTCTCATTCTAAGAGCATATTACCTTGTCTGAAAATTCATTATATCTGTGGGTGGAAGAAAAAAGTACAAGTTATTCATACAACAGTGGAATTCGTATTTTTAATACCTATCTTGTCTTAAGGGGTTGTTTTCTAAGATAACAATGAGTTTGAACCCAGATTCCAATATAAAAACATTTTTATCCTTCTAAATTCACAATATGTAAATATAGTGTTTGAATAATGTAATTTTAAAAATTCAAAGTCTTGTTATTACATATTTGAAAATTTTGATTAAAACACTTCCTTTTTGAATTCATATTGTGTATTATTGCCAGAGAAAGTTGATGAAATGCTACATTTGGGATCAGATGATTTGGATGAAATGGAAACTTGAGGTTTGCAACAAAGTACAAGAATTTTCCTTCATTGATGAAGTAGTATAGATACAGAGGATGAAACATATGCCTAAAGATTTGTATTTCTTCATTTCCACAATGATGGCTTTCAAAAGTCCAGTTATTTTTTGAAAAACACCTTTGAGACAACCATAACCTAGGTGATTGAGAATTTCCATAGACAATGATAGCCATGATCTGTTTCTAAATCTGATCAGTAGCTTGCAACACATTTTATTAAATGTGTGTATTTTATATTCAGATGCAGAGGCCTATAGTGCATACTTCTGGTTTTTCCATGTGTAATTGATTATTTCTATAATTGATATTTTTGTAATATTAACATGTTCCTGCAGAAAAATGAGCTCTTGTATTTCAGTTTTATGTAGCAGACATATAAATTGTTTCTGACCATAATATAGAAACTTGTGCATATTAGGGACGATTAACAGCTCAATGTCTTCAGCTCAAAGTATTTGAGATGGATGATAGAGATAGATAGTTAGACAGACAGACAGACAGACATAGAAGTTGTGCTATATATCTTTTTGACTAGATATGAGTGTCGTTATTTTGAATGCTTTAAAAATGAATATCCAGGCATCTGCAACAAAAATATTGTCCAAACAACTTAGTAAGATATATTTATGGAGTCATTATGATGTATTATATTACTGTTAATTTTTATTAAATACATTTACTGTATTAAATGAATACATACTGTTATTCAATATACAATAGGTTCTTTTGTCAAGTTTAGTGGCTGTTACTCTCAATGAAATATAAATAAATTATAGTAACTTACAATATAGCTATATTTTTAATTGCAATTCAAGTGAGATCAGCAAAATGTGAAGCATTTTCTCACCCCCTTCCATCACACAAATGTGGACTCATTAAGGATTATATTCAAAGAAATATAAAAATGAGATTACAGCTTATGTATAATTTAAAATGCTACAAATAACAAATATAACATCCCTTCGTCCAAATGTTAAACATGCAATTGTTCTGTTAAAATTAATATTTCATATTTATAGTCAGTCTATTTTTCTGTTTACCAAGTACTATACAAACCATTGACATTCATTCTTACCCTTTCAAGATACTATGCATATTTTGTGATTTCATAAAAATATTGAACAAGACAAGTCATTGTGTGAGGAAGAGGGTAAGGTAAAAAGACACCTATGATTTTCAGTCTATTATTCTTGATTGATTGGCTTTCTTTCCCAGTGGAATTACAGATTGGCAATTTCTTATTTGAACTGCTTTACTTTGTGCTTTAGATGAAAGGTACTAAATATAAATGAAAAGCACTAGGATTAATCAAATTAATTAAGGTATACATCTTTGAGAAGCTGCAAGATGATTTTTAAAATAGCCACATAGCCTAGAGTGCCTTGGCCCCAACCTTTTTTTTTTCCAGTCCCCAAAGTCTCTACCCAAAATATTGCTATCAAAGTCAGTTAACCAAAGCAAATAAGCAAGCAAACCCCATACTGTGCTTTAAACAGAACTTCCAATCTGCAGCTGCCTAAGTTAAAAGAAAAGTTCCTGTCCATTTGCATGATATAATCATGACATTACTCTGCAATAGTATTCTCCTGATACTGAATAAATACAGATAGTCCTCGACTTACAATAGTTCATTTAGTGACCATTCAAAGTTACCACACCACTGAAAAAAGTGACTGATGACCATTTTTCACAGTTACAACCTTTGCATCATCCCTCTAATCATGTGATCAAAATTCAGATGCTTGGCAATTGGCTCAAAGTTATGACCATTTCTCTGTCCCAAGGTCATGTGATCACCTTTTGCAACCTTCTGACGAGCGAAGTTCCTTAACCGGGTGATTAATTTATCAACTCCAGTGATTCACTTTACAACTGTTGTAAAATGGGGCAAAACTCAGTTAACAACATAAATTTTGTACTCAATTATAGTTATAAGTCGAGGCTTACCTGTATTACATAGATCTCTGTGTGTGTATGTGTGTGTGTGTGTGTGTATGTTCCACTGTTGCATATTCTTTTTCTCACTCCACCACTTTAATTCTAAAGACTCTAAAATATTTAACAACTTAAGCCCCTGTCACACTGCACCAACAGATGCAAAGAGGATGTAAAACAGACAAAAAAGCTTGCCATCCATTGGAAAACGCGATATACTCACTGCCTCCGTTTTGCTTTCTCTCTATCCGTCCAGCATCCGTTTATTGACGTTTCATCCGCTCAGAAAGTTTTGAGCTGCTCAAAACTTTTGCGCGGAAAATGTATCCAATTCGTCCATTCTGCATCCGCTAGGCATCCGTTCCCCATCCGCGCAACTCGCATCTGCTCGGACGCAGGGAGGAATCGGAACGGACGCAGAACAGATGCAGAACGGATGCAGAATGGATGCAGCACGGAAACAAAGCATTGAAAACGGAAAAAACGTCCGCAGAGGGGACCTATCTCGGATATTAAGGATGTCTAGAGGATGCCTAGAGGATGCAAAGGGACACCTATACTGCCTATAAAAAGGGGGAGCAACACATCTGGATCTCACTTTCAGACTAGCAGCCCTGCTGCAGACCTCTGTAGCCTTCATCTGACTCTTCCTCTTCCACAGCATCCACTCATGTCCACCGTGGATCGTAACACAGTCCTTTTGGCAGCCACCATCCTTCTGCAACAGTACGATGCCATCTACAGGCTCTGTGAACTCTACTACGGGAAGAAAAGGGGCGGCCAAGAAGCGTCTGGGTACGAAGATGGTTCACCAGAAGAGCAGAGGACAGAATGTACAACAAGCTGATGGTGGAGCTCAGGAACGAAGACACTCAGGCATTCTAGAACTTCATGAGGATGCCTCCAGCCATGTTTGATGAAGTTGTGCAGCGGCTGACACCCAGGTTGACCAAGGCAAACACCAACTTCTGGCCCAGCCTGGAACCGGGGCTCAAGGTGGCACTCACTCTGCGCCACCTGGCCTCAGGGACCACCTACAGCAGCATGCAGTACGGATGGAGGGTGCCACACAACACCATCAGCATTGTGGTCCGAGAAGTGGTGCAGGCCATCATCGAAGAATACAAGGAGGAGCTCCTCCAGTGCCCCTCCACTGAAGAAGGATGGAAGAAAGTTGCAGAGCAGTGGTATCAGAAGTGGAACTTCCCACACACCGTTGGAGCCATAGATGGCAAGCACGTGGCCTGCAAAGCTCCAGCCAAGTCGGGGTCCACTTATTTCAATTACAAGGTCTTCTTCAGCATCATCCTCTTCACCATGGTCGATGCTGACTACAAGTTCATGTATATCGATGCTTCAGGCAAGGGCTCATCTTCAGATGCCCAGGTATACAATGCCAGTCACCTCAAGGAGGAGCTGGAATGCAACCTCATCGTGGGCTTCCCAAATCCAGAACCCCTGCCCAACGACACACAAGATGTGCCCTACTTCATCGTGGGGGATGACGCCTTCTCCCTCACAACCTACCTCATGAAGCCCTACACCTCTAAATACCTTACCCATGAAGAGAGGATCTTCAACTACAGGCTGTCCAGGGCAAGGCGGGTGGTGGAGAACGCCTTTGGCATCCTGGCCAACAGGTTCCAGGTACTTCTCACCACCATGCAGCATCGCCCAGAGACATGAGGAGGATCATGGAAGCTTGCTGCATCCTGAACAATCTCATGTGCACCCGCTACCCAGTATTGCAGAACAGGCTCGTGGACCTCCAACAAGGCAATGGGGACATGGGAATGGAGGCAAGGGCGAAACCTGATAGACACTGAGGATGTGCAAGGCCCCAACAGAGCCTCACGTGAAGGGAAGAAGCAACGCAACCTCCTGAGACACTGGTGCAACTCCCCAGCTGGAGCAGTGGAGTGGCAAGACAGGATGATAGATGCTTAATGGATGCTTCCTTCAGCCTGTCTCATCACACGGATGAGATTGGGCCATGTATGTTGGGTGGGCCTACAATGAATTTAATAAAGAGTTGTGTTTATGTTCAAATGTGTGGATCAATGCTTACATTGTTATTGATAATAAAGGGCCAAAGGTGTGGCACCTGGAAGGGTGGACCATACAGTCCCACTATGCTTGCACTGGAGGTTTATCTATCCCACAGCTATTACCCATGCCAAAGGTATCCGTGCCCATCCCACTGCTATCTTAACCCATCCCACAAGCATGCAAAGGCTTAAACCATTTCTAAATTTCTAAAAGTTTCCAAGGCTGGCCGGGAGGCTGGCAGCAAGGCTGGCAGGGAGGCTGACAGCAAGGCTGGCAGCAAGGCTTGCAGGCAGACATGCAGGCAGGACAGGCAAGGCAGTCGATGTGTCTGGAAGCAGGTCTTTCCTCTGAATGGCGACCTGCTTCCGAGCTGCTTCCGTTATATCCGCGGGGCTGACGCAATGCATCCTCCCTGCATGCGCAATTAATGCTTGGCATCTGCTAGGCTTCCGCTGTGCATCCGCTGTGCATCCGCTTCATCTGCTGTGCATCCGCTCTACATCCGCTGTATCCGTTCTGCATCTGCTTTGCTGCGGCCCCCTGGAAGCCTAGCGGATGTACCATCTGCTCCCATCTGCTTCCATCCGCTGGGCTTCTGTTCCGCATCCGCTTTCCATCCGCCCTGTGTCCTCCCCACGTCCGTGTTATCCGCTCCAGTTATGCAAATTTTTGCCCCTTCTGAGAGCGGATAACAATGGATGGAACATTTTTCTCATCCGTTGTGTCCGTTTTGCATCTGTTGGGCAGTGTGACAGGGCCTTTACTCGTTTTTGAGATTTATATATTGTATTCTCAGGATTATCTTACTGAGCAAATGCATCATTTTTTCTTCAGTTCTTGGTTGATTATATGATATATGAAAAGCTGTCTGATGGGTTTTTATCCTCTATTTTTAAATAGATTTATATTATTTTCAAATAAGGATACTATTATGTGTTGCACTTATTTCATACTAATTATAGAGCTATATTTTTTACAATGTGGATGCTAAAAATTTAACAGCTTTAACCAATATATTTGAGCAAGTCTTTCCACATTGAGCATCCAGCCTAGTCTAAATTTATACAAGCTTCTAACAGTTCTAATTATATTGCATAGTTTCTGATTTATGACCATTCATTCAAATAACCATTCAAAATAACAGCAGCACTGAACGAAGAGGCTTATGACATCCTGAAAATTACAGTTTTGTAGTGCCCCCATTTGATGAAAATTCAGGTGCTTGGCAGCCGGCCTGCACGTGCAATCTCAGGGGTGCTTCAACTTACCTTACCCATCTATCTCCCCCTCATCTATGTTCTTGTGTGAACAGCAGTTGTCTTGCAAAGAGTCAGAGCGGGCATGCTTCATCAGCAGTGAGAATGAGCAGAGTTGGCACCGGTCAGGGCACTTTCTTGGATGCTATCGCTTTGGACTACAGGCTTGAACCTGGCTGGCATGGCAGAGTCTTGCAAGGGTAGCTACAGATTTGCACTGGCCTGCAGTTTCAGGGGCTTCCTGCAGTCCCAGAGTCAGGACATGCCAAGAAGCCCCTAAACTGCACCATGGCAAGATGCAGCATGGCAAGTGGCCAAAAGGGCAGAGATTGGTGGGACATGCAATTGGGGGAAATTGAAGGGAAAGCAGTTCTTTACTTGGAAGAAGCAAGGCTGTGGAATGGAAGGGAGCAAGGCTCAAATGGCTTAGATTGGGATGGTTATTCATGATAGAATTTGCTAAATGACAACAGTAGTGAGTGCTAGGATTGCTGTTGCTAAGCAATGTAGTCATATCATGGCAAGCTTTACCACCACATTGCATGGAGACAGAAATTCTGGTTCCAATTATGTTGTAAGTTGAGGTCTACCTGTATCTTTAGAGCTGTGCAACAGTTTGGACACACCTGTGAGAAAATTTCACCCAAAATCACTTGGTGAACTTGTATGGCTGAAAGTAGACTTGAATCTGAATCTTCCTGATTCCAGCTCTATACTTTAAGTAGGGAAATGAATTGTAATTTCTTTAGTATGTAATTTGAATTTTCTATTCTTAACTTAGATGTTTTTCATAAGTGATTATTTGACATAACTACCCTGGCGGAAAGATAGGGATGTCTAATACCAGAATGTATTGCTATAATTTCCAGTGATAACTTTTGAAGTGATAAATATTGATAGAAGTAGTATTTAAATGTTTAGTAGCTGTATCTTGGTCCCACTCCTAGGACCAAGAAAAAATAGGGCAAAACTTCCCAATGACCAGAAGAAGCCAGAGGGAAAAGCCTATAATTATGGAGCAAATAGATAGATTGAGATAGAGATACAGTTTGATCACTGAATTCACTGATAAACAGCTCATATGCATATTTGGTTATCTTATATGCCAGAGGTAGTCAACCTTTTTATACCTACCACCCACTTTTGTATCTCTGTTAGTAGTAAAATTTTCTCTAACCACCCATCGGTTCTACAGTAATGGTGATTTATTAAATAGGGGACAAAACCCTTATTACCCACCATGAAAACTGGAATGCCCTTTAGTGGGTGGTAGGGACCAGGTTGACTACCATTGTTAAATGCAATAAGGGAACTTATCTAGCTGTGCTATATCTATAAGAAAGTACTGCAATATGGGTTTAACATCTGGATATTTGAGATTTATTGCCATGCCTGGCATGCTAGGATAAACTAGAGTCCTTTGCCATCTTTATCTCATTTGTTATCAGAACATTTTAGCAACAAACAGATCTAGAAATAAACAACCAAGGAAACAATGTTACAATGATTAGTAAGATTAATCATTTATATTTACATTGATATTATTTTTTAAAAAGCTAATTCTAACAGTACAAGAATTCTAACAAGTACTTTTGTTTTCCAATGTGACCATATATTTCATGTATATTTCATATACATATATTTCATATTTTCAACTGCTTTATTTTTTAAATCTCTCCTTCTCAATACTTTCCTTGGAAGGGAAATGAACCTCCTGGGAATGAGTGTGTTGCCCTGTACCTCGATGCAATTTATATGATCACCGCAAACCATATTAGTGTGGGAATATACTCTGTCTCTGCTCTCTCTTACTTGTTTTACTCTAAAAGAATGTCTCAGTTTCTGGTGTATGGAGAAATATCTGCAGAGTTTTTTCATGAGATGACCTTTCTTTCATTATTTATGGTCCCAGACATATACATTACATGATCAAATATTGACATAACAGTTCTTCAAAAATCTGGTCATTTTGTTTATCTCTCAATGATGCCCCACCCCCCTGCCTCTCAGGTCACCACTGCCATGAGTCAAACTGGGACTACCCAAGTTCCAGGTATGACCTGCAGTCTATAAAATGCTCAGGTCTGAATTAAGTTGTAATTTATGAGGAAAATTCTAGTCTTGACCTCCCTCTTATAGTCAAATATCCCATGACAGTCAAGCAGGGACTTGCCATGTCTCTTCTTCACTCTGTTCCAGAGCTTTCCAAGGGAACCCAAATATCCAGGCGATCAAAGAGGTTGATTCTGAAGATTTCCCCTTCGCTAGGAAAGTTTCTTCAAACTTAAAAAACAGCTGTAAATAAGAAAACCAATCTGCTCTCCCCAAATAGGTGGAGATTCCTTCTGGGGGCCATGTCCTACTAGAAGCCTATTCTTCCTTATTCCAACACTTGTTGCCATGAAATCTTCAGCTGAAGGAAATCATCATAAGCTAGACCATGGGTATCAAATAACAGTGATAGGTTTCAAAAAAATTTCCTTCTGATTTGGTGTGAAAGTGCACTTTGTGCACACGTAGCGTTTGCAACTCACCTTCTGCTACAAGCCCTGTGTGTAAAACAGATGATGCACGGCAATTGGCCGTGCCACGTGAAGCAGCTGAGGTTGAAAAGCAGGAAATAAAGGTCAATACAGAGCCAGGGTAGGTGGGAGGGCCCAGCAGCTAATCATTAGAGTGAACTGGTTTGCTCACAGATGATCCTCACAGCTACCGGTGGTAGAATACCACCACTTGTCAAACTGGATTTCCTTGAGGGCCAATTTAACATTGTAGTTCCTTGCAGGCCGGCCAGGTGGGGAGTTGGGATGGACATCTGCTCCAGTACCCTGTTGGCCCCTACACACCCCTTTTTGACCTGGGGAACTGTGAAAGGATTACAGAGACACTAAGGAGACCATGAACCAGGAACATTTAGGAACTAATAGCTTTATGTCTTGTTTGAATGTTCAAGCTCCATATGAGAGATAGTTTTGTTTCTTCCTCAGATTTTGGCACCAAATGACGTAGAATTCATTAAGTCTTCCCATACAGATAATATCCTTATAATAGGCTAAATCTATCTCTTTAGTGGTACAGAACATAAAAAAATTAAGTCAGGGATGAACTCATATTGTTGTGGTTAACTGGCAGCAGGTGCAGATGGATGAGAAGAACGATGACTCTTATGAGGTGTCAGAACCATCAGGGAGTGGACTGCTGCCTTCAGATATTGTGGGGGCTGGCAGCAGTGATGAGGAGGTTCCCAAGGAGCCTGTGCCAAGTGCATGTGCATAAAGGATTACGAAGGAAAGAACAATTATAGCAGCATAGGCAACTTGGGAGTAAGGCTGCAAGGTAATGGTCCCTCCCTTAAGAGGATAAAAGCCAGGTTTGGAAAAGAGTTCTTTGCAGACAGCAAAGAAGCTCTGAAACTCAGCTGGTGGATATCTTAGTTTGTCTTTGGAGAATTTTGTAAATTAGTTCTTACCTCTGGGTTTTTGTCAGCCTTGAAAAGGCTCTTTCTTGTTGGAGCTAATTAGTGGAAAGAAGCCTTCAGAATAGAATCCGTTATTAAACCTTAAAAGGTTGTCTGTGTTTGTTCTTTGGGAACCTGGCTGGGTCAGAACGCATATTTACCAAATATAAATTGTACAGGTATATGCAAAAAAGAGGCTATTACTTTTCCAGAAGACTTTTTTAAAATCTCATAAGCATCTTCAATCTTATTTATTTTTTTATTATCAGATTTTTATCTTTCATTCTAATTTAAGGCATTTACGATCAAAGATACAAAGTCTAAAGACACACTATCTTAGCTAATCATATAAAGCTCACATTTGCAATATTTAAGGGCAGAAATGGCAGTGAAGCGAAAGAACTGGAAAGCATTCTCTGTTTCCTGTGCTGTTAAGCAGAAAAATGCCAATCTGATTTGCTGTGGATTCCTTTAATAAAGAGCCAGGGTAAGGGATGGAACTCTTTTTTTTTTTTTTGTTCTGATACAGAGCACAAATAATAGCTTATACACGATATAAAATAGGCAGGCAATACAATTGTTGAACATGGTTTTTGGCTCTGAAACCTACCCTGAGAGAATATGTAAATTTGTTGAAGGTGATGACAACACAAGGAACGTATGAGATAACAGAGCAAGTAACTGAAGCAAGCTGGCAAAGTATATGTCTAGATGATGAGAGGCAATAATGTGAGGATGGGAGAAGAAGGACAAGATATTGGCTAATTAGATCCTACTGAATAACTGTCTTTATTAAGCCTCGGTGGCACAGTGGTTAGAGTGTACTACCACAAGGTGACACATAGCTATTCAAAATTACTTTGGGTAAAATATATGAGAGCCAATGACTTAGTGTCATGGCTCCACTTGGTTTGATTAGCTTCAAAAATGCAAAACAAAAATGTTGTTCCTCATCTCATCTCTGCTTTAATTTTAAATTTCTAGTTGCATTTGCATTTGAAAGCAACTGTATCCAAATATATTTGGCAAACATTCTTTTTAAGTTTTTCATTATTTTTTCACAAACAGGAAACAGTGCTGTCATAATGACATGAAATCTATAAAGCATGAACAATGATATTAATCTGTTTCACCTAGAATGTTGTACAAGTATGATAGCAAAGCATCATTTGCTATAGTTAGTTGTGAAATGGCCATAAATAAAAGAGATTTATCAGCAGCCATCAATATCTGATTGAATTCAGATATTTCTTGCCCAAAAGTATATCCCACAAAAAATTCAAGCCATTGGGAACCTGAATGTGAATATTGCTTTCTCTGTTCATTGCAAAGTTCTGCTTCTTTCTTCTTCCACTTCTTCATTTTTTCAGGTAAATCAAACTAATTAACTAATACCAGATATTTAAAAAGATATATTGTGGGCATTTTGTTCTCAGACTGTAATGATTCTGTCAAATAACTTAAGCATCTATGAGTCTGAAAATACCTTTAGTCCAAATCATGAAGTTAATAACTATTATAAATATAAATAATGCCAATGGGTGACAAGTGACAAATTGGGGTTATATTTTAGCACAGAATCCACTTATTATTCACTTTTAATCTAATGTAAAGATCCCAGTATCCATCCAGATTTCCCATAAAATCACTTTTTAAAAACAATTTTCAGATCTGGATTACCTCATAGTGTCAGTTTAATGTGAGAAATTATCAAATGGGTTATTTGTTAGAAATAATATGCTATACTTTCCAAATCATTATGATAGCAACACAAAACACAGAAAATCTATTAATTTGATCCCAAATAATTCAATTAACTTAATATTCCAAAAATTGATGTTATGAGAAATCTAACAATTTAAAGCCAATTTTAGCTTTAAAAGCTTCTTCAGCAAGTAATTTTTATTCTGTAAATCTGAGTAAAATTTTAAAGATTGAAAATCTTTAATAGATACCTGTATAGTCTACCATTCATATTTATAATGACTGAAAAAATTTCTAATGTGTATGTGTGTGTGCACACACTCATGTGCAGTTGAGTGCACACCTCAGACAGATCTTTCAACATTTCCCCAGTAATTTTACGTAAATTTGTTGGCCTAAATTAGGTTTGTTGTGATAAAATATTATTCAACTCATACTTAGTTGTCCAACCTGGCTGTGCAGGATATTGGTGGGACATATGGTCATCTAATCTCCAAGGAATTTTTACTTTGTCTTTCAAATTAATCTTATATAAGTCTTATAGACCGCCCATTCCAAAATTAAGAAACTGGCATTAAATTCAAGGTATCACAATCTCTCAGAATTTACCTGCTTTATAAATTCACTATCATTGAAATATCAGCTCTAAGATATTTTAGTAAAATTATTATACTCAATATAACATAAACAAAAAAGCAAAAAAAAAAGTAGGTGAAGGGGAAAGAGTGGGATGCAGAGGTGGGATTCTACTGTTCGGACCAGTTCTATAGAACTGGTTACGATTCGGCACAGTTCAGAGAACCGGCAAATCACACTACTGGCCTGAGAACAGAGCTGAACCTTCCTTGGGATTGAAGCTTCTATTTTTCAATGCAGACTCAGGCAGTAGATTGTAAAAAGGTAGATATGTGAGTGACTTTATGATTCTGCAAGCAACTCAATCTGCCTACCTACTTTGACTCATTTTGGGTAAAAGTTGCTCTTTTTTAATAAAAAATTCAATATTTACATAAATATTTATAATATTTGCATACAAGCCATGCCCAACCAGTCACGTGACCACCAACCACACCTACAAATTAGCGCACGCCCACAGAACTGGTTGTTAAGAAATTTGAATCCCACCCCAGTGGGATGAATTAAAAAAACAACATAACTTGACCTTACACTTAGATATTAGGTAAGATATAGGAATAAGCCAAAAGTTCACGCACAATGGAAACAGAAATCCAAAAAAGAAAAAGGTTTAAAGGTTTCTGCTTGAAATACTGTTAGAAAGTTCTTTATCAAAGAAGCTATTTATAACAGGAAAATGTATAAAATGAAAGGCTTATTTTTTTGTCTGCAACTTCCTTAGTAAAATATGGATAAATATATATTTTATTTTTTATTTAGGACCTCACTCTTGCGAGGATCTTACTGATGCTGATATAGAATTACAAAAGTTCCGTGTCTTAACATACAAAGATAGAACAATAATAATATTTGAACTAGTTCCTGCCCCTGATTTTTACTTAAGGAAAATTTTAATCACAGGCAATACATTACTTTATGAATAAAAAATCACAAAGGACAAAAAGATATCAAAAAAATCCATCATTTCTGTCAAGTAAGTTTGTTCAGCAATACCAGTCTCAATACCAGTCTCACAAGAGGTTTTTTTTTTAATGACATGGATATTTCAGAAGACTACCATGTTTCCTCGAAAATTAGATCCTATCTTATATTTTTTTTGGTGCCAAAATATACATTAGGGCTTATTTTCAGGGAAACACGGTAATATTATTAAAAATAGGGTGGGTACCCTTAATTAACATTTTTCGGACTTTCATTTTTACCTTAGAGATTTTATTTTGGGTTTGTTGAAGAAAGTTATTATAGTCTCTGTATTTAATTATTTTTTTTAAAAAAGAGATGGACTCAATTAAAAATTATAATTGACCAAGAATTTATTTTAATAAGTTGCCCAGGAGATCATCTTCTCCTACATTTGAAAGCACAGATGGAGATAATAAGCTAAAGTTGGAAAAATAAAGTTTCAGAGGGAGGTTTCTTGGCTCTAATTCACATGTTTAGAACAAAATAACCAGCTACATTGATAAATCACAATGTAAATACTCTAAATTTACCATTTTGATAACCTATTATCAAATCCTGAGCACAGGATTTCATGTAATTCAAGGATAAAATAATCAAACAAAAAAAGAGAAAATATCAAATCATATGACCATTACCATTAAGAAGTTTGAGCTGAAAATCATTTAAATAGAAAACAGAAAATAGTTAAAACTATAGACTATACCACGAATCATTTAGCATTGCATGAGTTTAACATATATGTGAATATTAATTCATCACTCTAAGTTGCTAAAAGACTATTCTTGTAAGAAAAAAGCCTTACAGAAAATAGTGGCATATTTTCTATCTTGGCAATCAGATGAACCAAAAGTTGGCCTGTGTCTAACTGATACTGACAGATATTTTTTTAATCATTTTATTTTTGCTCTGTCTTTTAGCATGCAATTTATATAGTTCTGAAATTTGTCTCATGGATTTTTTTCTTTTTTTCACTCTTGAACACTTTATAACCATACTTCTCCAAGAATAAACTTTTAGCAGTCCAAAAAAACCCCTGTCCAATCTATTTTAGGAATACGAGCTACCCTTTTTTCTGAATTAAAACAAACATCTTGCAGCCACTAGAGGTGTCTAATTCCATGGTAGCCATGTTTAACTGCTTGTCATCATTTCAGTTACAAAGTCCTCCCTATATTTTATTTTTTCTGATATTAATACATCATTCTGGCTTTTGTAACTTTTTCTCCTTTGTCTATTTGGACTCCTTCTCCCTACTCCAATAGCACATGTGAAAATGTAAATAATCTTCTACTCAGCTTTTATTAGCAACACATACCCTAGAAAGTTAGTACATAGCCAGAGGTGGGATTCTACCAGTTCGGCCTGGTTTGGACAAACCAGTATCTACAAGGATCTACTGTGAGCAAACCCATTCACTCCAACAATCAGCTGTTGGGCCCACTCGCCAGCTGTAGGGCCCACTTTAGTATGTGCTTTATATCCTGGTTTTCAAGCTCAGCTGATTCACACAGCACAGTGGATTGCCACATATCAGCTGTTTGACATATAGAGATTGATGAAGAAGTTCAGTAGCAAATGCTCTGCATGCATGTGAAGCACATGTTTGGCATGCATACGCACAAAGTGTGCGTGCGCACATGAAACACACACTCACCGAAACAGTTGTTACACTGATTGAATCGCACCCCTGTACATAACTTGTTTGGATAAATACAGCGATATGTGTATAGAGCCAGCAAGACCAAGTGGCAAAAAGCAGACTCAAAGATAAGAATTTCCATTATTTGGTTAAAACCAAAGAATAAATTGACTTCAGTTCACAAGTTCCAAAAAGTGGTTTCTTTAGTTTAGGATGATAATTTTCACAAAGTTCTAAAATGGAATAAACCCACTTCTTTCATATGTAGTCTTTGGATAGAATAAAGGTATTTTTATATTTCCATTTTGGTAATAAGGTCATAGCTACACATTGCATGAACTGATCAGAACATCCCAAACCAATAATAAAACCATGAACTGGAGCTTAATATAGATAGTCCTCCACTTACAACCATAATTGAGCACACAATTTTTGTTGCTAAGTGAGGCAGTAGTTAAGTGAGTTTTGTCTCATTTAATGACTTTTCTTTCCATGGTTGCTAAGTAGATCACTGCAGTTATTAAATTAGTAACAGGTTGTTAAGTGAATCTGGCTTCCCCATTTACTTTGCTTGTCAGAAGGTCGCAAAAGATGATCATGACCCCGGAACACTGCAGCCATCATAATATGAACCAGTTGCCAAGCATGCTAATTTTGATCATGTGATCCTGGAGATGCTGCAACAGTCATAAGTGTGAAAAATGATCATAAGTCACTTTTTCAGTGCAATTGTAACTTCAAATGGCTACTGAACAAACTGTTGTACAGTAAGTTGAAGATTATCTGTAATCACCCAGTGTTTATTAACAAAATATATAAACATTTAAATTAGGAATTCCAGGAGGCCAGTCAAATTAAACAAGTTATAAAAATAGTTCTAAAGACACTTTAATTCAAAGGATAACAGATAACAGATAACAGATAATCAGAGTTGGAAGAGACCTTGTAGGTCATCTAGTCCAATCCCCCCTGAAAGTCTCAAGTGATGGCACTCCCACAACTTCCGAGGGCAAGCTGTTCCATTGGTTGATTGTTCTCACTGTCAGAAAGTTTCTCCTCATTTCCAGGTTAAATGTCTCCTTGTTCAGTTTCCATCCATTATTCCTTGTCTGGTCTACAGGTGCTTTAGAAAATAGCTTGACCCCTTACTCCCTGTGGCAGTCCCTCAAATATTGGAAGACCGCTATCATGTCTCCCATGGTCCTTCTCTTCACTAGACTAGCCAAGCCAGTTCCTGCAACCATTCATTGTATGTTTTAGCCTCCAGTCCCCTAATCATCCTGGTTGCTCTTCTCTGTACTTTTTCTAGAGTCTCAACATCTTTTTATAATGTGGTGAACAAAACTGGATGCAGTACTCTAGGTGTGGTCTTACTAAGGCTTTATAGAGTGGTATTAGTACTTCCCTTGATCTTGACTGTATCCCTCTGTTAATACAATTTAGGATTGCATTAGCTTTTTTGGCTGCTGCTGCACACTGCTGGATCATATTTAGCTGTTCACTAAGACTCCAAGATCCCTCTCACAGTTACTGCTATTGAGCCTGGTTTCACCCAGTCTATATGGGTACTTTTGATTTTTCTTGCCTAAGTGTAGGACTTTACTTTTCTCTAAATTGAATTTCATTTTGTTAGATACAGCCCAGTATTCTAGTCTGTCAAGATCCATCTGGATTTTGAGCCTATCTTCTTGGGTATTAGCTATTCCTGCCAGCTTAGTATCATCTGCAAATTTGGTAAGTTCCCCTTCTATTCCTCTTCTAAGTTGTTAATGAAGATATTGAAGAATACTGGGCCTAAGACCGAACCTTGTGGCACCTCACTGCTTACTTCCCTCCATGTAGACTTAGACCCATTAGGAACATATGACAGTCTGCTAAGTATAACTAGCAGGTAAAATTAAACAAAATGTGAGATAATCTTAAACAGCAGACATGCTCTTTTTCTCTTTCTCTTAAACACAAACCCAGATAAATGTGAAACACACACATAAATTGATTTTGACTTTCTGATTGTCAGCCTAGATTTTTGTCATAGAATTTTTCTACAATGGACCTGGCTCTCATATAATTCTTATATATAATAAATCTTACCATAATGTGAGAACCTATCAAATACAGCTCTATTTTGTGTTGAAACAGGCTGCTCTGGTTTACTAGGGTTATTATATTTTGTGGCTTCCTCCCGTTTCAAAATGTTAGCTCCTTCTTCCTGCATCCTTTGGACATCTAAACATCTACAGTGGCTATGATATTCACAAATAACAGATTGCTACAAAACTAAGCCAAAAAAGGCATTATATAGTGAAACAAAAAAGCGCGTGAATTGTCTGACTGTATAATATTCATTTCAACATTTAATATGAGAAATTTTTTTGCATAAAGTCAAAAGCCAAATAAAATATTTTGAGAGAGTAGAACAGTCATGCAAGGAAATAGTCATGTACTTTGTTTCTTTTCTCAGATTGCAAAATGTAAACTCTAAATAAATCTTAAAAATAAATTAGTTGATAATCACAGAAAAGTAACAGAAAGTGACAGCCTCATTTAGTTTGCTCTATAATGAGCATGCTAGAATGTAATCTATCATGAACATATTCAGATTAAAGAATTTAATTAATGTGAATCTTTAAGAGATGGTATATGGTTAAACTAAAACTATATTTCAAGGTTGTTGACAGGACACTGAAAGTTTTGTCTAATGCTTTGGAAAATATATGCCGGAAGCTCCTATTGACTTTATGTGTGTAACCAGAAGGTAGAAATCATCAATCCAGGAAGTTGTAAATTGGATTCTTGTTTTAAGCAGAGTTTTCATGGTATAAATGGCCCATACCAACTCTCTTATTCTTTGCTTTAATAATGGCCAGAATCAAAAGAACCATTGGTCTGATGCACCTGTTTCTGGAATATTGAACTTAATATTGCTAGTAGTGAATGATCAAATGTAAACTTGCTAAATATTTAACAACTAAAGAAATTAACTTCTTAACCAAGCAACCAACCAATCAAAAGAATACCACTATTGGTTTAATTTTATATGTGATCAACACAATCAATTTACAATTCTTGAAAAGTAGTTAACTTATTGTCATATTGATTACAGATATAGTCATATTGATTACAGATTAGTGGTGCGAACATATCACTATGCTGCCTATCTATCCTGGCCTGATTAATAAAGGGATCTTTGTGATTGTTACATTCTTTCTGTAAACTGTTGAGTTTAGCCAAAGTGAGGATTCTCCCACTTTGGAGAAGATGACTGCTTCCTTTTTCTTTCTTTCTGCTCTGCTCTGGGTTTATTTTTTTCTGCTGTTTTTCTTTTATGGTGTGCTGCTTTTGTTTTGTTTTGTTTTTGCATTCTTTGTTTTTAAATGTTTTAACAGTACTGTTGGGAGATGAGCAGTATATAAATGTAAAAAAATAATTATGAATGGGCACACCGTCAGGCATATATTTAGACTGGAGTTGACATTTGGTAAGTTCTCCCCAAGAACCTGGGATAGACAGATGTTGTTTAAAGGTATTGTCACAGCTGTTCCAAGAACAGTAAAGCTGCCTTTTGCAATTGAGCAATGGTGATTTTATCAATACCAATGCTGTTCAAGTGTGTTTCAGATGCTTCAATTTCTTTGTCCTAAGTAGATCTTAGTAGTACTTTCATATCTATTTCTGTGAATACTTTATTTCAATTCGAAATCAACATTGATTTTCAATGCCTGGAATGCACTACCTGATTCTGTTGTTACATCCTCCAACTCACACTCCTTTAACCTCAAACTATCCACAGTTGATCTCACCCCATTCCTAAGAGGTCTGTAAGGGGCATGCACAAGTGCACAATTGTGCCTATCATCCCTGTCCTATTGTCCCCTTTATTTGTACCTATTTCCTGTATTCTTATTCATGTTTATACTTAATATACCTATTATATTGTAAGCAATTGACAAATCAAATAAATAAATAAAATAAATTGATCTGCAAGACTCTGTCCTGTTATTTCTAAACAAAATTGCAATTGTATATTGATAACTGTATTATTATTGTTATCTGTCTACAACAACATGAACTCACAGCTCCCACTTCTTTAACTGGTGTTGGCTTTCATACACATTGAGTTCTTCCCAAGAACCTAGGATGTTGTAACAAATCAGCACAGTATATGTATGGATCCAAGAAGGGTGCCCTTTTCCAGTTGACAGATGTAAATTTTCCCAGTGTGCAGATTGCTATCCAAGATTTCTTGGTACAGTATCCGGTGTATTCCTAATCACTCACCATGGCTGGTTTATGTCATATTCTTTTCACTTAGATTTTCAGATCATAACATTACAGTTTGCCACACAGTCAGACAGATGTTTACATTGCATTTGGCATTTTTATCTACTATCAAGTACTTTCTGAAGACCTTCAATAAGCAGATATGGTTGTTTGATTACATTAAAAGTATCATTTCAGCTGTTGCAAGTAAAAATGCCTTTTGCAATTATTTATGCACCAAATGAAAAGCAACAAGAATTTTACAAAAAATTGAACAAGAAAGTAATAGAACTGGAATATGATAATATATGCATATTGGGAGACTTTAATGCAACAGTGGATATAAAGTTGGATTATAAAACAGAAAACTAAAAAACAAAATAGAAAGACACTCCCAAAATCCTGTTTCAAAATGGCAGAGGAATTAAGCATCTGAGATGTTTGGAGAGAAATGAACTCTAAGAATAGACAATACACATTTTACCCCAATAGGCATTTATCATAGTCAAGGATGTTAACAGAACTAATCTATACACAATTTATACAAAATATGGAAAAAGAACCGGCTTTTTTCTTCAAAGAAAATAACAAGGAAGAAACTTCACTACAAAATGTATGGGACATCATGAAGGCCTATACCAGACATTTGATTATAAATTATAAGAGAAGAAGGAATATTCAAAAAATACAAACACAACAAAAATTTGAGGAAGATTACAAGAAACTGGAGAAAGAACTACAAAGATATCAACAAAAGAAGGAGATTAAAAGGCAAATGGAAACAGTTAAACACAAAATGGGGTTGATGGAAAAAGAATTGGCACAAAAAATTAAGACAGTGAAATAAAACTTCTTCAAAAATGCAAACAAGCCAGGCAGATGGTTCGCATATGAATTGAAAAAGGAGAAACAAAAAAGATAATACAATTGATAGATGAGCATGGAATGGTTTGTAATGGAAATGAGAAAAAAAAAGAAATAGTACAGAAGTATTATGAAAAATTATATGATCAAAAGGATATTGAAGAAGAAAAAGTTGAACAATATTTGCAAAAAGCAGAGTTACCCCAAATACCTGAAGAAACTAAGATAATGCTAGAAGGTAAATAACAATGATGGAACTGACACAGGCGATAAACAGACAAAATGCTGGAAAGGCACTGAGCCCAGCTGGGCTACCAGTGGAATTTTACAAGACTTTGCAGGAATCTTTAAATACCATAATGCTTGAAGTCATGAATGAAGTTTTATACAAAACTAAAATACCCAATTCATGGACAGAGGCTTATATTACTCTTATACCAAAAGAAGTTACTGACTTACAACAAATAAAAAAATTATAGACCCATATCCCTGCTGGATGCATATTATTAAATATTCATCTCAATATTGGCAAAAAGGCAAAATAATGGCAAATCCAAGATAATTTGAGAATAATCTTGAATACACTGGAATACTATCAAGCACATCCAAAGAAGCAAATGGCCTTGGTATTTTTAGATGTACAGAAAGCCTTTGACAATGTAAATTGGCAGTTTATGTTATTGCAAATGAAAGATATGGGCTTCAGAGAAAGATTTATTAAGGCAATTGAGGCAATATATCACAAACAATCTGCAAAAGTATTGATAAATGGAGATCTGACAAGTAATATAAATATCAAAAAAGGAACTAGGCAAGGATGTCTTCTGTTGCCACTGTTGTTTATATTTTTGGAAGTACTTAATAGAAAAATTAGGAAAGATAAAGAAATAAAGGGAATGAAAATAAAAAGGAAGAACATAAACTACAAGCATTTGCAGATGATCTGGTTTTTATATTAGAAGAGCCATCAGAAACAGCATCTAAACTGATAGAAAAGATAGAAGAATATGTATAGGTAGCAGGATTAAAAATAAATAGATAAAACCAAGACTTTAGTTAAGAACATAATGGAAAAACAAAGGAAAGAAATGATGGACAGATTAAATATCCAGATCACAAATAAAGTGAAATATCTGGGAATAAAACTATTGGATGTGGAACATTAAAAGAAGATAATTATTATAAACTAAAACAACAGATTGTCACAGACTTGGAAAAATCGAAAAACTTAGAACTATCTCTAATAGGGAGACAATATTCAATCAAAATGAATATATTATCAAGGATATGATGTTTGTTCCAGACGATTCCAATTAAACTAGAGAAAGAATACTTTGAGGACTTAAATAAAATAATATTGAAATATATTTGGCAGGGAAAGAAGACAAGAATTAAACTTAAATTGTTACAGGATGCTAGAACGAGGGGAGGGTTTGGACTACACAATTGGGAATTATACTACCAGGCTGTAATACTGATGTGGGTGAAAGAATGGATTGTTTTGAGAAATTTTAGATCGTTAACACTGGAAGGCCATGATTTACAATTGGGGTGGCATGCATTTTTATGGTATAAGGAAAGTAAAGCACATGAATATTTTTGGAGACATTATATTTGAGATGCCTTGATATCAACTTGGGAGAAAATAAGGAAACAACATTATTTGAAAATACCAGTCTGGTTATCCACAATAGAGGCATTTGCATATCCAATTATTTTTAAAATGGAACACATTGTTAGATATAATGAGATTTTCAATGAAAAGGGTGAACTCAAAACAAAGCAAGAATTAGATGACCAATGGATAAATATGAATTGGTATTCAAATGTGCAAATACATTCTAGATATGATAAAGATAGTAAGATAGAAGGATTCTATAAAGAATTTATTGAATTAGATAAAATTGTAACAGGTACTGAAGAGAGAATGATTTAAAAAATTATACGGCTATTTACAAGGAATGAAATTGGAAGAACAAGTTAAAGAAACAATGATTGCATGGGGGAAAAACTTTGGATATGGGATAGATTTAGAAAAATGGCAGAAATTATGGACTAGCAATTATAAATTGACAACATCAACAGCATATAAAGAAAACTTGTATAAGATGTTTTACAGGTGGCACTTTCCCCCGGCAAGATTAGCAAAAATGTTCAAGGACAAATTGGTGAAGTGTTGGAAATGTCATCAGATACCTGAATTATGTTACCATATGTGATGGACATATGCAGAAGCTAAAATATATTGGACTAAAATACACCCATGGTTGGAAAAAATGACAAAACAACATATAGACTTAAAAATGACAAAACAGAGATATTCTTGTTGGGAATCCTGCCCGAAGACTATAACAAAGAACTGACATATTTAATTATTAATGTTTTAACTGCAGCTAGAATTGTATTTGCCCAAAATTGGAAAAATGAGAAAATTCTGAGGGAGGAGGATGTGATTAAGAAAATAATGGAATGTGCAGACATGAATAGATTAACATTAGCAATTAGAGAGCAAGAAGAAAAAGAATATTATAAATTGTGGGATTTATTTTAGACAGAAAAGTAGGAAATTGAAGTATAATATAGTAGTTACTGATTATTTACTGATATAGTAGTTACTGATTATTTCTGAATGAGTTATAAATATGAACAAAAATTATTAAGAAGCGAGGTTTGCTCTAAAGGATAACATGGATTTGAAATTAAAAGTCTAATGGTGGTGTAATAATAATATAAAACCATATATAAAGTTAATTAACATAATATAAATGTAGAGCTAAGAGAAAAGGCCCATAGATATTGTGCACAAGACATATGTACCAACCGACACACTGTATAAATGAAAGAGGATTTTATTTGTTATGTTTGTTGTAAAAAAATAAAAAAAAACCTCCACAATTAAAAAAGATGCCTTTTGCAATTGATCGAGGGTTTGTATTATTATTATGGTTGGTTGTCCACTCAGCTAAATGTTTAGGCTGGATTTGGCAATTTTATCCACCTATTGGGTCCTTCTCAAGGACCTGGGATGGTGATGTTGTCAATAATGATGCTGATGCGCATGACCATGCCACTCTTTCTCAGACATCTATCTCTTCCAGTCTTGATCCATCTTGCAGTGGCTACTTGCTTTCTGCTGCTTGATCTCTTTGGATGGTCAGGGCTATGGGTATTCTTTGCTATGCCTCACTGAAGCCTCTTCAGTAGCCTCTCCCACTGGCACTTTTCTGGCATGTCCAATGAGTGGCTTGTTTAGATCCTTCTTTTTAGGCTTTTGTATTCCATTGCTACTGGATCTCCTCCTGACCTTGACATAGTCTTTTCACCATAGTTTCAGCTGCTGCAACTTCAGACAACTCAGCCCATTATTTTTATTTCCCCCTCCTCTCCTCAGCAACTCAGTTTTCAGTTTAATTCAGATTCAGCTGTGCTCAGCTCTTCAGCTCAAAGGAAGACTTTCAGCTCTCTTCAGGCTCCAACAGCATCTCATTCATTTCAGTTGCAGCTGCAGGAAAAAAATTCTCTTCCCTATTTCTCTCTGAAATTCCTCTATGTGGATGAGCATTCCTGTCTCAGCTCGATGCAGATTCATCTTTCTACAAATATATACTTTAAAAATTATTCAGCAACTACAATTTATTCATTTTTGCCTTTCCTTATTAAAGATTGTCCCAAATAACTTGGTTTGTTTAGTTAAAGTGTGGGGCCTTGTAATTTGATTTTTTAAAGCCATTAACAAAGAAATGGACATGAAACTAACAATTTGAAAAATAGATTTATAATGATATTTTTAAGACAAATGCTACCTTTTTGTACAAAATTCCTACAATATTTCATCACTCCCCACGCTGCACCCTGCCCCTGTGCACACATGTGACCCCCACATGTGTGCCCTGCCTCCACATATGCATGTGCATGTGTACCTTGCCCCCCATGCATGCGCAGCAGAGACCCGAAGAGCAGCTGGCCAGCGGGAGGTATGCACATGCATGCTCAGCGCAGCAGAGCTGGAGAAGCAGCTTGCGTGACCAGAGAAAGGGTTTTGCATGCCACCTCTGGTACTCATGCTATAGGTTCGCCGTCATAGCTGTATATCTTAAAGTTTACACTTAAATAATTATTGAATAGCCTTTACAAATGACAAATTAAATATTTGTAATAATCAAATATGCTACAAAATAGATGTGTAAAGATTCACATGTCTCAAAGGTTTTGTCCTTTGATAATGATATTGAGCTAGAAATGGTATATCATATTTTACTGTATTGTGAATTTTACTTTCGTTTTTGGCTGGGTATTATCTATTAAAAAAATAAAAAGACCAGGAAGACATATTTTTTAATTTTGTAAAATTTTGCTCAGAAATTAAAAATTCTAAAATTACAAGTGGTAAGGAGTAAATTTTTTACTATGGATATAAAAACAAAGTCTTTAGCAGCACATCAATAAGTTGAGTTGTATGAGTTGTAAACATTTTATGTAATACTTATCAATTATTTTGTTAAACTTTTGATCTTTTGCTATATGTTAAATTATATTTGGTATTTTGCTATTTGGGTCTTTTAGCCATAAAAAATGGCATTGTCTGCTAATAGGCTTCTGAGTCAAATTCAAGGTACAGTTTATTGTCCATACAGTCCTTTATAGCTTACATTCTTGATAGTTTTGGGAATATCTGCTGCAGATAGAGTCATCCTAGGCAATATTGATGGGCCAATAGGCCATGCTGCAAGCCCCATTCCACAAATTCTTAAAGGGAGTAGTTTATGAAAGGAATGTTTGTCTGAACCTCCTTCCTAACTACAAAGTCCACCCATTTTGCTGATGCATGAGGGCGCAGTGATGGGATTCAAAAAAATTTTACCACCGGTTTTGTAGGCATGGCTTGGTGGGCGTGGCAGGGGAAGGATACTACAGAATCTCGAGTCAGAGGTGGTATTTCCGGTTCTCCAAACGACTCAAAATTTCTGCTATTGATTCTCCAGAACTGGTAAGAACCTGCTGAATACCACCTCTGATGAGGGGCGAAAGAAAGCAGCTCCCTTGCCTCTTCATAGGGTATGTACCATTAATTTGAAGTTTGGATTCCAATATTCCCTGTCTGTTTAAGAGTTAGAAAGCTTTTTTAAAAAATGGTTGACATTCTGTAAAAAATAATAATAATTTGCCTTTGTATTGTATATACAAATACAATCCTGCATTTGTAACAGATAGATAGGTAGATAGGTAGGTAGGTAGGTAGGTAGATAGATAGATAGATAGATAGATAGATAGATAGATAGATAGATAGATAGATA
>BLBF01000002.1:60169139-60200284 GCA_015471245.1 Laticauda colubrina | reverse complement strand
ATAGATAGATAGATAGATAGATAGATAGATAGATAGATAGATAGATAATGCTGTTCATTAAATAGACTTATAGGCTTAACATTCTGGACAAGTAAATTCTAAACAAATAGGTGGTGATGTACCAGGATGACATACATACTTTTTCATAAGATCCATCTTTACATGAAACTTATGTCATTAATGTCCTAGAACATCTTGTAAACACAAGCTTTTTGCTAAGTTGTCCTTTCTCAAGTGGATTATTTGAGTTATTGTTTCTTTGTAGAAAGAGTACAGAAGCAACAGTTAAGATGCAACCAGTTCTCATATGACAACAGTCTAGAACCATCATTTTTGGCTTTGCTAATGAAGATTCATTTTCAAAAATGAAGATTCATTTTTAATTTTGCAGAATATACAAAAATGCTGGTTCCACTTCTGGCAGAAGGACAGGTTGCAATGGTCCACTTAAGAACAAGGCTTTTTCCAGGAATTGAAAATCTTTTTTCATTCCAACCACTATTCAGCATCCAGATTCTGGTTGTCCCTTTTTGTGCAAAATGATGCTTTTGATTCTGTTTTGTTTGTTTTTGTTCTTCAGGCTGCAACAGAAGACGGAAGAACCTTTTGCTTTGTGCCTTTTATTCCAAGTTTCTTTTCCTAGCTGAAAGGAACTATGATATTTTCAGTAAAGGTCACCAACCAAAAATGCAACATTCCAACAATTGCAGGGAGTAACCAACCCAATAAGATCAGAAGAATAGTATCTCTTATTCTTATTTAACAGAATATACTGTCACAGACACTTTTAAACAGGCCTGGGTATGATTCTCCTTGACCTTCAGTTACTTTGAAACAAAGCAAATGTATTCCCTCCCACCCCCGATTTGCGCAAGGTTGTGTCATTCCACTAAGGTTTTACCATCACAGCAAACATATGAAAATTACAAAAAAAGACATTACAAATTTACTAGATGTGAGTCTGTTATCATAGTAGGAAAATTTGTATAAAATCTATTAAAGGAAAGGACCCCACAAATCTGTTGAGGAATTTCCTGCATTGGGAAGCACAGCAGGTAAAATAGTGAAACATGGTGACATTTATGCAGTATTGCTAGGTTTTTATGTTAATGAGAGTCAATAAAGCCATAGCAAATCCACTAACAATGGACCAGTAAATTGAGTATATAATTTATTTTTTAGATATGTTACTGGAGATATTGCTGAGAACCTGTAAAATCTAGTTTATCCCTCACTGATATTATTTCTAACTTGTTGGTTAGGGTAGGTCATGTTTAAAAATGCACAAAATGGAAACCTTGTTGTACCCTGAACACATAATCACACACTAATTTCTGCTGAACTGTGGTTGACATGCAGTGGTTTGAGAGAACTAAAACCCAGAATTATTTGGTTGTTGTGCATACTGGAATATGCCCCTTCTCACTTCTCTCAGTTGCTTTCAGAGCAGCATAACTGCCCATCTCCTACTTCCTGATATTCTCAGTACCTTCTCTCACTTGATGAAAGGTCAGGCGTGGGATTCAAATTTCTTAACAACTGATTCTTTGTGTGTGGCCTAATTTGTGGGTGTGGCTTGGTGGTCATGTGACTGGCTGGGCATGATTTGTATGTAAATATTATAAATATTTATGTAAATATTGATTTTATTTTATTAAAAAAGAGCAACTGTTACCCAAAATCAGGCAAAGTAGGCAGATTGAGTTGCTCACAGAATCATAGACTCACTTAGAGATCTATCTATCTGCAATCAACTGCCTGAGTCTGCACAATAATAGAAGCTTCAGTCCTAAGAAAGGTTCAGCTCTGCTTTTAGTTTAGCTAGAAAGGAAGAAATTCAACGGTTTCCTGCTTTCTAGCTAATCTAAATCTCCCGGCGCAGCAGAACAGCTGATGGTCGGGGGAAAAAAAGGAAAAATAGCAATTTAGCAGGCAAGTTTGATGGTGTGCATGCTAGATAAGTGAGTGGGTGGGGCAGGGCCAGCCAGTGGTGCAATTTGCCAGTTCTCCTGCAGATAGAATCCCATCCCTGGTGAGAATGTGTTTGCATGCACGTGTAGACCATTTCCTACAAACCTCAATTGTGCCACCTGGACAGTTGACAAGTACTGCACGTGGGTGCCCAGCGTTTGAAAATCCTCTTCTTTCTTGCTTTTTCAACCTCAGCTGTGCCACAAAAAGCAGCTGAGGTTGAAAAAGCAGGAAATAAAAACAGCCGAGAGCCCAGGTGGGTGGCTAGGCCAAATAAAGCACAGACACTGAACCGGTTCAGTGTCTGTTGATCTTCAGAGCTACCAGTTCTATAAAACCAGGCCGAAACAGTAACATTCCACCCCTGGGAAAAGTTTTGGCAGCAGTGAAGTGCTGGATCTGGAAGCTAAACAGAATAAAGCCTGCTTAATACTTGCATTGGAGACCAGCAGGAAATTCTAGAGTTCTCGGCCACACCAGTCCCATATTTGAGGGGCTGCCCTAGAGAGGAAGGGGTCAAGCTGTTTTACAAGGCACCTGAAAGCCAGACAAGAAATAATGGATGGAAAATAATGGATGGAAACTGACCAAGGAGAGATTCAACGTAGAAATAAAGATAAATTTTCTGATAGTGAGAACAATCAACCAATGGAACAGCTTGCCTTCAGAAGTTGTGGGACTGAAAAGAAAATGGACTGCCATTTGTCAGAAATGGTATAGGGTCTCCTACTTGGGTGGGGAGTTGGACTAGATGATCTACAAGGTCCCTTCCTACTCTATTAATCTAATCTAAACACTTCTTTCAGCTGCTTTCTACTTGCCTCTTGCTCTGCCCCTTTGATTGGAGATTGATTCCCGTTCCCTTATCTTTTCTCTCTTTGGATGTGTAGGATAATGGCTGAGTTCAAGAAAACACTTTTGAGTCCTTTCACTTCATACATCTCACTGAATTGAAAGCATATTCTGGAGCAGCCATTTACAACCTAATACTTTTTAGAACTGTTGCACATCATCTGCGGTGAGCAATTCCATGCTTTTGTATTTATAGTGAAATAAATTTTGGGAACTCCCTGTTGGAGAATAGCATTATAGAAGAGTGAGTCTGAAGGTTTGTTCTCTGGGCTTACCAGGCTTAGGTAACATTTTCAGTGGACTTTAGGGAATGTCAATGTCTGTGTTCTTCTGTTTATACTGTAAGGGTTTTGTGTGGTTAGTAGGTCTTGTGATGGGTCAGGTGTGGGGAGGTTACATCAGGTAAGGCTCACTGGAAGCTAAAGTGCTGGGGGAGTTTGCATGGGTTGATTTAGGTTCAGTTCTGTCTCTGGTTAGCTGAGCGACTGATTCTGAGGGGTTCATAGGCTGATTGTAGGTCAGTGTCTCTGTTTATGGAATTGCTTGTGGACTGCCAAGCTTCAATGAACTCACAAGCATGGCTGGTGGTAGGGTGGCCGATGATACACAAGCTCAGAAACAAACTTTCACTCTTAATCATATTCCTGAGCTACAGATATTCGCCACTATTGCATTGTAGAAGAGTTCCTACATTTTTTATGGACATATGGACATGCTTCTATTAATCCTTTTCTATTTTAAAAAAATGTCTAGAAGTTTAGATACCTACAAATAAAAATGTTGCAATTGCCTGCTGCCTTTATTTTTAAAAGATTTACATGTATTTAATCTTAATTAAGACAAAGTTAAAAACAAGATTGGATGGGGTATAAAGCTATGCAGATTCTAGGAAAGATCTCTATGGGGATCTCAGATGATTCTGCCTGCTATGTGGACTTTCACTTTAGCAAACCTTGCAATTGGTACTTACAAGTCTATTTGGAATATCAAATTACTGTTTTAAGTTCAATCATGTGAGAAAAACAATACATGGAATGTGAATCATAAATTATATAATTACTGTCAGGACTCCCACAATACACCCCCATTCAAATCATAAGTCTCTAGCTGCATCTCTGAGACAAAAAAAAAATGATTTATTAGGAGTGACCATGTCTGCGTTACCTGGATGCAGCTGACACTAAGACACATCATTCATTTCACCCTTGACCCTCGTCTTTCCCCCACTCCCTGGATGTATATTCTCCAATGGGACACATCCATAGCCAAGAGTTTTCTATCATGGTCTCCAGTGATAATCTTACATGCCAACAGCTTAGGCTGCCTAGCAATTATCTGAAGCATTTAAGGAATGTTCTACTTTTCCCGCTCCCTTTCTCCAGGCAACTAAAAAGACCAAAGAAATATTTTTTATGTTGACATTCAGCTGCCCTCACTTCTTAAAGGGGACCTGTACAACACAAAAAGAAAACAAATTTATTGCAGGTATAGAACTTAGGGTTGTGAACCCCACCCCCAGGTTTGTTTGGGTTTTCTGTATGGAATCTCATCACAAGGCTTGGATGTTCCTACTCTTAAACCAAGATGCCTCTGATAAGGGATAGCTCTTGCACTTGATTAAATATTGGAGTTGTCACGTGTGCCACCTAGAATTGAGGATTTGCTGCACCTCATGATGGGTTTGGCCCCTGTGACCACGGGATCTGGGGGTTCATGAGGTGGTGGCCTCAGGGTCGATCCCACCATGGATTTTAAGAGGCTACTATGGAATACTGGGTGTATTTTCCCTCACAGTCGGGGCAACTTCAGTTGCACCGTGACTGGGTTGATGACCTTTCCTTCTTATTCGGGAGCCTTAACCTTAAGTATTTGGTGGAGATGTAGACCTTCTCCCCCACCTGGAATGGCCTTTGCGGGGAATAGTCTGGTGTTTGCCTTCCTGTTTCTTATAGCTCTGTGTCGTTTTTGCCAGCGCCTTTTTTAACATTTTCCCAAGTTGCTTTCACATTGACATCCAATTGGTCAGGCTGACTGAGGATGGTGGATTCCTTGGATACTCAGGTGTTAGGATAAAGTCCATGCCGCTCAGTATTTTAAAGGGGATTAGTCCCATGCTACTGTGAACAGCATTATTGTACACAATCTCCACAAAAGGCAGGAGGTCCACCCAATTGGATTGCTGATAATTCATGTAGCACCTCAGTTACTGCTCTCTCATGGCATTCAATCTGTTCCTCCTATTGGTCCTTGGATGAAAAGTTGAGCTAAGGCTCTGGGACAACCCAATAGTCTGCAGGAACCCCCTCCAGAATTTAAGTGTCTGCTGGCTGTCAGGGCTCCAACTATTCAAATCATAAGTCATTCAAATCATAAGTCTTTAGCCTCATCTCTCAGAGTAAAAAAAAAAAAAAGATTTATTAGGAGTTACCATGTCAGCAGACACTAAAATACATTATTCATTTCATCCTTGACCCTCGTCTTCCCCCCTCCCCCTGAATGTATATTTTCCAATGGGATGCATCCATAGCCAAGAGCATCAATCATGCTCTCCAGTAATAATCTTGTGCATCAACAACTTCAGCTGCCTAGAAATTATCTGAAGCATTTAAGGAATGCTCTGCTTTCCCCAATCCCTTTCTGCTGGCAACTAAAAAGACCAAAGAAGTATTTTTTTAGTTGAAAGTTAATGCATTCAATATGTATTCAGTACAGAGTAGTAATGATTGAGCGTTTTAAAATGCCCATGTAAAAAACTGATTTAATTAATGCATATATTATAATTTTAATTCCAGGACAGTATCCTGTATTATATGGGTATTATTTTTCAAACCACACAAATACTTTAAAATTTTACTGGGTACTATATTTGTAAAATGATATTGATTTATACAAATATGCAGTCTAAAAACAACTTTTATGCAGTTTTTATGATTTTTTTTTTATTTTAGCATGGAACATGTAGCTATTTTGAATAGCATGTTTGTGTTATAATTTTTTGGATAGGGTGTACAATATCTTCATACATTAAAATATAACTCTTTTTGATAATCTAAAATAAAATATACATTATATTTCTTGATTTAGATTAAGGCTACACATACAGACACACGTGTGTGTGTGTGTGTGTGTGTGTAGCTTTGATGTATATATATTTATATGTAAGAGTAAATGCTAGTTTATTGATCCATACATAATAGACATATATAGGGTTAGGGTTGAATACTTGCTATTTCTCTTAACAGATAAAATAATTGGGGAGCTTATTGCATTTATTAGTCAAAAGGGATGACTAATAGCATGTCTCTGAAAAATCTGGCATTAATTTGTTTTCATTGCACCCTTATTGATAGCTTCATAAACCTAATTTAGTAGCACAGTGATATAAAAATAACAAATGAATCAAACAAATAAATATTCAGATATCAGTGTTATTTTTTCACAGTATTCAGTTTCCAATTTGCATACAATTTGGGTTTCTAAAACCAAACTTTTCTTAAGATATATTAACATATTTGCAGATCTTAAATTCTGAATTTATTCTTAAAGACAAACAATTCATAACAATTGCTTTATAAATTATGACCTAATATGTTATGTATTTAATATTTAAAGAACTGCATAACTAAAATTCAATAATAAAACTGGTGTTGCATATGCTGTAATGAAGTTTATTTTTTAGACAATAACATATGTGTCAACTTATAAAACATTCCTATGCCTGTTTTTGAATTGCCATAAACAAGGGGGAGGGGGAATCTGAAGGAGCATTACAGCAGTTTAAAACCAGAAGTACATTTCACCCTTAACAACAAAGATTGCAGCTAGACTACTGGATCTTCTGCCCACGAAAATCCTTTATTGGAGAACATGATTGATGACACCCAGTCTGTGAACGTGCTTCATTGGAGAATCTGACTTATGATACACCCAGGGGGGAGGAGGGAAGCAGGATCACAGACAGGGGTGGGATTCTACCAGTTTTCACCTATTCGCTAGAACTGGTTGTTAACATTCTAAGCAGTTCGGAGAACCAGTTGTTAAAATAGATTACTGGCCTAATCCTGTAAGGAAGGCAGGAAGGAAACATTCTGGTGTTGCTTACAGAAACTGCCTCTCCATTAACCCTTATTACATTTTTGGCAGGACTAGACTTCCAGTCTCCGGAGCTTCTCTGGAGTATTTTCCCCCTCCTTTGCTGGTACTTTGCTTGTGTGGAGTGACCATTGAAAGTTACAATGGCACTAAAAAAGTGACTTATGACCATTTTTCACGCTTACGACTGTTGCAGCATCCCCACAGTCATGAGAGGCCAGGCGAGGAGATGTGTGCCTCGATGTGAGTGATATTGAGTTGGCCATGCCTAGCCAATAACATGACCACCAAGCCACGTCCACCTGGTCACATGACCACTAAGGCACACCCACGGAACTAGTTGTTTAAAAATTTGAATCCCACCCCTGATCACAGGTGATTGTAAATTACATATGCCAGAGTTGGCTTCATTTTGGTTAATGCTGACATGTTGCTCCTAATAAATTGTTTGAATTTTTTTGAATTTTTGGGAAGTTTGGCTCGAGGCTCATGATTTAATTAGGTCAATCACCGGAACCCTGATAGCATGCAGTTTTAATTGGCAAGAAAAAATATTTCTTATGTCAGTAGAGTTCTATTTACTCTGCACTGCAGAAAATATAAATGTGCATTTGCCCAAAATTATTAAGAAAATCTCAAATAAATGAATCACAGGTTGCACTGCACAGGTTGCATTGCATGTTGCTTCATGATTGTCATAAATCATTTCAGCAGCATTTGTAACTTTGAATGGTCTCTGAGTGATTGCCAATCACTCATTCAGTGATCATTCAAAATTACAGCAGTGCTGAAAAAACCGATTACCTGTATATTTATTCCACCAGAAGGTTCTGTCACATTCTCATAGTTTTATCCACTTAGTATTGAATAATTCACACATGGTTGCATGCTTTACTTAGCCATTACTTTAACTCAATATTCATCTCTTGTATCACTTCAGAAATTATTCAAATATCTTAAGGACATTAGAGATCTTCAAAACAATAAGTTTGAAAAATCACTTGATTAATCTATCTTCATTCTTAAAGAAAAGAAAATTTAACTATAAGCTTAAGAACTTTAAAAATTAGAAATAAACAAGAAAAACCTAAATAAGAATCTGATTTAGGAAAGTTATAAACGAATTAAGCAACCAAACAAACTTGGAATAATGGAATATTAGAACTTTTACTATAAGATTAATTGAACACATTTATGGGAACCAATTTGTTTAATCTATCTAAATAAATCAGTATTAAAACAGTAATTTGAAACTTTCTGATTCACAAATTGAAAACTCTTTTTTTTTTTGTCTTTAGTTCACATTGGTCTATGTAAAATGACAGAAAATGCTTTGATATTTCAAATACTTCAAGAGATGGGATCAAAAAAATAGCTGTTTCAATCTTAGCTATTATGCATGCTTCTATGAATAGATTATGTCCTAAACATATTATAGAAGAAATTGCTGATGTAAAAGAAAACATATTGGAAGATATTTTACAAGATAAGGAGGTAAAATAATTTTGCTTAATGCAGAAATATCAGAACATAAAGGATTCACAGAAGTACTGGAAAATAAGAGAAAACAACTAAAGTGGAAATACAAAATAAACTGATCTGAATAAGAACTTTTTACTGGATCTACTTAAATAATGTGTTAAAATCTTGAAGAAAATTTTTGAAATGGGGAAAAGAACAATGGAAGAGAAATGAAATCCTACAACAGCATCTGAATGAAATGATTAAAATTGTTAGAAGCAAAAAGAAATAGTTTATTTGTTGATAAAGGCTAAATTATGAAATCTTTGTATAAATCTGAGGTTCCTTTACATGCTATTTGCTGACGCTAAGACTGAAGTGTTAATGATTAACAAATTTGCTTAAGGATAAGTGTTGGGTTGTGGGAAGAAGAGGTACTTGCATGTATTCTTACAGTAGATGAACTTGTTTATACTTGTGATGAAGAGTGGAAGCTACTTTTTTCTCCTCTTTTCTATACACCATTAATTTTCCTTTTTCTTTCTTAGTTTAGGTTGCATTTTCTCTTTACTGTTATTAAAACTTTCAATCCTTTTTTTTTTTTAAAAAAGAAATATTGAAATATATTGATGTGTTTCATGAGATCCAAAACAGTGATAAAGGACCAATGAACAAAAGGACTTTTTAATTTATATTCTAATGGAAGTAATTCAAAGAAGTCATAACTTTTTGTAAAATAAGCAGCATTTTTTAATTTTTACAAACTGCATCATAGATTCTTGATTTCCTTAGATATCACAAGTAAATATAATAATGAAATTGCCTTTGAAGAGGAAGATAGCTTGTTAAAAATAAACAAAGAGAAAAGTGAATTTTACAATCAGCTAACATCTACATTCTGCATGCATTTACCATTTACTACTTATATATTTTTAACTGCTGTTTTGCACAGAATAAATAATACTAAATGTGTTACATGGGATTGAGAGAAAGAAAAAAAAATCAATCAGGATCTTTAGTGGGATGATGAGTGTATGTGTTAAAAACAGTGGTGCTGTTGATAACAACTACTAACTTTTACACCTTGAATATCCTTTTAAATATCATTGCACTAATATCTGTGAATTTCTTTTAATTCTTTGCAATGAAATCTTTTTTTTTATTAAAAAGCAATGATTTCTTTTGAGCAGTTAATCTGTACAACCTGGAGAGTTGTCAGAAAGAATAAAGTAGAAAACCAGAGTAATCATATATTGACTATAAACTTGATAGCAAACCCCACATTTCCTAATAAGGTACTGATATGCTTACATTACAAATGTAATTGAATTTGCAATAAAAATATTTTTGACCTAGAAATTTAGACATCATATTGTAGCAAGTGATTGTCTTTTTTATCTCTTAAAGTAGGTTTATTTTCTTCAGGAAGATATCAGAATGAGGGAAGAAATCATTAATTGATTCTTGCATCAATTGTAAATTATGAATATTTATTTAGGAATCATTGGGAATAAATACAGAAAAACTATGGTCCACTTTATGGACAGTACTCCTATAGTTTAAAGAAGAATAATTACTGTTTTGTTTTTTTTCTTCCTTTTTTTTCTTTCTTGTTCTCTATGTACAGTCTAAAATTGAATTGTTAAATTTCTATATTATTATGCATAATAATTGTTATTCATAGTGTAATAATGATATAAAGAATTATATTTATTGTTCTACTTTATGGTTGACTCAGCCTTCCATACTTCCGAGGTCGATAAAAATGATTTTGGGGTCCTCTAAGTGTAAATTACTTAGAAAGGGCTCTAAAGTACTATGAAGGCAGATCAATAATACAAAGGAAACATCAGTGGAGTACAATATACAATGATGCTCAAAACCATATTGAAACAGCATTTCTGATGAATATGCGACAGTAGCAGTTATTTTTGCTGAAAAAGTGCAGTGATCTTTAAAGATCACTTTAAAGTTAAGTATTTGGATATTTTTTTACTTTTCCACTATTTGTTCAGAGAACTAAACTAAACAATGAATTGATCAAGTACTTCTAATTTATACATACTTTGGGATATGACATTTGCCATGCAGTACAAAAAGACAAAAGGTATTAAAATTATTTAAAAATTTGAAAGAACAGTATGGCACCTGAATGTTTTTAGGTAATGAAATTATACTGATTTGGGGAAAAATCATTGAAAATAAATAGTGCTTATTTTTAATTATTTTTAATTTCAGCATGAATAGTTTAATTCACAGTGTTTTGTCTTGTTAATCAAATTTTGCTTTGAGTTAATATCAACCTGTCAGCATGTCAAAATCAGAAAAAAAGAAAATATTGATGTAATATTGAGTACCTTATAAATCAAGAATTTATTTATAAATAATAATGGGTCTAGAAGAAGGATGCATGGAAAAAAGAAACGTCAGCTCTTTATATAATCTTGTTACCATTTTAACTGTCCTTTTGCATGGTGTTGATGACTATTGACTTTGTTTCCATCTTTGTTTGACTCAATCATATTCAATTACTTTAAATTATTAAATTCACTTTTTTCCTCCTATAATTTTATAATTTTTCTAGTTCTTAGATTAATAAGAAAGTCACATAAATATTAATATTCATGTGAAAATAGTATTTAGTAAAAAAATTATGATGATTTCAGTAAGAGTAATTTTCCATTTCTACATAAATATCTAATTTCCCCCCAACAATACCAACAGAATCAAATACTTATAGTTCAAGGTTAAACTGTAGGGTCCTTGGTGCTATTTGAGCTTGGCTGATTTCTTGCAGACATTTCATTACCAAACTAGATAACATCATTGGTGCTAATAAGATGTCGAGTTTGTTCTCATTTTATTTATTAGCAAGTCAATTGAATACTGTATATAAATAGGTATGGAAATATAGAAAGACATGAAGACCAATCTATTTATAACGATTCTGTAATTCTTTTGCAGATTTCCAGTAAACCTCAAGGAATTTTTGTGGATATCTTCTTAAATATTAGCTATTTTAGCTATTAGCTAAATAATATTACCCTGTATATGAACCATGATGGGTGATTTAGCATAAAGAACATGACAGGGGTGGGATACAAATTTTTTAACAACTTGTTTTGTGGGTGTGGCTTAGTTTGTGGGCATGGCTTGGTGGTCATGTGACCAGGTGGGCATGGCTTGGTGGTCATGTTATTGGCCAACTCAATATCACTCACATTGAGGCACACATCTCCTCACCTGGCCTCTCGTGACTGTGGGGATGCTGCAACAGTCACAAGTGTGAAAAATGGTCATAATGGTCACTTTTTTCAGGGTCACTGTAACTTTCAATGGTCACTCCACACAAGCAAAGTACCAGCAAAGGAGGGAGAAAAAAAACTCCAGAGAAGCTCCAGAGACAGGAAGTCTAGTCCTGCCAAGAATGTAAGCAACACCAGAATGTTTCCTTCCTGCCTTCCTTACAGGATTAGGCCAGTAATTTTTTCTAACAACTGGTTCTCCGAACTGCTAGGATGTTAACAACTGGTTCTAGCGAATAGGTGTGAACTAGTAGAAACCCACTCCTGAAACATGAAGTTTTTAATTTCCCTGCAGAATCATTCGCAAGTTCATAACTTCTAATTCATGAGATATATTACTGTTTTATTACTATATTGAAGCAAGGGGAAAATCAGCAGAAAAAAGCACTTTTGCTCCTATTATGCTAAAGCTTCAAAAGTGCAAATTCACAGAAGTCAAACCATTGAAGTTCCCCAGGTTTGTGCCTTTGAGTGTTAAACCCATTGTGAAGGGTTATTGCATATTAAATTGCATATTGCATATTGCATATTAAATTGTTTTTATCAACAAATTTCACATTTTGCCCTGGTTTACATGTTTTTTTTAATAATGAAAGCAGCACAAGTGACAATCTTCCATCAGAAAAGACTGATTCCCTGTTTGGTCCAGGCATTTGTGATTGTATGTAGCTAGTATGACCCATCCACCCACTTAATCCTTAACAATGTGTGTTCATATTTTTGTCTGATGGCTATTTCTCATGGTTTCAATCTAGGTGCTTGCAAGTAACTATGACAATATGTTTTTTTTTTTGCTTTTTCATTCATTAATTTAAATTTTGTTGATTGTTCAGGAAAAGAAATTGACTTATGAAAGTTTGGAAAAAGTATTTGCTTTCAGATAGAACTCTCTTCTCTGTTGCCTCCTTTTAGTGACATTTTATAGATAACAGCACAGGTGTGCCACTGCCTGCATCAATATAATTAATATTTTAACTGAGCAGTTCCTAAAAATGAAATACTTTATCTAGTTTTAAACCAGGTGTCCAAAAATATTTTATAAAATACTAATTTATGAAATATTATTTTCAATGGCAGAATGTTTCTTATAAGATTTTTTACATAAATTCAGAATGAAGTCTTATTTAATCAGTACAGTTATTTTGTTTTTTTTATTTTGCAAACAGCTGTTCTACAGAAATGAGAGTCACACTTTTAGAAGAGTTAAAAATTATCTTCAGAGATACAAGCAAGCAAACAATGACAATGAAATTATCAGCTGATGTTTCAAAAAATCTGTTTTCTGTTTTCTAGCTGAAAAAAACTTCTGCACTGGAAACAACATAAAAATGAATGTGTTTGAGCAGATGGCAAGAGTTTTTAAAATCTTTTCTTGAATATTCAAGTCTTGCTCTGCTTTATGAGCATTATTGTACATTGTCAGTATTTATGTTTTCAAAAGTAAAGAGAATAGTTAATCTCAAAATGGTAACTTTCTATTGAAAATATTACTTAGAGTTATAATAAGTGTAGTGTTTGTAATGGTTCAAACAGAGGCTGTCTTTGTTTACTCATTTGTAAGAAGATAAAGACCATGTCACACTGGCCAACGGATGCAAAACGGACACAACGGACGAGCAAAATGTTCCATCCGTTGTTATCTGCTCTCAAAAGGGGCAAAAATTTGCATAACCGGAGCGGATGACACGGACGCAGGGAGGACGTAGGGTGGATGCAAAGCAGATGCGGAACGGAAGCACAGCGGATGGAAGCGGATGGGAGTGCATGGCGCAACCACTGGGCTTCCGGGGGCCCTCAACAAAGCGGACACGGAACGGATACAGCGGATGCACAGCGGACGCCAAACGGATGAAGCGGATGCACAGCGGATGCACAGCGGATAAAGTGGATGCACAGCAGAAGCCTAGCGGATGCACAGCAGAAGCGGAACGGATGCCAACCGTTAATTGCGCATGCGGGGGGGGAAGTATTACGTAAGCCCCCCGGATATAAAGGGAAGCAGCTCGCACGTGGCCAGCATTCCGAGGAAAGACCTACTGCTGGACATTTCGAGTTCCTTGCCTGCCCTGCCAGCCTGCCTTCCAGCCAGCCTTGGTGCCTGCCTGCCTGCCTGCCTTCCTGCCAGGCTTTCTGCCAGGCTTTCTGCCAGGCTTCCTGCCAGCCTTGGTGCCTGCCAGCCTCCCTGCCAGCCAGCAACCCCACAACCATGAGGAGGAAGCGAAAGCCTCAGCAACCTGCCACCATCCCTGGCAAGAGGGACAGGGCCAATCTCCCGCCCCCTGCCTCTGACTCTGCTGGTGCTGCGGCTTCTGCTGAAGCTGCTCCTGGTGGTGGTGCTTCTGCTGGTGCTGGGGCTTCTGCTGTTGCTTACTCTGTTGAAGCTGCTCCTGGTCCTACTCAACCTGCTCGACCTGCTCATGCTCCTGGACTTGCTCATCCTGCTCGTCCTGCTCGTGCTCCTGGTCCTGCTCATGCTCCTGGTCCTGCTCGTGCTCCTGGACTTGCTGCCCTGCTGGTGCTTACTCTACTGGTGTTGATTCTGGTCCTGGTGTTCCTGCTGCTGCTGCTGCTGATGATGATGATGATGCTGATTATGATCCTGCTGGTGAGGATGATGATACTGATTATGATCCTACTGGTGAAGATGATGATGATGATGATGATGATCCTGCTGTTGCTGCTGTTGCTGGTGGTGTGGAGGATCAGCCCCTACTACCTGGGAGCCCCTCTGATGAGGGCCCATCTGGTCCTGCCAAAGGGAGGAAGAGGCGTATGCGACAATGGGAGAGGAGGCAATATTCCATTGCGGAGACACACGAGGATGAGGTACTGGAGTGGCTGAGAGAGAACGACTATCTCTGGTGGAAGGGACACCGGCTGTACAGGGACACCAAGCGGAAGCAGGCTGCTTGGAGAGAGAGGGCAGAGAGTATGGGTTACACTTCGGAGGTGCTCCTTGGCTGGTGGAAACATATGCACACCTGGTACGGGAAGCTGCACCTGAAGAAATCTGGCCAGGCCACTGTGAAGCTGACAGACAGAGAGACCTATGTCATGGCCAGGTGCAGCTTCCTGGAGGGTGAGATCCGCCACCAAGGAGCACCAACAGACCCTCTCATTACCCTCTCTCTCAGGCAGCCTGCTGCCACCCAGTCCTCTTCCGGCCGAGAGTCAGTCCCTGTCTCCAGGCAGGCTTCTGTGGAGTGTGCCACGGCGGAGAACCCACGGACAGGTGTGGTAAGCGTGGTGGAGTGCGTAGAGGACTCCCTCGTGCAGTGGGAGAAAGGAGACATTGAGTCCACCACAGTCCTAGCCACATCCACCCCCCCCAGCTCCGCCTCCGCAGAAAGGCAGAGAGCCGGACACCTGGAGGGGCAGAGCCACAATGTCCTGCTGGAGATCAGGGACACCAACCGCACCAGCATAGATCTCCTCTCTCAGCTGGTCCCCACCGACTCCTCATCCTCCAACCACAAGCCCTTCCTCACCTATGTCAACCAGACCCTCAAGGAAATGGCAGATCCACAGTACCAGCAGGTGAAGGACCGAATCACCAAGCTGCTTCACAACCCTCCAGACCCAGAGGAACCTGCTCCCACCCAGTCCAGGCCTGCTCCTCCACCCCAGGTGATGTCCCTCCCATTCCAAGGCTTTCCACAGCTCCTAACCTACCAGGGCTACGGCTACCAGGAGGTTCAGCAGCACAGGCAGCACCCCTTCGCAGTGCAGGCACAGAGTCATTGGGCGACACCGTTGCCACCTGTTTCACTGATGCCACCAATGCCACCCATGCCAATGATGCCACCAATGACAGCGATGCCACCCACGCCAATGATGCCACCGATGACAGCGATGCCACCCACGCCAGTCCTCACCCACCTGCAGAGCAGACAGCCCCACTACACTACTCCTTCCTCCACCCCACAGCCAAGCCCGGCCTCAGTACATCTGTCATCAGTACTGGGGCTGACACCCCATGGAATGGAGGAAGGACCTCTCAGCATCACGGGGCTGAGCCAGCTGTCCAAGACCTTTCTAAACACACCGTCCCCTGTTGTACTCTTGAGGCCAGGCACACCAGCACGACCCACTACCACAGCACCTGGACCCTTCACCCCTGAGACTGGGCACACCTCTGAGTGACCAAGAAGAGTGCAAGAGACCGGCTAGCTGGCTACCTGTGGACTTTATTTGGACAGTTGACTTGGGTCATTTTTTTTTACAGCTTGTTGTTCAGTAAAGTTTATCTTTGATTCACACACTTGCTTCATTTCTTTTTTTTAATAAAGTCTTGGTGGAAACTTTTAGAATTGGCTTAAGCCTTTGCAAGCTTGTGGGATGGCTTAAGATAGCAGTGGAATGAGCAGGGATACCTTTGGGATGGCTAATAGCTGTGGGATAGATAAACATCCAGTGCAAGCATAGTGGGACTGTATGGTCCACCCTCCCAGGTGCCACACCTATGGCCCTTTTTTATCAATAATAATGTAATCAATCATCCACACATGTCAACATAAACACAACTCTTTATTAAACACCCTGTTTATTGTAGGCCCACCCAACATACATGGCCCAATCTCGTCCATGTAATGAGACAGGCTGAAGGAAGCATCCATTAAGCATCTATCATCCTGTCTTGCCACTCCACCACTCCAGCTGGTGAGTTGCACCAGTGTTTCAGGAGGTTGCGCTGCTTCTTCCCTTCACGTGAGGCTCTGTTGTGGCCTTGCACATCCTGAGTGTCGATCAGGTTTTGCCCTTGCCTCCATTCCCCAGGCTCCATGTCCCCATTGGCTTGTTGGAGGTCCACGAGCCTGTTCTGCAAGACTGAGTAACGGGTGCGCATGAGATTGTGCAGGATGCAGCAAGCTTCCACAATCCTCCTCATGGTCTGTGGGCGATGCTGCATGGTGGTGAGGAGGTACCTGGAACCTGTTGGCCAGGATGCCAAAGGCATTCTCCACCACCTGCCTTGCCCTGGACAGCCTGTAGTTGAAGATTCTCTTTTCACGGGTGAGGTATTTGTAGGTGTAGGGCTTCATGAGGGAGGTTGTGAGGGAGAGGGCGTCATCCCCCACAATGAAGTAGGGCACATCTTGTGTGTCGTTGGGCAGGGGGTCTGGATCTGGGAAGCCCATGATGAGGTCAAGCCCCTCCTTGAGGTGACTGGCATTGTATACCTGGGCATCTGAAGATGAGCCGTAGCCTGAAGCATCGATGTACATGAACTTGTAGTCAGCATCGACCATGGCGAAGAGGATGATGCTGAAGAAGCCCTTGTAGTTGAAATAAGTGGACCCTGACTTGGCTGGAGCTTTGCAGGCCACATGCTTGCCATTGATGGCTCCAACGGTGTGTGGGAAGTTCCACCTCTGATACCACTGCTTTGCAACTTTCTTCCATCCTTCTTCAGTGGAGGGGCACTGGAGGAGCTCCTCCTTGTATTCTTCGATGATGGCCTGCACCACTTCTCTGACCACAATGCTGATGGTGTTGTGTGGCATTCTCCAGCCGTACTGCCTGCTTTTGTAGGTGGTCCCTGAGGCCAGGTGGCGCAGAATGAGTGCCACCTTGAGCCCAGGTTCCAGGCTGGGCCAGAAGTTGGTGTTTGCCTTGGTCAACCTGGGTGTCAGACGCTGCACAACTTCGTCAAACATGGCTGGAGGCATCCTCATGAAGTTCTGGAACGCCCGAGTGTCTTCGTTCCTGAGCTCCACCATCAGCTTGTTGTACAGTCCGTACTCTGCTCTTCTCCCGATCCATTTTCAGACCCAGACGCTTCTTGGCCGCCTCTTTTTCTTCCCATAGTAGAGTTCACAGAGCCTGTAGATGGCTTCATACTGTTGCAGAAGGATGGTGGCTGCCAAAAGGACTGTGGTACGATCCACAGTGGACATGACTGGATGCTGTGGAAGAGGAAGAGTCAGATGAAGGCTGCAGAGGTCTGCACAGGTGGGCTGCTGGTCTGAAAGTGAGATGCAGACGAGTTGCTCCCCCTTTTTATAGGCAGTGTAGGTGTCCCTTTGCATCCTCTAGGCATCCTCTAGACATCCTTAATATCCGAGATAGATCCCCTCTGCAAACGTTTTTTCCGCTTTAAACGCTTTGTTTCCGTGCTGCATCCATTCTGCATCCGTTCTGCATCTGTTCCGCGTCCGTTCCGCTTCCTCCCTGCATCCGGGCGGATGCGAGTTGCACGGATGCACAGTGGATGCCAAGCGGATATAGCGGATGCGTAACGGATGCGTAGCGGATGCAGAACGGACGAACTGGATACATTTTCCACGCAAAAGTTTTGGGCAGCCCAAAACTTTTGGAGTGGATGAAACGTCCATAAACGGATGCTGGACGGATAGAGAGGAAGCAAAACGGAGGCAGTGAGTACAGAACGGATACATCGCGTTAACCAACGGATGGCAAGCTTTTTTGTCCATTTTACATCCTCTTTGCATCCATTGGTTCAGTGTGACACTTTGGCTTAAGCCAAAGTGTTTATTTGAATTTTGGGTAATGCAGAATTTTCAGAGATTGTTCTGAAACAGAGTTCCAGTTCTGATGAACATGAGAATGACTCAGGCCCTTTTTGTTTGGAGGTCTTCTGGGCACAATACTGCTGTGCTCATTTTTCACAGTGATTAATCACAAACTGCAATTTTGTAACATACATGACTGCTTTGGGATACTGAATATGTATAAGATACCGCTTTCAATTATATATCTCTTTTTATTAACTGTTTATTAAAATCTTGTTTTAATTGTGCAAAATATTATTTATAATTCTGTTAACATTCTTATTCAACAGATATATTTAGTGGGCAGAAGCAATGTTATTTACATTCTTTTCAGGTCTACTGCATACAAACCTCTGCTTTAGTTACTTTGGAAATTATGTGACTCAGAATCACAGACCTATAAGATTCCATACATATTATCCATACATTTTCTCCTAACTCATTACATAATACTGCATATCAGATGTGCAATTTAATAGCATTATTACATTAATATATGCAACCATTTATTTAATTAATCTGTTTCTAGTTTTCATTGTGATTGCTAAGAGGTGCAGTGGCTCAGTGACTTAATGACGCTGGACATGGTCTCAGCTCCAGCGGTTCAAGGCACAACTCTGCATGGCAAGGTGAGCTCCTGTCACTCGCTTCAGTTTCTGTCCCATGTAATTTATTGAATGCATTTTCTATGCAAGTAGATAGATAGCTACCGCTTCAGTGGGGAGATAAACTGATAATCTTTGAGACAGTTATATTCCTGATGACTCTGAATCTTCCAGGTTGCAGTGCCTGCTTGGCATCTCCAGAAAGGGGGGGGGGGGCTTGGATGATGCTGCAGGAAGAGCCCCTTGTGTTTTTCTCTGGTGTGAAGCTTACTACCCTGTGGTTTGAGAAGTGTGCAAGTGTGTTCTGTAACAGGGCTGGTACCTTGGCAAGCCAAACTACTACTTGGCAATAGCACTTGTGGGCTTCTGTCAACTGAAACAACAGCATATATTGCTACAATTAACAATAATTGTAGTTGTTACTTAAAAACTTTCTTCAATGGGCAATAAACAATATTCAAGCATCTTGCATATTACTCCTTATTTAGTTCTAAAGTGGTTTTTTTTTTTGAGCTCAACAAACATTACATATGCACACTGTCTTGTCTTAGATATATCAGCTCAAATAATACTTTATCTATCTAATGTGCCTAGTTTGTGGGAAATCAGTCTTAGGGTTTGTAAGCCATATTTATATTGTACACACTAATGATTAGTTATACACTAATCAGGCCTTTTCAACATTAAATATTATTTTCTTCACAATACTGTGATTTATAGTCTCAATAAATAATATGTTTGTGCCTGCTGACAAGATTATATTGTTTTATATTTCACATAATAGAACAGATAAATATTTTGTAAAACTACAAAAGGCTGTTAGATTCAGTATATAAAAAATGGGATATTCTGAATGAAAGATTTCCCCTCCCCAGTACTTTTTTTTAAACTAATATATTATGTGACATATAATTTTGATGCTCAAATTTCAATAACACTTTCTTCAAGAAAATCAATAATATAAACGAAATATATTCAATGTTGCTGAGTTGCATTCAACATATCTAAAGTACAGTGTCCATGAAGTTGGAAATCAGCAAGTATAAATACAAAATACAAATACAAAATACTGTGATGCTCTCGGCCAAAAATATGCAAGCATTTTAGTCTAGGGACTGCATGATATTGCTGAAAACTGCAGAAATTAGGCTGGAGATATTGTGACATATTGTGCTGATTCAGAGCAAGAAGATGTAACTTACACACACACTGGATGCCTTAAGACACTCTAACTCTTAACAGCTCTTAAGAATTTTTCAACAATAAAAACAAAGCTAAATAAATAAAAACCCCACAATCCCTACCTACACTTTTTAATTCCATCCACTTAGACAGCACTGGGTGCAACAAACAGGGTACCATAGTTCCCTATGGCTGCTTTATTCCTTCACACTATTCTTTGAAAGCCACATTTAGAATTACGTACAATGTTATTTTCAGTTTAATTCATACAGTAGGCCTGAAATAGCACTTTTGCCATTTGGAAATGATTCAACAAACTATGCCTTGCCTTTGTACTTGTATTATATTGTTTCATTAAATATTCAACTAATATTTAATTTTTAAAACACACATATAGTAGAATACACATTTATTTTTTTATTATTAAAATGTTTATTTTCAACCAGAGGTTTTAGCAAAATACATGGAAAATCAATCATATCAGTTCAGTACATCCTCTCTAATATTTACAGTACTAATTTCATATCTTCCTTGTAATTTCTTTGCAAACTAATTTCAAATCTTCCTTTCAAATCTTTGCAAACAATGCAAATTGTTTCATTACTTGTTTGTCTTCACATGACAGCAAAATGGATTTTTTTCTTCTAAAATAATTATAGTGATTTAATTGGATTAACAAGGGCGTGATGAATTTAGTTCTGGCTTTGTGATAGGGTTTGCAATGTAATAAGTGATGGGTCAAATCTTCCATCTGTACGTTATTACAAATGCATAAATTGAATGCAATTGTTACTCATTAGGTCTTCCATCCAAATAAACTATCGACATGGTTTGGGAATTTAAATTTAATTCTACTCTGCATCAATAGTGATAATGAAATCATTTATTTGAATAAGAACATTAGTTTAAATAGTATAATAGGTTTAAATGCTATATCTGAAGATGCTTTTTTTCCCCTAGAGAATGCTTGAATTGTGTAATATCTCCAAAAAGAAAGAAAAGTAACATTGCATGGTCCCTTTAAGCATCTGACAAGTGAATTATTTTATTATCCACTATGTAAAGCTTGACTTCCAAAAGATGCTATAATTTAATTCAGATATTTTAAAATGATGATGTACAATTATGAGAATGATCCAGAGTGATTACCTTATCTTGGAAGCTAAAAAGAAGAGTTGATAACAACTCTAACCTTCTGATATTGAAATGTATTAAAGAATGGGCAATTAAATATAAAAGCTTTGAATGAGGGAATGGAAATAGTGTTACATTTCCTTCAAAGAGTTTTAAATTTTAAATTATCTATGACTCTAACTGGTCCTATAATTTCAGATTTATTAAAGCAAATTTATTTATGTTGCATTTACATTGCAATTTGCTGATGATGAAATGTAGTGTGAAAGAAAGCCTGCACATGCACTAACACCTCAGAGAGGGTTAAAATCTGCACAATAATGGACATGAAGTCACAATGTGGGTCCCACACTTTTTTAATATTTTGCTTCATATTTACACATAAATGGGCACAGTTTGCATCATAATTTCATGACACATTTTGATACTTCAACTCTGCAGTGCACACATGCATTTAGAAAGCTAATTTTCTTTACTCACAACCTCACAGGAACATAGACAGCTGGGGAAAGCATTTGAAGCAAATGTGCCAAATATAGCAGAAGACCAGGTTACTTTATTATGTTTAGCAGGGATTCTTCTCTTATACTGTATGGTTTGCAAAGCAGGTCTTTCTTGAGCATGTACATTAACCTCTTTTCATAAACCAATAGCAGGAAAAAGAACTACTTTAGGAGAAACACAACTGCCTCAAGGAAAAACAGAAATGTAGTGCTAGCTATATCAGGTGATGCTGAATGCTACTAATTTGAAGTGACTATTCTACCTTTAGGGAAGCAGGAGAAAAAAATAACTCTCAAAAAATTACTTTAGCTCCAACTGAAAAACAAAAAATCCGAAAAAAGAAAGAATTCAAACAAAAGGTAAAAAAAACCTCCAGAACTGTAGGAACCTTGTTTTTGAAGCCTTAGCTAGGTATGGAAAAAGTTTTCCATTTTGCAGAAGGCCTAAAACTATTTTGTTGTTGTTGTTTTGAAGATATTTCTGCACATATCAAAACTATACTGAATTATGTTTTGCAATGCTTTCTCTGAAATCATCTTCTTTGTGCTCTATGATTTTAATAAACATTTACAGAGCACCAAACCCAATAATATATGTTGAAAATCTCATATATAAGAAACAAGCAAAAGAGATTTTTCAAAAGCTCTAGCTTTCAACTTTGGGCTCATGAGACAGTTTTTTGTGAAACACTTTCAGACTTAAGTTTCATTTGTGTAGTCCTCTTAGTAATTTCTCTTGATTAAAAAAGGCAAAAATCGTGCATCTTGCATTCTACATTCATCATGCATGACAAGGTACTGTATGTATCATTATACTCCAAGTGAATTTAATCTTGCACAAAATTTTCCCGAAAGCCTTTTTAAAAACTGGTTGATTATTGCAAATAATAGGCTTCCTTTTTGTCATTACTATTGTACTTATCTGGTCTTCTATTTCCAATCTTTATAAATTAAATTTTTTTCACTATCCAGTTTTTAACCCCTGAGATACTTTAGCGTTACATCCTATCATCAACTAAAATTCAACATTTGCTTTGTTAGTGTTACTAGCATAGATGTTTCCTTTATCATTTCTCAGATATTCTCTTCAGCTTTAATAAACAGTCCCATTATCCTTTATCATTTTTGTTTTATAATCATTTAATCTTATGATTATAATCATTTAATCATAATTATTTAATGTTTTGTAATCATTTAATCTGTCTTTCTAATCATATAATGTTAGTCTGGAGTTTGAATTTAAAAAAATCATGGTAACAATTGGAATAAGAAGTGTTTTGAAAATGCAACAGAATTTTTGTCCACGGATATTTAACAAATGAAGCACATACATTTAGAGCTAACGTTTATTGGTGATCTGAGAGCAAAAACAACTTGGTGAAAGTCTCAATTTGGAGAGGAGGGGTTATGAACGACACTCTTAATACAAAGATTTTGCCAGTTCTTTTTAGTAGAAATCCAATGTATCATAATGTAACACTGTGCTATTTTACACCAGGTAAATATTGATACTCTTCGAAGCAGATCTGAATCGAGATTTATTTGTGTTACAATTGAAGAATGTAATTTTTTAAAAAATGTAACTGTGTAACTGTAATTGAGTAATCAGAGAAATATCAGTTTAAATATTTTATACCTTTTGACTGTATATTCAGATAGGCAGAGAAACAATTAAAATAACTAACAAAATATTTTAAAAACATATGATCCAAATTAATAAATATAATGATGTTATTTAGAAATTATAATTTCTAAATAACATCATTATAATTATATTTTGAAATGGATTTTCCTTTGTCATTACATTGCTAAGGGAATAAATATCTCTTATATAATTGAAGAATGGAGAAATAAGTATTTCTGATAAATGTTGTTATAAAAAGACAAGTTTTTATGTATATTCCTATATGAATAACAATTTCATTCAATTCTATATATTACTGAGTTGGCTTATTAATTGAAATAGCATTGCAATTAAGAGAGTATGAAGTTTTTTTTTTTCTGGTTCATTTTTGGAAGCTAGTAAAAGCATGGAAATTTTCTTAGCATTGTTACAAATAGACCATATTTTTCAATGGATGCAGAGAAGAACAGAAACACAGTACTGGGGGAAAAAAATGAAAAGCAGGTATTTTGAAAACTCCCCATGTGCATTACTAAATAACTAAGACTTTGCATCCTTTCAGAAGTCAAATATTGAGGTGTTTCTTAGAAAGGGACAGCTACCAAAAGTTCCTTGCTGGAGTTCCTATAGATGGCCTTTCCATAAAAATAGATTCAGGAAGCCTCCTCTTTTCACTGGAGGAACAAATTCAATTCAGAAAAGGTATAAGGCTATCTAGGTCCTGAATAATTAGCATTTTGAATCATACCCAGCAGTTAACTGGAAGCCAATGAAACTATATGGGCAAATTTCAGGGTGCCCAGGACAGCTGCAGTTTTAAGGAAATGAAGCTTTTAGATAGTCTTTAAGGGCAGCCTCATGTAGAACAAATTGCAATATTCCAATTAAGGTGATGTACGTGTGATCCATACTCAGAAAACATTCAAAGGAAGTACATTCTTAGAAAAGAAGTGAGGAGAGATTTTAATTTTATGTTCAGCTTCCTTCGGGTATTATCCCACATCATTGTAGTGCTTTTAAAGTTGTAGCAACATTTCAGCAGAATCTCATCTGCCATCATCAGGCTTCTGTATTGAGTTTGTATGTGGGTCAGGCAGATGGCAGATGAGATTCTGCTGAAATGTTGCTACAACTTTAAAAGCACTACAATGACGTGGGATAATACCCGAAGGAAGATGAACTGCATTCATGTAAGTACCCACGAAAACTTAAAAAAACAAATACATATACATATACATACAAAAACACACTAAGACATAATGGAGACCTAGAAGATGAACAGACCTATGGAACAGCTGCCCTGCCCTACATAAGAGGTACTACAGACCAAATCAGTAAGATATTACACAGGCATCACATCAAGACTGCCTTCAAAACAGACAAAAAAATAGCAGCCATCCTTAAAAACCCCCAAAATAAAATTGACCTGGAAAATCAAGGCATATATGAAGTCCCCTGTGCATCATGCCCTGTCACATACATTGGACAGACCAATAGAAGAATAAGTACCCGCCTGGATGAACACAAAAATTCAGTAAAAAAGCTGGAACACACTTCCTCACTAGTCCAACACGTGAAAGCCACAGCTCATAGCATCAACTTCAATGACACCAAAACCTTAGCCACTATAGAAAACCCCAGCCACAGAATTATCAGAGAAGCCATAGAAATTGAAAAAAGACCTGAAAGCATGAATAGAAGAGATGATTCCACCAGACTGTCAATCATTTTTAAGCCTGCACTCACAAACAAAAAAATCTCCACACCACAAGCCAGGCAAACACCTGGGTACAAACAGACTCCCCCTGATACCTCCAGCTCAAACACACCCCAACCAGGCACCCAGATGAAACCTAGCTTCCTAACAAATGATAGCCGTCCTTTTACTAGGAGCCAAGCTGCACTAAAAGTCTCCAATACAGGAACACAATATCGCCAACCAATCAAAACACAAAAAAAGCCACAAAACAGACAGAAAATATTAGAAACACCAACCAAGCAGAACACAACAAACTCAAAGACCAATAAACACAGACCAAGACTCCCAACCAATCAGGATGAAGAAAAAACCATTCCGGCATAGCAGTAGGCTAGCCTCAAATTTAAAACTGAAACGGCTGTGATAGCCTGACTCACAGACAAACACAATACAGAAGCCTGATGATGGCAGATGAGATTCTGCCGAAATGTTGCTACAACTTTAAAACAACTACAATGCCATGGGATAATACCCGAACGAAGCCGAACAGCATACATGTACATACCCGCGAAAACTTAAGAAAATATATATATATATATCTTTGGTTATTCGGGTTTTCTCCCATGTAAAATTGGAAGTATCTAGGCGACGTTTCGATGAAGTCTCATTCATCATCTTCAGGCTTGGGTCTTCAGCTTTGTGCTTCTCGGAGTTACTTTGAGTCGTTCATAGAACTGGCATATACCATCTCTGACTGGATATTTTTACAGTATCCTTCCCCTGCCACACCCACCAAGCCACACCCACAGAACCAGTAGTAAAAAAAAATTGAATTCCACCACTGGTTGCTAGGTATATGGTTGTTAAGAACTACCTGGATCTGATGGACAGGTACAATGCTTGCCACGTTAAAAATATAAAGCATTTTCCAGATAGAGGTTGATCAAGTGCATAAACTTTCAGACAGCTGATTTTAAATTCATAACCCATCATAAGAGGAGCTTCAAAGTTCATCTTGAAGAGTTTATCATTCTTAATTTTGAATGAATCTAGTTTGTTTGTTTGTTGAATCAAGTCTTCTAGTTTTAGTATTGATTTTCTTAACTCAGTCAGTGTACTTACTATGTGTGTATATATAATTTCAAATCTACATGTTTTATAGAACTCTCTTTCAAATTACTTTCCATATTTTAAATATATTTGTCTATATAATAAGTTAAACACTTTTAACTTTCCTGAAATTTGAATATGGTAGTAGCATTGTCCTGAAACCTACAACTCCTACACTGCAAAAACATATGGACTACTCTACTTGACCAGGGTAAAGCTATAGACGCAATTTACATAGACTTCTGCAAAGCCTTTGATTCAGTGGTACATGACAAACTACTGTTAAAACTAACCTCTTATGGCATTTCCAGATCTCTTCATAAATGGATCACTGCATTCCTATCAAACAGGCAACAAATGGTAAAAATAGGGAGCGCTTTATCAAACCCTGCTGCAGTTAACAGCGGTGTCCCCCAAGGCAGCGTTCTAGGACCCACACTCTTTATACTCTATATAAATGACCTTTGCAATCACCTTATAAGCAACTGCATCCTCTTCGCAGATGATGTAAAACTGTTCAACACCACCAAAAATGCTACTGCTCTTCAAAGTGACCTTGATTATGTGTCTGAATGGTCAAACAATTAGCAACTCCAAATCTCGACGAACAAATGCTCTGTCCAAAACATTGGTAAAAAAAAATCAGCACACCAAATACAAACTAGGCAGTTATGACCTCATTGACGATCTCACTCTGTTAAGGACCTAGGAGGACTCATATCTAATGACCTAAGCACCAGAGCTCATTGTAACAGCATTGCCAAAAAGGCATTAAGAGTTGTAAATCTAATCTTATGAAGCTTCTCTTCTGGAAATATTGTACTGCTAACTAGGGCATACAAAACTTTTGGTAGACCAATAGTCGAATACGGCTCATCTGTCTGGAATCCACACTGTATATCAGACATTAATACAACTGAGCGAGTCCAGAAGTATTTCACAAGAAGAGTATTACACTCCTCGCAACAGAATACCCTATATCACCAGACTTGAAATTTTGGGCTTGGACAATCTTGAACTACACTGTCTATGGTTGAACTTTAGCGTAATACACAAAATTATCTGCTACAATGTCCTACCAGTCAATGACTACTTCAGCTTCAACCGCAACAATACAAGAGCACATAACAAATACAAACTCAGTGTTAACCACTCCAAACTTGATTACAGAAAACACAACTTCAGCAACAAAGTGATCAATGCCTGGAATGCACTACCTGACTCTGTAGTTACATATTCAAACCCCCACTCCTTTAACCTCAAACTATGCACTATTGACCTCACCCCATTCCTAAGAGGTCTGTAAGAGGTGTGCATAAGTGCACCATCATGCCTCCCGTTCCTGTCCTATTGTCCCCATTTAACCGTACCTATTTTCTGTATTCTTACTCATGTTTATACTTACATCTATTATTTTGTAAGTGATTGACAAATAAATAAATAAATAGTTCATTGTCATACTGTATGCTATCAAGGAAATCATAACACTTTTGTTCACATGAACCCCCCCCAAAAAAATGCTAAGCATAATTTTAAAAAGGGAAACAGAAAAAAGAAATTGCAGTCACCCAAATCAGTTACAATTGCAGTAATTTTAAATATCTAGGCATGTTGCCAACTGCTTTAGTAGTCTGAGTTAATCAACACTGAAGTTTCTTGCCAAGTCATGCAGAGCTTTAATATTTCAGTAGAAAAATATATGTTATTTTATTCTATTTATTGACATCCTAAACCTCTTCATATTTTCTACTGGCTATTTAATTAGAAATGATGAGGAATAAATTTTTCTATCTTTGTAAAACACATCCTCGTTATTCAGTTTGAAGTAGTTAATAATTTTATGATAGGGTTACTAGTACTATGAACAACATACAGTGTTATTGAAAAGCAATAGCACAAAACATGCATCTGTACTTCTGGATAATACATTTCTAAGACTAATTCTGAAATTCTTCTGTCCTGCACCTAGAAGATTAAAGCATTGATTAGAAAATACCGTTGTAACTAAAAATTGCATTTTCTATTGAACTATTTTGATTTTGCTATATGAACTGCTAAACAGAAAAGTACCGCTGGTCAAAAGATCATAAAGATTATAAAATGACTGATTGTAAATTATAAATTTAAGAGATTGAAGGATATTTCTAATTTATAAATTAGAAATTTATTTAACATACACTTGTATGTTAGATCCTCATCAGTTTTGTCTTAATGCATGAAAAAAGTTACATTTTTCTACTCTATTCTACTCTACTCTTATATTTCTACTCTAATTATTCATGCTGAAAAAAATTCATTTTCTGAAATCTCAAATTATGTTCCTGTGAATGAGATATAAACATTTGGATAAAATACTTTTTAATTTATTTAAGATTATTTGTTTCTCTGCCACAATGTTCTCTGCCACAATGATGCTATGAAATTTTATTTGGTTTATATTTTGATTTTAAATTCTTGTTCTGATCTAGTTTTGTCCAATAAACCCAGTTGTACATAACTAATAATTAACCATAAAATGTGTATGTATTTCAGATTTTTGAAGAGAATTATTCTGTGAGCATATGAATTAGAATCCAGATAAAGTAAAATATGAATGTATATAAGATTCCAGAAAATTGTAGTGGAACTTAATTTTTCTACAGACTTTTAGAGAATGGCTTCTTAGAGTGATGCTACCTGATGTAAGTTTGGCTCTTAGGTTGAAACAGATTCTTCAACCTTGTTCTATATCAACAGTTGTCAACCGGTGGGCCGCAGCCCACTGGTGGTCTGCAGCAAAATTTTGGTGGTCCACGGAGAAATGGCCCCCAAAAGCAATCCGGGCCATGTGGGAAAGCAAGGCTGCTCCGCCCACATGGCCCACCCACCCATTGACCCCCACCCTTTGGCCAAATGCAAACCTTAACTTGAGACTGAGTAGAGAGTCACGTGAGCTGGAACTGGAAGGTAAGACCAATGGTGAGGAAGAGAAATCTACCCTGGGGTGGCTTGCTATGTTGGTGGGAAGGTTGGTCCCATATTCCAGAGCTATAGTAATCACAGGACTAGCCCTTTGGTCATCCTGGAGCAGTTCCTCCACCGGGATGAGTACAGGTCTGAAATATTGGACCGGCCTGTGGTGGCTGGAATGAGGTAATGGTGTTGTGTGTGGGGGGTGTCGCAAGCGGGCTGAAGCGGCGGTGGCTGGAAGAAGCAGTACTCACATTTGCATCTCCCTTCACCACAGTAAATTTGCAGCAGCTGGTGGCGCCAAGGCAGTCCCTTGTGTGCTGCCGCGTCTGTAGTGCAGCAGAAAGAAGCAGCAAGAGTCAACCATAGCTTTGCCTATGGTAAATTGACCCCCTGCAAACTGTTGTCTCTGTAGCTAAAGCAGCATGGGGAACTTTGGCCAGGCTCTCGAGACACAAGAGTGACTTCGGCTGCTTCTCTTGTTTCTTTCAAGGAGCGCTCGATAGCTTGGCTGGAGGGGGAACCTCTCTCATCCTCCCGCGGGCTCTGCGAGGTGAGCGGCAGGGAAGCAGCACTTGGGAGGAGCAGATCAGCCACTGCCAGGCTCCAGGGTGGGTTTGTCTCCCAGTGAAGGTGCAGCCATCGGGTGGGGAGGAATCAGTGCTTGGCTCCCCTCCCAGGGCAGGAGAGGTGACTAATAGCAGAAGCGGTGGATGGAGGGCTGATGGAGGAAAGCAACTCTCCTCTTGGGGGGTTGAAGGTGTCAACCTCCCCCCCTTTCCTTGCCTGCCTCCAGGTGAGGCTGGAAGAGCCCTGGCATCCCCATCCTGGAGCCCCCATTTTCTCCCTCTTCCCTCCCCCCAATTAATCACTGAGGTTGACAGTCCTTCTGCAGGCAGCTGCCTACTGAGAAGCCCCTGGAGGGCCTCCCAAAGAGACGAAAGGCCCCTTTCTGCCTCTGCTTCTCCCAGCGGCAGTTGCCCCAAGGCCCCTCAGCTCAGACAACTCCCCTGCTTGCTCTTCTGTCTCTTTGGAAGGTGCAGGTGAGGAGAGGGATGGAAGCAGTCCAGTTCTCCTCCCCTCCCCCAACTCCAGGCATCCACAGTTATAATTAAATAAACACACACACACACACACACACACACACACACATATATACATATACATATACATATACATATACATATACATATACATATACATATACATATACATATACATATACATATACATATACATATACAAATACATATATATATATATATTTGTTTTCTTAAGTTTTCGCGGGTACTTACATGTGTGCTGTTCAGCTTCCTTCGGGTATTATCCCACGTCATTGTAGTTCTGTTAAAGTTGTAGCAACGTTTCAGCAGAATCTCATCTGCCATCATCAGGCTTCTGTATGGATATGGGTCTTACAGCTCCTGGTTTTAAATTTGAGGCTGGTTCATTCTGATTGGCTGGGAGCCTGGACCTGTTTCATTGGACTTGGAGTTTGATTGATTGGTGTTCCTGGTTTCTTCTGTCTGTTTTGTGGCTTTGATTGGCTGGCAACAGTCTGTTCTTGTGTTGGAGGCTTTTAGTGTAGCTTGGCTCCGTGTAAAGGGACGGCTGCTCTTCATTAGCAAGCTGGGTTTCACCTGGGTGCCTGGTGGGGGGGTTAGGTTGGAGCTATCAGAGGGAGTCTGTTTTTGCCCAGGTGTTTGCCTGGCTTGTGGCATGGAGATCTTTCTATTTGAGAGTGCAGGCTTCCAAATGATTGATAGTCTGCTGGAATCATCTCTTCTATTCATGCTGTCAGGTCTTTTTTCAATCTCTATGGCTTCTCTGATAATTCTGTGGCTGGGGTTTTCTATAGTGGCCAGGGTTTTAGTGCCATTGAAGTTGATGCTGTGACCTGTGGTTTTCATGTGTTGGACTAGTGAGGAGGTGTGTTCCAGCTTTTTTACTGCATTTTTGTGTTCATCTAGGCGGGTACTTATTCTTCTATTGGTCTGTCCAATGTATGTGGCCGGGCATGATGTACAGGGAATTTCGTATATGCCTTGGTTTTCCAGGTCAATTTTGTCTTTGGGGTTCCTCAGGATGGCTGCTATTTTTTTGTCTGTTTTGAAGGCAGTCTTGATGTGATGCCTGTGTAGTATCT
>BLBF01000002.1:60129613-60150844 GCA_015471245.1 Laticauda colubrina | reverse complement strand
ATATATATATATATATATATATATATATATATATATATATATATGGACTGCACACTGCACTTTATTTATTTATACAAGGCTCTTATTATGACTGTCTTCTCCAGCAGCTTCAAAGCCAAGCCTCAAGTGTTGAAATATTGATAAGAGTCCAAGAAAGCACCTGTAATAATATTTTACTGCGTTCTCCCTCTATCTTATCACATTAAAATGTCCTTGAAAAGGAGTGCTTTTCTCCCCAATTCAAATAAAGTATTTTCAAGCCTCTAGTTGGCAGTGTTGCAGCATCTCTTACTACTCTTTCCCCCCCCAGCCAGAAAAAAAAATATTTTTAAAAAACTCAAACAAGAAGAAAAAAAAAGATAATCAAAGGGAGCCTCTATCCTAAAAAGAAAATTAAAAAAAAATAAAAATAAAAATCAAGAGAAGCATAAAAATATATATAAGAGAAAATTCAATCCGGTTACCTACAAAGTCACATTAAAGTCCTCAGAAAAAAAAATAAGGAAAGAATCCAAGTCTCAATTTGACATCACTTAAGCGCCGCTCAGCCAAGTTTCAGTCAAACAAAAATAAAGTCACAGATTTCTTCTTTGTTCAGGATGTCCTTTCAAGTCTCAATCAATTTACTATACAAAAGGAATTTCTCACCCAACCGATACACGCTCATTTAAATCACTTTCTTTCCGGAGCTGTCCCGACTTCAGCAGCTTTGGAGGCTGCCTTTCCGCTGCCAGCAAAAGGGCTTCTCCCGGATCAAACCAGAGATTTTGCGATATCTCTGGGATCCTGGGACTGTGCCCTTCACAATCCCTGTCTCTACGGGACGGTTTAGGTCCGTTAGGACCGACCAGGGGCGAAAATATCAGCTGCGATCTCAGAGCCCCGAGATCGCAGCTGTAACACCGAGACGAAGCTCCGCCTTCTCCTTCTTTGTTTTTCTTATTGTTCTTTTTTATATAAGTCACTCGGAGCCATTTTAGAGATGGCAGTTTCTAAAAATGTCAGTCAATAAGAATATATGTAACCTATATTATTCAACTGAGTAAATGTACAAGGGCTTTCTTGCTTAGTGCAAACAAATATGAAATGGTTTGAATCTGGTTACTTGAAGCATTATTATGCCAAATGGCAATACATTTATCTTCTCTTCATGCTCATCTGTGAGATCAATTGAGCTTCCTCAACTGATTTCCTCATTTGGTTGGGGATCCATTAAATCTCATCATGTGAGATGTTCAAATTTGATGTCTGATTTGTTTTATTTATTTATTTTGTTTGTCAAGCATGTATGAGAAAACATAAGTATGAACATAACATATAAACATATAAGTATAAACTGGTATAAGTATTTACATAATAAATGAGTACGAATAAATGGATAAATGGGAACAGTAGGACAGGGACAGTAGGCATGCTGGTGCACTTATGCACGCCCCCTTACAGACCTCTTAGGAATGGAGTGAGGTCCATGGTAGATAGTATAAGGTTAAAGTTTTGGGGGTTAGGATGTAACAACAGAGTAAGGTAGTGAGTTTCAGGAATTGACCACTCTGTTGCTGAAAGTCGTATTTTCTGCAATCGAGTTTGGAGTGGTTTACTTTGAGTTTGTATCTATTGTTTGCCCTTGTATTATTGCAGTTAAAGCTGAAGTAGTCATTGACAGATAGGACATTGTAGAAAATTTTGTGAACTAAGCTTAGATCAGAACGTAGGCGACGTAGTTCTAGGTTGTCCAGGTCTAAAACTTCAAGCCTGGTAGCATAAGGTATTCTATTGCGAGCAGAGGAGTATAATACTCTTCTCGTGAAATACCTCTGGACTCGCTCAATTGTATTAATGTCCATTATATAGTGTGGATTCCAGGCAGATGAGCTATATTTGAGAATTGGTATGGCAAAGGTTTTGTAAGCCCTAGTTTTCAGGACAGTGGATTAGATTATACATGTGTTAATGACAATGTTGTTTATACTATATGCATATTTATGGACTAAATTTAAATTTATTGAAATTGTAATTATTGTTACTTTATTGGCCTATTCAGTGCTTCAGATTCAGTTCCAAAAAGATGCTTTAACCTGCACTGAAACACAAATGTAGCAATGATCTGCAAGTTGAAAGCAACTTCCAAAGATAGCCTTGCTCTCCCAGAAAAGTCCCTTTTTTCATTCATTCTGTTAGAGATTATTCTGTCTTCTAATATAATGGTTTTTTTTATCTTCTTTACTGGTAGTATTCTAACATCATATAGCATCCACCCATTCCATTTTTCACTAGGATAGTTGTCTGAAGAATGCAAAGCATTATTGAAGCTTTGAGTTGAATTATTTGGCAAATTGGAGGTGAGAAAACCAATTGCCAGTTCAACAAAGAGGGTATAAATAAATTAACAACTTTCAAAATTTCTTAATCATTACACGTGCCTGCATTATCAGTGAACTTCAGTTTTAAATTTGCTATAAAACAAAACATGAGCATACTCATAGAATAGAATTTTATTTTATTTTATTGTCACCAAATGGAATATTAAGTTTTGATCCAGATGTACTCACACACACCACAAAAAATCCAATAGTTTTATTGAAGCTTTCCAAGCCCTTCTAAGAGTCTTCTTCAGAAAATTCCCAGGCTAGCCACAAGGCAAACCCCCAATAAGTTCACAGATCAGTTCTGGAATGATTCCAGTACAAATCCATGAAGCTGGAGCAGTCCATAATGCATAAGTCCATAAGGCAAGAGAAAATAGAAACAATGCAAGGTACAAAAAGCAAAGTCCACCATCTGGGATTTGGAGAACAAATTTCTTATTATATTAAAGTTAAAGATATGCCAAATGATAAATGTGAATAAGTACTCATCTATCTTTCCAAATAAACAACTGTGTTTGGAATTTATTTGGAGTTAATATTTTACATTTATATAGTTATTTTGCTAGAATCTTGATGTCCATATTCCAATAGAGCTGATTGCCTTTTAATAAAATGAATAAACTCTGATATGTGGGATAAACTGATACATTTATCAGGGAAAAATTGTGTATAACAAAAACAGATACAGGATTCTTTCATGGCTGTCTCATTGAAACTAAGTGATAGTGCAGGAGATTTTTTTTCAGTTGATATGCGGGAAGAAGTATCAACATGTAGTTCAAGATATAAATAATTCTATACACTTTTGGTACCAATCAGCTGAAAATAAATTTATGATGTCAGTCAGTGACTAGAAGGTCAAATATCTGTTCCTTGTTAGCAATTTCAGTCTCAGATTATTTACATAAAAACATATCCAATAATGTACACTTAAATAACATATTTTGCAGTACCTGGTATAGCCGAGTTTTTGTTCATAATGAAACATATGTTCCATCTGCTTAAAATGTTTATCATGCAAAGAAAGATGAATTCACAGTCCATGAAAAATATATTCAAATTATTTTATCAAATAAGAATGTAAATTTCTATCCAATTTCTATCCAGTAAGGCTGATATCGATGGTAGGTGATAAAAAAATTTATGTTGTAGAATAAGATTTTAAGTTATAGTCTGAATGCGAACAGTTATCTATTGAAGAAAATGAAAAATGAATTCATATTGAAATGTATTAAGAAAATATCACATATTTCCTAAATTAAATTCACACAAAAGGTCTTTCCAAATATATTCCACAATGGGACAAGAGTTTCAATTGGCTCTGACTTTAGCTTTGGGCAACCTGGTGGCCTCAGCTCTCTGCATCCACATTGATGTTGACTTTAGCGCAGACCTTCATCTGGCAGAGCACAGAACTTTTGAGCTCATGCAATCTACAATACTCAGCTGCCAAACTAACTGGATTAAAGGTTCATATCATTATGCCTCAAACTTTAATCAGGCACTAAAACATTAAGTCAGTTTTCAGCTTCAGTAATATTATGAAAGACTCTCTAGATACCATCTGTTGCTTTAAAAACAAGTCAGCTGGAAACTTTCTAAAATACTTGTTATTGCTTTTAAAATAATAAATGGGGAAACAAAGAATGAAGTACATTATAAAAATAGAAAATTAGTACTTAAAAATAAGCAGAGTGCAACAAAAAATAAAAATAAGGTGTAGACACAATTCTGTATATAATTATTTAACACAATATTATGCAAATATAAGTATATGATTATCATGCATTTTACCTACCTTATTTTGTATAAATAAGTTCAATGTTTCATTATATTTATCCATACATCTATGTTGACTTACAGGTAGCAAGTCTAATCAAGTCTTCAATTCATTGAATAAATGGGGCCATTTGTTTATCTTTTCAACGTAGCATTATCAGTCTTTATTCCATGAAGAATTTATTTATATTGTTCAATTGTACTAGGTAGATACTAGGTAGACCCTTTCAATTACATTTTCTCTGAAGGTATTCTCAGAGAATCTGAGAGAATCAGAACTATTTACTGAACAAAGTGTTTTCTGAAATTTATTTTCCAGATATTTGTGCAGAAATTCTTCTCAGAATATAAATTAATATGGTAATAATTTTCATTCTGAGAGATTCATCTTTTTCCAAAGGAAGGTTTAATGAATCCCATCTATCCAAATCTGGAGAAACCTCTCTGTATATTTCATTTACTAAATGTTACTGAGTTACATTTTCAGTATGCACATATCTAAATATTTAATAGATTCAATACAAATATAGAATTGATATGCCTTAAATTTTCACCTGTTGTTATCAATTCTGATTTAGATCAGTTAATAGAATATCCAAATATTTTACTAAAGTCATCTATCATTACTACACTGAAATAGTAATGTGAGATTTAGAAATAAATAGAAGAATATCTATTAAGAACATGTACCGTCTAGCTGGAATATAGCTGGAAACTTAATAAAATATTGAGCATTCTTCTCACAGGCCATGATTCTAAAAAAAAAATGCCATTCTATGTTCGCATCTTGTACAAGAAATATAGTGCAATATTTAATCTCTTTCCATTCAGTGGTTTGAATAGGTGTCTCTATGTAATACATCATTTTTTAAAAATATAATACTACACTAGACTTATTCTGGAATTCTGACCCGTTCTGTTGAAAAGTCTGGGCTTAAAATTCACATATTTTATTATTTCAAATAATTGAAGTGTACCATTGAAAAATCATCCTGTCCTACTGCATTTTACAAGAAAATTATTTCTTGTAAACAATTACAACTTAATCCACATAATTAAAAGTAGAGAATCTCAGCAAAGCCAAATTTTCTAGATGTTAAAGATGGAACTATAATTTTTAAAATACAAATAATAAATACTAAATGTCTAAAATGACCAAGTATATGTTCAGCTTATGCAATATCATTGAATTTGTTGCTCAGTTCTGTTTTAAACTTTGGCCTTCTAAAACCTGATTCCATCCCCTACATTTTTTAATGTTTTTTTTTCATTTACTTCTTTTAAACATAATTAAAATAATATGCAAACGTTGTATTGCTTTTATTCTGTGCAAAGCCATCAGTCTAAAAGATGATACAGCTGACAGCTTGGTCATTTCATAAATGATAGTGCAACTTTGACCTTTTTCAATGTCCATGTTGCTGATTTCATTAGGATGCCCAGATTGTTAATTCCAGAGTAGAATACATTGTAGCCTTCACCAATCTGCTGCCTCTCAGAATTCGTAGCTAGGAAGAATTCGTAGCTAGGAATCAGTAAATCTAGACGAAGATTTACCAAGATAGAGAAGGCTATATTAGAGTGCTACTATAAATATTTTTAAAATACAAATAATAAAAAATCATTTCAATGTTGGCATGCTACAGAAAGCTATAGATCTAAGATGTAAAATGTGAAATGAGATCTTTTCTGTTCTGTAACTATTGGAATTTCCATTACTGTTAACCTGGGTAAACATAAGGTGCAAATAACTAGGAGAATTCATTGAGTTCAAAGCATAGAAGAGTTTATTGTTGCTAATACTAATCCTATAATCTCGTCAACTAATCATCAAAGCTAAATTGTTAAGGGTTAACAGAATTAATGGGAGATGGGCTAGGCTTAGGTCTCTTGTGGCAATGCAATGACTCTAAACTGATGATATGTTTATCCTTGCCTTCCAGCACAGTTTGTTCTTCTTCTACAGTAAGATTTACATTACAATACCTTTTGCATATTTTCTCTGTCATGTATCCTAGCTTTATACTTACAGCAGGAGCAAGATAAGAGGCATCTTTAAATCAGGCAAATAATCTGAAAGGGCACTGCTTCAGGGGCTCTGGGTGATTGTGGACAAAATCATTTTAAATAATGGTATAAAGAATCATAGTAATTCATAACAGGGAACTCAGGACAAGGCAGATATTGCAGGTCACGGAATCTTGAGAATTACCACAGGTTTTTGATCTTGTCCTCGGATTTTCTATATGAAGTACTGTATATATCCAAATGCAGCAACAGGTTCAATTTAAGGAAACAGGACATGTAATGATTCAGGCCAGCACCAATTTGGTCTTCTGACCTTTTGCCTACAATTGTAGCTGGCATCTTTAGAGGTAAAAGAAGTCTCCATAGACACTTGGAAGCTGATAGAACTAATTTCTAATTGAACCATGTCACTGAAAATCATGAAAACCAGTTTCTGATTGGTACTTTATTGGTGTGAATTTGTAATTATTCTGCCTTGAAGAGAATAAGTTAATTTTTGATTGGTCTTATTTATGGAGGTGCTACTGTTTATAATTTTTCAGGTGAAAATTTTGGAGATTCTATGAGATGTTGGTTTATTAGTGATTGTTTTATTCTCATGTGATTACAACTAGAAATCAGACTTTATTAACTTTCAGACTTTCTTCAATTTTGTTAAAGTTATTCAGATATTTATAAATTGTGCATGATGATTTGATGTGATAACAGTACTCCGTATCATTAAACTGAATTTTTTGCCCATAATGTAGCAGTGTATGTTCAGCTACCGTGGATTTTTCAGGTTGTTATAGACAGCAGTATATTTCATATCCTAGCTGAGTATTAATACTATGTTTTGTAGTTTACTGATCCAAAATCCCTTATTTACTTATACTTGGTTACCAGATATAAGATAAATCCTGAGCATAATGAAATTTTGCATCCTTAGGTGATCAAACAATTTATTAGATTTTTCTCATTAGTTAAAAAAAATCTTTTTAAGTTGTGTTTCTCCAGCAATGTTCCAATTTGGTCTGTAACTTTCTTAATATAAGGGAGAAAAACCTTTCCTACTAGGAAATTGACCTTTCAAAATAAAAAGGATTGAATAAATTCAGGAAGTTTTGATCCATGATTGAATTATCTGTGTACAGAATTTCATTCAGAAGATAATTTAGATATCTGATACAGGATATATCTATTGACCACTATTTATTGGATTCCTTAGGCATCTGATTTTCTAGAATGTATATATAAATATTATATATAAATAAACAATCTTCAATTATTTGAGTAGTGCGGTGGCCTACAGGTGATTTGCTTTCCATTCAGAAAGTTGAGAGTTCATTCTTAAGCAAGGCAGATGTTTCTCTATCAGAGTGCAAAGAGAAAATATCTACTGTGAACTCGGTGTAGGTTTCAGGAAAGGCATCTGGGCAGTAAACACTCAGCTCCATTCAGTTGCCCTGACCCCAACCTATATAAAGGGAATAAAGGGTCATAAAAAGAAAAGAAAATCTTCAATTGTTTGTTACAAACACTAGCATATTATTATTTACTCTTCCTTATTTATAGATATCAATTATTTTAACAAATTGCTTGGTTTTTTCAAATAAAACTCAAATAAACTAATGATAAAATATATTTGATCATAATTATTTCTGTAATTAATATAAAGAATTGAAGCTATCACTTTTAAATCTCTAAATGACATGAAGTTTTATAAATATTGTTATGTATCCTAAAAGTGGGTCACTATGAAAATTGCTTTGTTACTCTACTTATTATATAGATAACTTTCTGGCATTATATTAATACATGTAACTGTGTCCTAAACCTACTTCCTGAGAAAATTGCTTCTCAGTTGTTTGATCCCCCATGTATGCTTATCACTCACTCTTTTTTGATCACTCTTGGCACAGAGTTCAGTTAAACTGGAAGACCATGAGTTCTAGTCCCACTTTAAGCACAAAGCTTAAAGTGATCTTGGGCCAGTCACTCCCTCTCAGCCATAATAAGAAGGTAAGTGCAAACCACTTCTGAAAAACCTTGGCAATGCAACTGCAAGGACTTGTCAGGCAGTCTCTGAGAATCAGACATAATTGAATGGAAGGAAAAATGCCATTACAGAGACTAAATGCAAAATATATTAATGTCTTTGATGGATTGAATTGGGAAATATTTCAAAAAGAAACAACCAAAACATTTCAGTTGTTCTCCATTGAAATAAGTTGTTTGAAATAAGCTGCATATTTTAATGTCAAATCCAAGTGAAATTTATTTCAGACATTCTATAGCTTTAAACTCTTGGATCTCTTGGTATTTCCTGAGCATGGTTTTCTCCCTGCACATGTTTCATAATCAGGATAGATAATATCATCGGTGCTCTGACATATGGAAGTGAAGTTTGTTGGCTGTTTATATATAGAAGCCTGTCCTTTCTGCCTTCTATTAGTTTGAGCAGGATATGTTGATTGGAAGCATTGTTTCTTCTTTGATTAACATGCTATTGTCTTATGCTTATTGTCGTGATTAGGTTTTGATTTCTGCTGATCTTGGTTAATAGATTATAATAAGAGGAAATGTGCTTTGGGCTGTTTGTCCTTTCTTTAATCTTTAGTCATTGCTTTTCAAAGTTTCCTAAATAACATTTATTTCTGTATGTCTGTTGATTGTTAATTTGTCAAACTGCCAAGCTTCTATGAATTCTTTTGCATTCTTAGACCTGGGTTGATCTAAAATGGAAGTCATGGTGTTATCATGCCTATTTCATGTTAGATCACAGTTTTGTCATCATCATCATCATCATCATCATCATCATCATCATCATCATCATCATCATCCTCACCAAAGACTAGGTCATTCTGAAGTAGAACACACCAACCGAGCATTCAATTACCATTTAATAGCATACAAATAGCATTCAATTACCATTTAATAGCATACAAAATAAGTGGCATAAAAAAGCCCTGTTCAAATGAGCATAACTCCAGAAAACAGTAATATTTTATCCATAGAACATTTCCCAAAGCAATAAATGCCAACACAACTTCATAAAATAGTGTTTATAGATGCAACCAGAGGTGGTATTCAGCAGGTTCTGACCAGTTCTGGAAAACCAGTAGCAGAAATTTTGAGTTGTTCAGAGAACCGGCAAATCCCACCTCTGACTGGAGATTTTACAGTATCCTTCCCCTGCCACACCTACTAAGCCATAACCACAGAACTGGTAGTAAAAAAAAATTGAATCCCACCACTGGATGCAACCAACCATAGAACAATCATTACCATCCATAAAAATGATAATCCTTCCATAATTAAAAATAAAAATAATTAGAAAGAAATAAAAGAAGCCAACAACAATCTCTTGGCATAACCATAGTTCACAAACCAATAAAATCCTTCCAAAGCACTCTCCAAAGGCCTAGTAGCCAAAGAAGATTTACAACATATAATGTAATGGATGCATCTACAAACATCAATTCCCAGTTAGAAGATATGAAGAAAACTCATCAGTTTCACAACCCATGATTTGAACTGAGAAACTACAGTCATTTTAGGTAAAGTCTGGCAGAAGATCATTGCTAGAAACATGTATTGAATAAGTCTAAGAAAGAGTCAGACAGCTTCGAACACATACTCCTTTGTCCTGCACCAGTATAAACACGAACAAGCATCCAATCACCACAGTGACAACCAGAGTAAGCGTGTCAATCAAACACCACCAATCAAAACATCCAGTGTAGTGCTTGAAAAAAATTAAATGTTTTAGATCTGCCTGAACGTCAATACAAAGTTTTACATACAGTAAGTTTTTTATGGATATTGTTTAATATGACTTATTTATTTGCAGTGCATGTGATTATATTTGAATATGTAATCTTGTCCAAGTTTATTTTATGACAATTCTCATTTACATTCAGGTTAGTTGAAGTAAGTACTGTAAGCAGCATTTGAAACAAGGGGATAGAATTGCTTTAAAAGTTTAATTGGGATTGTAAATCTTATATATTCATTTGCCCAATATAAGAGTATTTTTCTCTTTGAACTATTCTTTACTGTTATAAGAATAAATTAATGATTAAAGTTATATTTTATAGCATAAGATTTTTATGAACGAGTCTTCAGTGTTTTAAGAATTACAGATGTACTTGTGTAGCAAACTTTTCTAGCAACTAATCCAGGTTAGCAGTCATTGAATTAACAATGCTACCAGTCTTCCTGGGCTTTTATTTGGCTAATAGCATGAAATATTTGTCTATGGTAATTGATTCTGTCATATTTTTAAAATGCCATTCAAAGAAAATGTATCTTGTTAAAGGTTCAGTCTGGGGACTTCTGCCACTAGGGTAAGTAGAAAGCGTAAAACATAAATTTAAAGAGAGAAAATGGGAATGCGATTAACAAAGAAAAATTAGAAATACAAGATTTTGGAACAGATTTTGAGAAATGCTAAAATATAAGAAGGACAAATATTTAGGTCAGTGTCTTCTAACATACAGAGATTCCAGCAACCCTACCCAGCATGGAAACAGAGTTCACACTGTGGGTTATATGAGACTAATGGTCTAGAGCAAGAAATAAATGATAATACAACCTGACACAACAGATGGTGGCTTATTAGAAAAAGTTTTAAATCTATAAAAATAATTTAATAGTTGTCTCTTGTATGTGTTGATTAGTGGTCATAATGTATTCTTGAGGAAGTCATTATGTACAAGTAGCTGCAAGATGCCATTTTGAAATGAAAGACGTGGGAGCTATTTGGCCTTTTATTCTTTATAAAAGGTGTTTTGCCAGGAAAAGCCAAAAAAACTAATTTATATATTTAGATATATAATTTATATGAAACAATGAAAGGTTATTGAATTATAGAAAATCTATAAAAATACATCAAATTAACCTTTATGGTCAGGGTACAACATATATACAATGAGATTGGCTGAGCCTCCCTTTATACACTCTCCCTCCAACATAACTCACAGTGAAGACAGAAAGTCCCTAACCCAGTGAATCCCACTAACAAACACACAATCTTATTACACCGTGTGAACTTACTGCACAATGCACGGCCCCACAAGTCTATCATATTATGTTTTTTTTTTAAATTATTTATTTATTTATTTTGATTTGTCAATCACTTACAAGATAAAAGGTAATAATATACACAGTTATGAATACATGAAATGGGTACATATAAGAAAAATAAAAGAAACAATAAGACAGGGACAGTAGGCACGTAGGTGCGCTTATGCATGCCCCCTATAGACCTCTTAGGGAAAGGGGTGAAGTCAATAGTAGACAGTCTAAGGTTAAAGTTTTTGGGGTTTGGAGAGTCAGGTGGAGTATTCCAGACATTGACCACTCTGTTGCTGAAGTCATATTTCCTGCAATCAAGTTTGATGCGGTTAACCTTGAGTTTGTATCTATTGTGTGCTCTTGTTTTGTTATGGCTGAAGCTGAAGTATTCATTGACAGGTAAGTCATTGCAATGTATGATTTTATACACCATACTTAGATCAGATCGAAGATGATGTAATTAAAGGTTTTCTAGGTCTAGAATTTCAAGTCTGGTGGCATAAGGTATTCTACAACGAGTAGAGGAGTGGAGAATTTTTCTTGTGAAATATTTCTGGACTTTCTCAACTGTGCTAATATCAGATACGTAATGTGGGTTCCAGACTTATGAGCTGTTTTCAAGTATTGGTCTAGCAAATGTTTTGTATGCTCTGGTTAGTAGTGTGATATTACCAGAGAAAAAGCTACTAGGATTAGGTTAACAACTCTTAATGCCTTTTTGTATATGTAGTTACAATGGGCTCCAGCATTTAGATCATTAGAGATGAGTATTCCAAGATCCTTGACAGAGTTTGGATCATCAACAAGGTCTTGACTATTCAGCTTGTATTTTATTTTCTGAATTTTTTTTTGCCAATATGTAAGACAGAGCATTTATTTGTTGAGATTTGAAGTTGCCATTTGTTTGACCATTCTGATACATAATCAAGTTCTTTTTGAAGGGTAGCAGTATTGTCTGTGGTATTGAACAGCTTTACATCATCAGAGAAGAGAATGCAGTTGCTCTTAATATGATCACAGAGGTCATTTATGTAGAGTATGAAGAGAGTTGATCCTAGAACACTGCCTTGGGAGACACCACTATTGACAGGTGCAGAATTTGATATGACATTCCCAATTTTGGCCATTTGTTGTCTGTTTAACAGGAATGCTTCTATCCAGTTATGCAGTTGTCCAGAGATACCATAAAATTTTAAATACCTGATTGAGTTGTGTAGTCTATATGTTTTTGCAGTGTAAGAGTTGCAGATTACAGGATAGTTTTTTTCCTAAAACCAAATTGTTTTTTAGAGAGTAGGTTGTTTGTCTCTAAGTGGAGGATAATGGTTAATAATTGATTCCATGCCTTTACAGGTGATGCAGCATAAGGAGATTGGTCTTTAGTTTTCAACTAGGCTAGGGTCTCCCTTTTTGAAGATGGAGATGGCCATGGCTTGTGACCATAGGTTTGGCAAGGAGCTGGTCCTGAAAGATTTTTTCAAAGATTATGCTTAGAGGTTCTGCTATGGCAGTGGATAGCTTTTTTAAGAAGTAGGCACATATTTTGTCCGGTCCAATAGATAGAGATGGTTTTAGATTGTGCAATGCTTTTTCAACATTGTCTTCTGTAAAATTGATATGTATTATAAAATTGTAGTTTTCTGTGGTTCGGCTAGGAAATACTGGGCATGATTCATTGCTCTTTACAAATACTGATCCAAAGAATATGTTAAAGATGTTGCCTTTCATGGTGTCATTGTTGCAGTCTTTACCATTAGGTCCTATCAGGGATGGGATGGACCTTGAATCTTTTAGTTTGTTGTTTACAAAATTGTAAAAAGCGCAGGTGGAATTGGTGCATAGAAGATTTTCCTCTTGTTTAACATGATAATTGGTGCATTCAGTCTTTATCCGGTGGCATACATTTTTGTATCGGCTTTTGAAGTTGGCAACGTGACCAGATTTGTTTTTCCACCAGAGTGGTGGTTTTTTGTTTTATTGAAGTTTCCTTATTGTTATGGGTAATCTGTTTTTTTGCTTTTTTTTTTTTTTGGTTTTTTGGTTTTGGGAGTTGTTATTGGTACATATAGTTTGATGACTCTTTTGACTTCAAGTAAAAATATGTTGTAATGGTCTTCAACAGTATTGCATCTAGTGAATAGAGACTGCCAATCAAAGAATGAGAGATTGTTGTCTATAAGATCATAGTTGCCTTTTTTGAAGTTATAATTGGGGATTACGTCATTGTGATGATTTTTGTGTGGACGTATGTTGAGACAAAAGTCAATCATATTGTGGTCACTGTTGGAAAAGGATTCTTTAGTCTGTATTCTGTAAATTAAATTCAAACTATTGCAGAAGATGAGATTGAGGCAGTTGTTAAGTCTAGTATTGTTGGTTACTAGTTGTTCCAGTCCCAGATTTGTAACAGCATTGTAGAAGGTTGTATGTATGGGTTCAGTTGTACATTCATTTAGGGTCCAGTTAATATGAGGTAGATTGAAGTCACCAAGAAAGATAAAAGCATGTGGGCAGGATGCTGCCCATGTTAGTCGTGAATTTCGCTTGTTTACATGTTCAGTGTCATAATCAGGTGCTCTGTAACATAGTAAGAATCGAAATGTGATATTTAAGGATAGTGTTCAGATGATGTTCTCAGTAATAGCAAGCTCCTGGGTAACTTGGATATTTTTTAGATGTAAGGACTTTTTATAGAAGATAGCAACACCACCTCCTCTATGAATTTGACAATCTGATCAGTAAACATAATAGTCTCTTACTGTGGTAATAGAGTCAAGGAAAGATGTGTTGAACCATGTTTCACAGACAAATATGATGTCAAATTTAGCCATATTTAATAAGAGGAGAAACTCAGGTATTTTATTCACAAGGCTTCTTGCATTGAGTAGCTTGCATTTAAGGCCAGCTGTAGTTGGAATTGAGGTGATTAGGGGCCTGCATGCCTAGTCTTGGGTGATGGTGGATTGGTTGAAGTAGGATTGTGGTTGAAGGTTAAAGCTGAGTTGTGGGTTGTGTGACTTATTTTTGATACAGTCAGCACGGTAGTCAATGTACAGGTCCTTCTCTCCATTGTCTAGACTTTTTTTGAGTTCTGTGCGGAGTACACATGAAGTTATTTTCCATTCAGAAGTCTGACGGGTAGAAACTATTCTTCAGCCTCTTGGTGCAGCTGGCTTTGCTTCTATATCTCCTTCCCGATTGTAGGAGAGTGAAGAAGTGCTGACCAGGGTGTGAGTCAATTCTTCAAGCAGTTTGACCATATAATTAAACTATACTTGGATAACTTTAAACAACATGTACAAATTTCTCAATAAAACATATTCTATGATACACCATCGTACAGTTATATATGTTTTAAAGTACAATGTAAGCTTATAATTGAAACATAAACTATGCCCAAGTGTTGAGTCATTCGTATATGACAAATGTTTCATGGCATTTTTGTATCCATGGTACTATAAAATGCAATATTCCATAGTAAGATAAGACAAAAATAGATATTTGGAAGCTGTAAAACTGTCACAATTTTAATTACTTTTGTTAAATGTTTAAGAAGTTGCATTTTATAGTACCTAAATGTTAGATTACTCAAAATGAAATGCTGAAAATTCTTTAATTTCACAATATACAGACAGATTTAATCATAGTTTCAGTTGGGAAAATGTGAGCATCCTAGAGTAAGCTAAGTCGAAAAATGCCAGGGAATTTCTAGAAGCCTGGTACTCTAACTAATTAGCCATCAGTAGACACATAGACATTAACAACATCTATAGACTATGCCCCCCCAAAAAAACCTCTTACCCAGCCCAAAAAGGAACAAAAAGACTTAAATACCTTTCCAGCAGCAATCAGCACCCAGAATAGCATAGATTAACTCCAAGGTCAACATCAGACCAACAATCAAGTAAGCAATACCCCAATCAAGAAACTGCCAAAGAAACCAACAGCAAATAGCCCAATCATATAATATCTAAGAACATCCACACCAACATTGACAGGCAAGTCACGAGATACATAAACTGACAACAAACAGCATTCCTTAAGCCCCTGTCTCACTGCACCAACGGATGCAAAGAGGATGTAAAACGGACAAAAAACCTTGCCATCCGTTGGAAAACGCGATGTACTCACTGCCTCCATTTTGCTTCCTCTCTATCCATCCAGCATCCGTTTATTGACGTTTCATCCGCTCCAAAAGTTTTGGGCTGCCTAAAACTTTTGCGTGGAAAATGTATCCAGTTCATCCGTTCTGCATCCACGACGCATCCACTAGGCATCCGCTATATCCGCTAGGCATCCGCTATATCCGCTAGGCATCCGCTGCGCATCCGCCCAACTCACATCCGCCCGGAAGCAGGGAGAAAGCGGAACGGACGTGGAACAGATGCAGAACGGATGCAGCACAGAAACAAAGCGTTTAAAACGGAAAAAACGTCCGCAGAGGGGACCAATCTCAGATATTAAGGATGTCTAGAGGATGCCTAGAGGATGCAAAGGGACACCTATACTGCCTATAAAAAGGGGGAGCAACTCGTCTGCATCTCACTTTCAGACCAGCAGCCCAGCTGTGCAGACCTCTGCAGCCTTCATCTGACTCTTCCTCTTCCACAGCATCCAGTCATGTCCACCGTGGATTGCGACAAAATCCTTTTGGCAGCCAACATCCTTCTGCAACAGTGCGAAACCATCTACAGTCTCTGTGAACTCTACTACGGGAAGAAAAGGAGGCACCCAAAAAAAGTCTGGGTGCAAAGATGGTTAGCCAGAAGAGCACAGTATGTACGTTACGACAAGCTGATGGTGGAGCTCAGGAGCGAAGACACTTGGGCATTCCAGAACTTCATGAGGATGCTTCCAGCCATGTTTGACGAAGTTGTGCAGCGCCTGACACCCAGGTTGACCAAGACAAACACCAACTTCCCACCCAGCCTGGAACCTGGGCTCAAGGTGGCACTCACTCTGCGCCACCTGGCCTCAGGGACCACGTACAGGAGCATGCAGTACGGCTGGAGGGTGCCACCCAGCACCATCAGCTTTGTTGTCAGAGAAGTGGTGCAGGCCATCATTGAAGAATACAAGGAGGAGCTCCTCCAGTGCCCCTCCACTGAAGAAGGATGGAAGAAAGTTGCAGAGCAGTGGTATCAGAAGTAGAACTTCCCCCACACCGTTGGAGCCATAGATGGCAAGCACGTGGCCTGCAAAGCTCCAGCCAACTTAGGGTCCACTTATCACAACTAGAAGGGCTTCTTCAGCATCATCCTCTTCGCCATGGTCGATGCTGACTACAAGTTCATGTACATCGATGTTTCAGGCAACGGCTCATCTTCAGATGCCCAGGTATACAATGACAGCCACCTCAAGGAGGGGCTGGAAGGCAACCTCACGGTGGGCTTCCCAGATCCAGACCCGCTGCCCAACGACACGCAAGATGTGCCCTACTTCATCGTGGGGGATGACGCCCTCTCCCTCACAACCTACCTCATGAAGCCCTACACCTACAAATACCTCACCCGTGAAGAGAGGATCTTCAACTACAGGCTGTCCAGGGCAAGGCAGGTGATGGAGAATGCCTTTGGCATCCTGGCCAACAGGTTCCAGGTACTTCTCACCAACATGCAGCATCGCCCACAGACCATGAGAGGATCGTGGAAGCTTGCTGCATCCTGCACAATCTCATGCGCACCCGCTACCCAGTCTTGCAGAACAGGCTCGTGGACCTCCAACAAGCCAATGGGGACATGGAGCCTGGGGAATGGAGGCAAGGGCAAAACCTGATCGACACTGAGGATGTGCAAGAGCCCAACAGAGCCTCACGTGAGGCGAAGAAGCAGCGCAACCTCCTGAAACACTGGTGCAACTCCCCAGTTGGAGCGGTGGAGTGGCAAGACAGGATGGTAGATGCTTAATGGATGCTTCCTTCAGCCTGTCTCATCACACTGATGAGATTTTCCCATGTATGTTGGGTGTGCCAACAATGAACAGGGCATTTAATAAAGAGTTGTGTTTATGTTGACATGTGTGGATCAATGCTTACATTGTAATTGATAATGAAGGGCCATAGGGGTGGCACCTGGGAGGCTGGACCATACAGTCCCACTATGCTTGCACTGGAGGTTTATCTATCCCACAACTATTACCCATCCCATAGGTATCCCTGCCCATCCCACAGGTATCCCTTCCCATCCCACAGGTATCCCTTCCCATACCAAAGCTATCTTAACCCATCCCAAAGTTATCACTGCCCATCCCACTGCTATCTTAACCCATCCCACAAGCATGCAAAGGCTAAACCATTTCTAAAAGTTTCCACCCAGACTTTATAGAAAAAAAATAATGAAGAATGTGTGAAACAAAGATAAACTTTATTAATAACAAGCTGTAAAATAAACATGACCCAAGTCAAGTGTCCAAATAAAGTCCACAAATATCCAGGCAGCCAGTCTCTGGCACTCCTCTTGGTCACTCGGAGGTGTGTGCCCTGTCTAAGATGTTAGGGTGCAGGTGCTGTGGAGGTGGGTGCTGCTGCAGTGCTGGTCTGAGGTGTTGTTGGAGTGCCTGGCCCCGAGAGGACAACAGGGGACGGTGTGTTGAGGAAGGTGTCGGACAGCTGGCTCAGCCCCGTGATGCTGAGAGGTCCTTCCTCCATGCCATGGGGTGTCAGCCCCAGTACTGAGGACAGATGTACTGAGGCCGGGCTTGGCTGTGGGATGGAGGAAGGAGCAGTGTGGTGGGGCTGCCTGGTCTGCAGCAGGGTGAGGACTGGCATGGGTGGCATCATTGTCGTGGTTGCCATCGATGGCATCATTGGAACCGGTGGCAACGGTGTCACCCGATGACTCTGTGCCTGCATTTGGAAGGGCTGCTGTCTGTGCTGCTGGACAGCTACCAGGGTAGCTGTAGCCCTGGTAGGTGAGGGGCTGTGAGAAGCCTTGGTATGGGAGGGACATCACCTGGGGTGGAGGAGCAAACCTGGACTGGGTGGGAGCAGGTGCCTCTGGGTCTGGAGGGTTGTTAAGCAGCGTGGTGATCCTCTCCTTCACCACCTGGTACTGGGGATCCGCCATCTCCTTGAGGGTCTGGTTCACATAATTGAGGAAGGGCTTGCGGTTGGAGAAGGAGGAGTCGATGGGGACCAGCTGAGACAGGAGACCTATGCTGGTGCGGATGGTGTCCCTGATCTCCACCAGGACCTTGTGGCTCTGCCCCTCCTGCGGTCTGGCTCTCTGCCTTACTGTGGAGGCGGAGGTGTGGGTGGATGCGACTTCGGCAGCGGTGGACTCGATGTCTCCTTTCTCCCACTGCACCAGGGAGTCCTCCTCGCTCTCCACCATGCTTTCAACACCTGCCCAGGGGTTCTCCGCCATGGCACGCTCCACAGATACCTGCATGGAGACAGGGACTGACTCTCGGCCCAGAAGAGGACTGGGTCGCAGCAGGCTGCCGGAGAGAGAGGGTAGACAGAGGGGCTCCTGGTGCTTCTCGGTGGCGGATCTCACCCTCCAGGAAGCTGCACCTGGCCATGACGTCGGTCTCTCTGTCTGTCAGCCCAAGCAGAAGAAGCCCCAGCAGAAGATGAGTCAGGGACATGGGGCGGGAGGGTGGCCCTGTCCTTCTTGCCAGGGATGGCGGCAGGTTGCTGAGACTTTCGCTTCTTCCCCATGGTTGTGGGGTTGCTGGCTGGCAGGAAGGCTTGCAGGAAGGCTGGCAGGCACCAAGGCTGGCAGACAGACTGGCTGGCAGGGAGGCTGGAAGGCAGGCTGGCAGCAAGGCTGGCAGGGAGGCTGGAAGGCAGGCTGGCAGCAAGGCTGGAAGGGAGGCTGGCAGGCTGGCAGCAAGGCTGGAAGGGAGGCTGGAAGGCAGGCTGGCATCAAGGCTGGCAGGGAGGCTGCCCAGGAGGCTGGGAGGCAGGCGGGGAGGCAGGCTTGGAGGCAGGCTGCCAGCAAGGCTTTCAGGCAGACATGCAGGCAAGAACTCGAGTTATCCAGCAGCAGGTCTTTCCTCGGAATGCTGGCCACGTGCGAGCTGCTTCCCTTTATATCTGTGTGGCTTGCGCAATGCATCCCCCCCGCATGCGCAATTAATGCCAGGCATCCGTTAGGCTTCCGCTGTGCATCCGCTAGGCTTCCGCTGTGTATCCGCTTCATCCGCTGTGCATCCGTTCTGCATCCATTGTTTCCTTTCCGCGTCCGCTTCGCTGAGGCCCCCCGGAAGCCCTGCGGTTGCGCCATCCGCTTCCATCCGCTGGGCTTCCGTTCCGCATCTGCTTTGCATCCGCCCTGCGTCCTCCCCGCATCTGTGTTATCCGGTCCAATTATTCAAATTTTTGCCCCTTTTGAGCGTGGATACAACGGATGTAACATTTTTCTCTTCTGTTGTGTCCTTTTTGCATCCGTTGGGCAGTGTGACACGGCCTTTACTAGCACTGAGGATGTTACCTAGTTTGGGCAGTGAAATGACTGCAAGAATACAAGCAAGTTCAGACAGCACCAAGGATCCCTCATGTCAACCCTGAGCTACAAGTATTCTCCTTTATTAGGTACTCCAGAATCCAATAAGTATTTGTGTGAATATTAAAAATTCTTTGCAAAAATTGAATACTCAGTCCTTCAACAGTGACTATAATTAGTTATATTTTTTTCCAAAAGCTGCTCATTCAATCTTTAATTCTGCCTTTTAGAGAAGAAAGATGAAATTTTAGCAGCAGGTCTGAAGCAGAAGGCAGTATCAGGGTTTGAGTGGCAGCACTATGATCAAGGCACTAAAAGCAGTAGTAGGATTCAATTTTTTTTTTAACTTCTGATTCTATGGGGGTGGCTTGATGGGTGTGGCAGGGGAAGGATATTGTAAAATCTCCAGTCAGAGGTGGTATTTGCTGTTTCTCTGAACTACACAAAATTTCCATTACCGGTTCTCCAGAACTGGTCAGAACCTAGTAAATATCACCTCTGACTAAAAGGCTTCAGGAATTTCAAGTATGGTGGACCGACATACCAAGGCTAGATGTTCATAGAGAAATCAATGGAGGTCCAGAGCTGAATTAAACATATTGCCAAATGAAACAACTTGATATTCTAAAACTATTTTCTACAAATTCCTATTAATGTTATTTTTAATCCATTTTAATGAAGAATTGCATACAATAATTTAGATGGTTTTTATGCAATTTCTTATTATTTTAGCTACATCTTGATCTATGAAGGATGACATTATTTTTTGGGAAGAAAGCTTCAGGATTCACTTCACCTTCCCAAAGACCAAATGAGATGTCCATCTGTTATTACCAGTAGTATTTCTGCAGAATATGTACACCTTATTAGACTTTGTGTTCTTTGAGAAAATATATCGGTTTTAGAAGAAAATATAATATAATTCTATTGTTCCTAGAGGTAAACATTAAGACATTTCATTCAGTGTGTTCCACCTAAAAAAGACAGGCAACCTTATGTGTATTAAAATGCACACTACATGGTACTACCTTTAAAAACACTGTGATGCTGCTGACCTAATAAGCTAATAAGGGGTTGGTTGTAAATTATAAAGTCCTTCTTAATCATAGGGCATGGTTATTCCAATGAACTGCCCTGTTTTTGACAAACAAAAACATTGTTTTTGACCATCTATTAAAAGTGAGCATGCTCCAGATCCCATTTCAGAAAAATGCCTTCTGATGGGACCCTGGTATTCTGCCATCTCTGTTGCAATGCCTCCAGAATAGTATCTCTCCAGAAATTCAGATTGTTCTGTCATCCTTTAAACAGGCCTTGAAGATCTAGCTCTTTCTTTAGAAGTACATCTCTGGGTTAGGAACTACATGTTTTGAAGGGATATTTTTTTTAATGCTGAATGTATTAGTCCCTAGCAATAGCTTTTTTTATTTTATTATATCAGATATGTGTTTAACTTGTATGTTATTCTATGTTTTTATGAGCTGGACAGCTTATAAATATAATTTCAAAGAAAGAAAGAAAGAAAGAAAGAAAGAAAGAAAGAAAGAAAGAAA
>BLBF01000002.1:60111468-60129603 GCA_015471245.1 Laticauda colubrina | reverse complement strand
AAAGAAAGAAAGAAAGAAAGAAAGAAAGAAAGAAAGAAAGAAAGAAAGAAAGAAAGAAAGAAAGAAAGAAAGAAAGAAAGAAAGAAAGAAAGAAGTCAGGTAGGTAGCCTTTAGGATACTGTTTCTATAGAAACAGTAAAACAGTGAAGCACCACAACAGTTGACTTCCCATTTTGTGTTGGAAAGAACTAAAGCTTAGGGCTAAATCACATGTTTTACATGCAACATATCCTTGATTCACTCTATCAATGTTCCAGAAAAACTTGAAAAAATAATACTTGACAGCACAAATGATTATACTATTTCTCACACTGTACCTAATTCTTTGGAATTTATTTTTCTTTAAATTTGAAATAATAATTAAAAGTTGCATTTAATAACTTCTGGATGTTTGGTTAATTATTCTTTCTCATTTTCTTGCTAAAATCTTTGTGGCATGCATGGTGATTACCTATAGCAGGGGTCATCAACCTTTTGGGTCTCAGGGAACACCAAACTTATAATTTTAGATCCTAGGAGCCACTAACTGATTCTGTGGGCATGACCTAATTTGTGATGTGGTCATGTGACTGGCTGTGCATGGCTTGTATGTAAATATTATAAATATTTATATAAATATTTAATTTTTCATAAAAAAGAGCAATTTTTACCCAAAATCAGGCAAAGCAGGCAAATTGAGTTGCTCACAGAATCATTCAGTGATCTATCTAGCTGCCACCAGCTAGCTCAGTCTCTCAAATTTGCTTGCCGTGAGTCTGAACTGAATTTGCTTGCAAGCAAATTCTGAATTTGCTTCAGTCCTAAGAAAGGTTTGGCTGTACTTAAAAGCAGAGCTGAAGATCTAAAGACTAGCTAGAAAGCAAGAAATTCAACTATTTCCTGCTTCCTAGCTAATCTAAATCTCCTGGCACAGCAGAACAGATGATGGTCAGAAAAAGGAAAAATAGCAATTTAGTAGGCAAGTTTGCCCGGTAAGGAGTGAGTGGGCAGGGAGGGTTCCCGCAGGCCATGTGGGTGGTGCAGCCTTGTGTTCCTGCACAGCCTGGACGAATTGCTTTGGAGGGGTACTCTGGGGGTGAGATTTCTCTGCAGCCCACCAAAATTTTTTCTTGGGCCACCGTTGGCAATGACTGACCTATAGCTCTCATTTTAGCTCAGTGTCACATAAAATTTTAATAAGTTTACAGCCTCAAACTTGTTCTGACTTGAAGTTTATTTAGTGGAACAATGACCAGATATAAAAGAATATCAAATATTATCTGTTCCCTCCCCCCACTTTCCATTGGTATTTAGAATACCTAAGCTATATTAATTGTTGTCGTCTAAATGGATTGTATTCTTTTTCTTTAATGGCAAGAAAGTTTTAGCTTTGGTTTTATTATTTGTTTTTCTTAACTGCATTGGAATAGCTCTGTTATAGCCTGTGAGGTGAAACACTGTCAGGTTTAAGATGAATAGGCAACTTATAAGAAAAACACCAGAGGAAAGAATGATTATTTTCTGTATAAAAATAGTATCCTAATAATTATGTGAACTTTAAGGATATTGAAATAGATGTAAGTAAATTATAGCATTAAAGAAAGCAAGTGTCTATCATGAGTCATGCTGACCAGCAAAGTTGGTTACTGATAAAAAAAATTGACTTGCCTGCAAAAGGCTATTCTGATCCTATTAATTATATAGAAGAACAATCAAATGCATATGTTTAAAATAGAAGATATGTAGATGTAGAGACATACATGTATGATATGTGGAAAGCAGAATCATCATTCTTGAAGTGCTATTTAGGACAGAATAAATAACTTTTGGAATATCATATGTTATATTACAACCAACCCAGTTTAACTATTATTTTGTTTACATTCCAGAACAGACAAGAATCAAACGCTCCAAGTGATGGATTTCTTCCTCTCAAAGTTCTATAGTTGACTACAAGAGGTATGGAATATAAATACTTGATTTATTTATGTAATTGCCTTTCTTTGCTCAGAAATGCAACATTCTATGCATTTTCTGCATAGAAATGTTCAGAAAATAAAAAATGTAAACATATTTTTGATCCAAAACTCTGATTTCATTCAACATTGATTGACACTTCTCTTCTGTACTGAATGTTATTAATTTACCCATCCCTAAATCAAGTTATCTAGTTTCATTTTTAGTTGCTTCAGGTATAGTTATAATGTAATAAATAACTAGCTGAATGCAGAAAGGTTGACAGAAAGGTTGATTCCTAACTGTGAAGAAATGCTCAGTGTGCCTCTAATTTTTTTAATTAGTTTACTGTGATGCTGATTCATTGGTGCAGCTCATAATATGTAGTGACAGGGGATTAATTGTACTATATCACTGGTACTTACTGGTATAGTAGCTCATAGACTTATAAATTCTTCAAATATTATTGTTGGGTTTATATATAAATAACATCCCTTGGGAAACAAGGGCATTTTTATTGCATATTCATCTCACAAACAAAAACATCATATTAGATGTGTGTCTTGCTTTATTTAGCATTAGGGATCTTTTTTGAAACTCTTAATCAGAGATACTATTTGACTATCAAAGAACATTCTTTATACTTAGTGTTTTATATTCCTGTTTAACAATCCCCAATACAACAATTTTATTTAACTGACATCAAATATATTTTTATATTGATACAGTAACTGGCATAGATTATGGATAATATTCTTTTATATACAGATTTAAAAAATTGAGATAGTAATAACAAATAGTTTAGATTATTACTGAATCCAGTATGAATACTATTGATTCTAATCCTAAAGAATGATACCAAGTCACTTATCATGTCACTAGAAACATATTGACTTTAATAATGGATCATAACATACTTTACAATGCTGTATATCATTCCATATGCAGCTTAGGTAACCTGAGTGAGTGTCTCCCTTCCAATGTCCTGCCATCAAATATACATATTCTCAATATGTGGGCAATACGTGTTTTTAAATATCACGTACCATTCAGGATTAGTTGCCATGGAGAGACAGACCATTTTCAGGAGCTGCTAATTATGGCAACTGCATTTGTATTCTACTGTTTGTTAAACACGTCCTCCACAAGACTTACACATGCACAAATCAGATGCAAAGTGAAGATTATTTGTTCAAAATTTTAATAAACAGTATTTTTTGCCGTACTCCACCCCTTTTTAGGTTTATCTCTTATTATTTTATCTCTTGCCTTTCTTCCTGCTGTTTTTATTTTATATTATTTTAATTGCATTTTTCATCTGATTTTGATATAGTTATATTTTAAAAGGTGTTATAGCTTTCTGTATCTTTATATAATATACTTCAAAAACAGTTGTACAAATTCCTAATAAATAAAAACTAAACAAAAAATCAATTGCATTAGAAATATTTCATGCACAATATTTTGTCATAAATTAAATATGCTTAACAATTATATTAATTGTTAAGATATAGCACTTTATTCTTCTGGAATAATAAAGTCTCTCTTGAGTCAATTTGGTGACCATAGATGCCCAGGAAACAATGGGAGGGGAGGGAAACAAGGGAGAATTAAAAAATTCTGCCCCTTGATATATATGCCAGAAGAATTTTAATTCAGTTATGAAAAAGTGAACTTTGTATTATGATGTTGAAACACACATTTCATCATTTCGGCATTGTGGTTTGTTAATGGATTCTTATGCTGAAAATAACTGGGTTATATCCATGTTGCTTTCTTGGCAACAATATAAAAGTGGTTTATCATTTTTTTTTTCTGGGAGTTTTGGTTTCTTTAACTGTCTTTGTATTTTTAATATAGTTGACTGTCTTGAGATTTCCAAATAAATTCCTGTCCAAACCTTATGTTTTTAAGCTTGCTTGTTGGTTTCATTTTCTGTAGGAAGGATAAATAATTAATATATACTGGCATCATTAAAATTCCCAACTGACATATAGATATATACGCTGGAAATTATGTGAATAGTTCAAAATATGATATGTTTCATGGCAATGCACAACAAAGGAGGTTTTATTCAATGTAATGAAGAATCTTGTCAAGAAAATTATGCAACAGCTTTAAAAACAAGATTACATTTTGTTTTAAATAAGTGATTTATTTTGTCAGAAAAGTTCCATTAACAAAATGGGTTTGCTTTTGTCTTCTTTTGAAACCAATATCCGTTCTGGTCTCAGTAGCATGCAGTGATTTAGACAAGATTCCACTAAATACATACCATGTAATAATTGGGAGATAATGGGTATTTTCACTTAATGAAAGTGCTAGTTACTTGAATACAGAAATATCTATGCATTACTTTTACATGTATTGCCTTAATTTTCAGTAAAAGTGGGCATAATCAAGATTTGATTTGTATACAATTTTTATTAGTAAAACTGAGACATAGTCTCAGACATATGCTACTTACACTAATCTTTCTAGTATATTTGCTAATTTATTTCTTCCTTTTTTCGTGAAGATATTTATCCATAGCTATGGATATATAATAGCACATAGCTATTTTTCCTGTTAAGAAACTATACATAAATATATACAAGATAGCAAATGGGAAATAAATAGTTTGGCCTTTTCTTCACATTTTGGAAGATTTTTTGGGGGGGCTTTCAGAAAGCCACATGGGTTCTGAATTTACAAGAATGACCAACTCAGAGTTTAGGAAAAAAAAAAAAAGTATATGGCCAACTGGTTTAACATAAAGGCCAGTGGTGCCTAACCTTTTGGGGCTCCTGTGCCAAAAATTGTGCCAGCACCCAGCTCAGTACAAGTAAGGGGGCAACATGGGTGGGTGGGTATTATGTGCGCATGCCCCCCATACTCCCTATGCATGCGCACATAATACCCACCCACCCATGTTGCCCCCTTACTTGTACTGAGCCTCACAGCTGGTTTTCAGCCAGTGTGAGGCCCTTTTGACCTCTCAAAGGCTTGAGGAAGGCTTCTGCAGGCTTTGCAGGCTGAAAACTAGCCCTGTTTCATCACTTCCGGTATTTTCGGAAAAACAAAATGACAAAATGGGTTTAGTTTTCGGCCTGCAGAGCCTGCAGAATCCCTCCTCAAGCCTCCTAAAATCAGCTGTGAGTTGCGCATATGCCCAGTGAGGTAAGTTTGCCTGCTGCTTGCGTGCTGGCACAAATGGCTCTGCGTGCCATAGTTTCGCCATCACGGATATAGGCATTTAATTTTGTCAGTTTTATAATTCATGTTAATATTTGTTGATTTCCTAGAATCACACATCTGTCTAAAAGTTATAATCCCAAATAGAAATTTAAAAGCTGAAAAATTCTATAGACTTCAGATCTGATTTTAAGTAATTACTAAGACAAGCTTGTTATATTGTTCAAAAGCAGCTGCAAGGCCTAAAGTTTTCACAAAGCCCCTTTCAAGATGTTAGACTGTATAAAATTACATTGATGTGGCAGCTGCTAATTTAGTGCTGTGTAGAAAGTCTTTCCCATCTGTTCACTATTGTAAGTTTTAAAAGGTTTCTTTTTTCTTTTCATGTCATCTCTTTCCCCATTTTGTGTATATTTAAATTATTTTTATGTTTTTTAGGTTTAAATGACAAATCTTAATACTGGGTTACACTTTCAAGATTATGAATGTGAATGTTTTTATTTAAATTAAATAGAATGATTGATATGAGGATAAAGAGTTTGTTCTACATGCATTGTTTTTCTAGAACTAACTTATTTCAGTGACTTAAATGAGAGACCTTTAAAAGTTTTATTAAATCAAAAATGTTTATGTGACAGAAAGAGAGATTACTAATGACTTAGATGATTGTTACATAATTAATTATTTTTCTTAAAAATATATATATAGAAGGAAATTGAATACAACTTTTGGGTCCTCCTACTCTCATATTATTCAGAGAAGAAAGGTGCCCCTGGCTCAGAAAAAAATCTGTAATGCTAATCTGAACAATCATTTAAAATTATTAATCAATTTATATTTGATGTGAAAAAAGAGATTTAGAAAATTGTTTCCATAAAGTAATTTAAACTTACTCCCCAAATAAAAAAAAATTCTTTTCTAAAGTCCATCCAGTTGTCACAATTTCCATCATTAGAACAATTATATAATTATGCCAGTGACAGAAATCAGTGTAATAAAGTTAATTATATAACTATGATATCAATTATGCAAATTGAGACTTAACAGTCATTCTCATGGTTGTTCCAAAGGCACTTTTTCAAGAGGCAACTAGACTTTCTGGTTTTTCTTTGAAGACATTTAGCTTCTCATCCAGAGCTGAAGAAGCTTCTTGGATGAGAAATGAAACATCTTTAAAGAAAAACTAGAAAGTCCAGTTGTCTCTTCAAAAAGCATCTTTGTGTTTTAACAGACACGTTTTGTCTCAAAATGTCTGCTGAATTAAAATATTATTGCATATAAAATTTCTCAATAATCTCAATAATTCTCAGTAATCAAAAAGCAAAAAATACAGTAATTTTTTTTCATCTGTCACTAGGAAAGAGGTGCGGTGACTCAGTGCCTTAATGACCTGGAAATGGTTTCTGTTCCAGTAGTTTGAGTCCTAGCACTGTGTGTTAGGATAAACTCCCATTATTTGCCTCAGCTTCTGTCCACCTAACAATTCAAAAGCATGTTCTATGCAAGTAGATAAAATAGGTATGGGAAGGGGATGAGTTGCTGCTCTGTGCAGGTAGTCAGATTCCTGCCCTCTGAATCCTGTGAGGCAACCCTGGCGAGGAAGGGGGCCTTGAATGACCCACTGGAAGAGTTGTTTGTCTTCTTTTCTGGTGAGAAACCAGCTCAACCCCTCGTGGCACACCATAAGAAGGTGCAAGTGTTTCCTACAACAGAGTTAGCAATTTGATAGCCAAACTACTATTCAGCAATTGCACTGTAATCTCCTGACTAATATAACATTATGGTCGTCAACATCATCATCATCATTATTAATCATCATCATCATCACACTAGGAAATTAATCAGTAGGAAAGTTTGTTTTGGGAAAGCATTTCAAAGCTGGGTTAATTTTGCTGAAAATTTCTTGGACATTTGTTTTATATTCAAATATAAAATAAAATATATCTAAAATCACAAATGAATGTTTTCTCAATTCATTGTCTTCCTAGACATCTGTGTAGTTAAGGTTTTATTACAAGTGAAGAATTTGACTTATTTTCCCATTATAACATATCGAGAAGTTCTTTGAAGTTAAACCATTCAGATGAATATCAAGATATATACATTACATTGAAGCCGATATCTTTATGATACATTAAAAAAAGGAGTCAAGTTTTTTAAAGTATTATTTGTGACTACTAATGCTATGGCTACTCTGTTTTAGATATTTTGGGATTCTGATTATACATGGCATCTGATTGACAAACTAATCATATTATTCTATAGATTTTTGAAGCTCATACACTACCAGAGTGGCTATCTGTCATCATAAAAAGCCATATTTCACCATCAGAATTAAATTATACTGATGAGATTGCTTCAGTTACAAAGTAGCTATTTTTCATGAGCTATCCATGTTGGCAAGGGGATAGAGCATCATGTATTTGAAGCAAATTGCTACTGATGTCTGCTGAATATTCCTTGTGAGCCTTGGGCCCACAAGCAACCATTAAAAGGTCACTTGATGAATTTAAACGAGAAAAATATTAATATCATGCACTTGTTTTATGAAAAATATCTTCAGTATCTGTGCCATGTAACTATAAAAGTCCAGGAATGTGCAAACTTAGCCTAGATTTATGAAATTGTATGGTATGAACTAGTAATATAATTTTAAGGCAGTTTCAAAGAAGTCATTTTGCAGATTTTTCAATGAGATTTAGTTTTATATAATATAATTTTCTTGGCTATTTTATCTATTCATTGAATAAAGGAAGAAGGTGTATCGGAGTCGCGGGGAATTCTTTCAGTGGAGATACATAAATAGTGGAATTCCCTCAAGAATTAATACTGGGGCTATGGCCTTTCATTGATTCATCAGTGAAACAGAATTACAATTGAGTAATGTGCCTACCAGATGTGTGATTGCATCACACTGTGGGCTGTAGTTAAAAATAAATGAGACATGGCAGAATCTCTAAAGAATACATAGAGTCTACAGAAACAGAAATTCAAACTGAGTATGTGATTAGAAGTAAGTTTAAATTAATTCATCTGGTGCCATAATTAGCTTTAACTACATACATCTTCCTTTTTTCATATAACTTTTAAGTTATAAGAAGAATAAGAGCAACAACAAACGAAGTTAGAACAGAAAAAGTGAAAAAAACAACAATTGGAAAAAAGTTAAAATTGCAATTAAAAAAGAAAATAGAAGAAAGATCTGTCAATTTCATTAATAATTTCTTTATAGTGGATAGTGCTGAATCTTTCCATCTTTTGCAAGTAATAATCTTGCTCCAATAATCATGAAATAATCTTTCATTACTTCTAACATATCCATCAACCCTAAGTGGAATAGTCCTGGTTTTAATTGAATATTAATCCATAAAATTCTCTGATTCAATATATGTATTTCAGTCCATTTTTCTTAGCTGTTTTACATATCTAAAAGGCATGATGGAATGTCCTTTCAGGTTGTTCATATTACTACAAATGTATTCTTGCATAAATTGGTATTGACTGAGAAGAAATTGTGAAGTGAAATGCTGAATAGTAAAATGAAACTTGACCGCTATAAAAAATGTGAAAACCATGTGGATTACTGGATAGAACTAAATATGATATTGTTGTTTCCTATATGTTATTTGCTGTATCATATATCTGAAACAAGAGTCTTCATTCAATAAACAGTATATGCTTGATGGTGCATGGTGGATGGCTTCCATCTATTTCTTTGTACCAGTAGAAAATCTAGAATGTTAAGAAGTATTGAGAATTGCTATTAATTGGTGTCAATTATTGAAAGTTTTATAGGATATATTTAAGCCTTACATGGATTATTCTCATGTTTTACCTGTAAATAATTAATATGAATTTACATATATTATGAAATTGGTTTGTGGTTGCTTTCTGGTAAGTTTCCTTGCTAATGTGAAGGATTATTTGTCTGTCTACATGCTCGCTCTCTCTCTCTCTCTGTATGTGTGTATGTGTGTATAGTATGTATATACAATATATTTATACATGTCTGTATACACACACATACACATTATAAAACATTATTTGCTTTATTTTATCTTCATTGGCTAGAAATATTCAACATATTTGAAGAGTGGAGGAGTGACATATTTTTGTGCATTCATTTGTAAGTAGATTATTTTGACTGGGAGACATGTTTTGCTTTTGTTTCAAGAGGAACAGAAGACAAATGAAATGGAAAATTAATTTTTCCCTTTAAACTTTAGCCTTGCTGTGCAAATAGCAGATTGGACAAATACCTGTGACAGGAAACAATCTGATTTCTTATTAAATGATTTCTTCCTCCAGCTGTTCTATTTTATCACTTTAGAGATATTAGATATTAAAACGGCACATATTCACTAAATTGTTATATAATTGTCTCTGACTATTAATATTCAGATCACTTCCTATCCCTTAAATCTTCATCATTAGATTTCAAGAATTCTTAATAAATGAATTCTATTTTGTGGTGATTATTGGTAATTATTTGTACATTAATCACGATCTGCTAAATTTTGCTTTGTGTATCTATTGAAAAGATGCAATTCTTTGAAATATATCATAATCAAAATATAATGAAAATTTAAGCAAGCCACTGAGAAAAAAATGTGATAAAATAAAGCCTATACAGTTTCCCTTTTTAATGTTGGAAAAGCTTGAATAGTTTCCGAATATGAACACAATTTAGTATTTTAAATAGAAAGCATACATTAAGTAGGGTAACAACCCCATAGAGAAATTGCTGATGTTGATCGTGGGATAGATGATCATTACAGAATGGAATCTTGCATAACTGTGTGAGAGTAGGCTGTGGAGTGCATGTTAAGGAACAGAAAATAATTAACAATAATCAGCATCTGTTGTATACAGTCTTTGAATGTGGACTATGAAGAAAAGAATGAAAATTCGGCTGATTGCTTAGAGCCAGTTTTATCAAGATCTAATTGGAAGGGCCACTCCTAAAAAAGTCCTTCTGGAATATCCCTCTATATTCTCCCCCAGCAATATCTTACAGAATCAAATACTTTAGGATAGTAGATTGGCCAATACATTTCACCCAAAACGTCTCCTTCCAGAGAAGTTAAACGGCATTGTTCCTCAGATTCAAATTTTAGCTGGTAGATTTTTTGAATAGCAGTTCAACTTAAATTTGCTTTGAGAAAACTTAATTATGATAGTGTTTAAAACATATATAACAAAACATCTTGTTCATTCAGTGGATCTCCTCTGCCAACAAAATATAAGATGGAATGGCAGTTGGAAGAAGATATTTACCAAAAATAGCAAAGGAAGACTGCACTTTATGTGTATTTTTCCAATTTATGCCAACCCTAGAATTAATAAAAAATAATTTATCTCACTAATTTCAAAATATAACTACTGTCCCATTTAATATGCCACAAAAAGAGTATGAGATGTAATTAAGCACCAATCAAGGCAACCAATCATCACAGATAGAGTGAGGCCATTGGTTGGAGGTGTTTGTTATGGATTTATATGTTTCAGGTCTTGTATTATTTTTGTTTACAGTATGTATCTGAGTTTTTATAATCAACAAACAATGAAGCATATAGTATTATTTCTGTTTTAAAGGTACATGAGATTATTTAGCCGAATTTTGATCACTTCACACTATAACTGTATAATTGCAATGACTAAAATGATCTAATCTTTGCATGTCCAAAAAATACAATACAACCTTAATTGTTTTAAAAATAAAATCACTAGAGACTTATTTTCTTGGAATATTCGTTAGCTTTCATATCAGAAGCACCAAGATGCTCCTGTATTGAAAGGATTAGCTGTTGACATCACCATTGCCCCGGGATACCTACTTGAGAATTCCTTTCATGTCCTGATTAATGTGCTCACCAAAGTGGTACCTATCTATTGCATCATTTTGAACTTCTAGGTTGGATTGAATGATGGGATCTCACCTTGTCACACACCAGCACTCAAGTCTCGAATCCGAGTTTACTGATTGTCAACCCAGCATCCTAACCACATGAGAAAAACCATGTGATACCTTGCAATATTTAAATTTATTGATGAAGACTGCCTTGAACCAAGCTAGAGATAGCAGTAGCACTTAGACTTATATACCACTTTACAGTGCTTGGCAGTCCTCTCTAAGTGGTTTACAGAGTCAGCATATTGCCCCAATAATTTGGTGCCTTATTTTACCCACCTCAAAAGGATGGAAGGGTGACTCAACCTGGAGCCTAGTGAGATTTGAACTACCAAATTGCAGGTAGCCAGGAGTCAACAGAAGTAGCATGCAGAACAGCATCTAACCACTACGCAACTGCAGTTCATCCATGGCATATCGTATGAGGTTTCGAGAGAGGTAAGAAAAACAATCCCAAGTGTCCTTGATTGATTGGAATTCTGTATTCAGCTATTTCAGCTTGCTTGCATTTACACAAATATAGCTGGATGATGTCATTCTAGATAGGAGAGAGGAAAGTAATTGTTGATTGCTGAAGGGAAAAATTCAAAGAGAAAAATAGTTTCACTATTGCTTAAAATAAATACATTTACTTCTGGCTAGGGACATACAATATACGTAGCCTCTATTTTTGCATTGTTAGATTATTATGAAGATTTCCTTCTATTTGACCTATCAGTGGCAGTCATTGATGAATGGTTGCAGTTTAATAGGGCACTTTTTTCTGGCACAGTTCATTCTTTTTGACAGTTGTTAGAATTAATGCCAGCTAAACAAGTATAAATGTTTCATCAGCATTATTCAGATGCAGAGGAAAAAGCCCCTTGGTAACACAGTGCATTTTAATAACCAGTTGTTAACTTACAGGCCTGACAAATATGCATTCTTTATTCATTGTAAAAGAGGAGTGGCAGGATATACAAGTACTGGTTAAGAAAAGATGCCCATTTCTCTGTGTTCAATGGCATTAATTGTAACCTTCCTTTTAGATCTATCTGAAAGGTGTAAGGGCAAATAGATGATTTCTTCTGTGAAAATCCTGCAGCCATTTTTAAAGTATCACGCATAATTTTTCTCAGGTCTTTCTTGGAAGAGTAAATTGTAGGATACAATTTTGTACAAAACAGAAGATTTGATATGAAGGTTTTGTTTAAGGCTGTAATGGTAATTTTGCCAAAGGAATATTCTGAAATTCAAACGGTCATTTCTGTGGTTCCACAGATGAATATATAATCTGCAGTTATTTCAAACACACTGTAATAATGACATTTAGTGACCACTGATGCATCACTCTAAAAATCTATTTAGTCAGTTGTCTTTTTAAGACAGCTATGGAAATCATTAATCAAGGCAACTGGAATTCAGAATTTAGGATATTTGTATAGTTGTTTACATACCTATAAATCATGAATTTTCCTAATTATAATTTTAAAGCCAGTGAAAAACTATATTTTACAAAGATAATTTCCATATATCGGTAATTTTCATTAGGTTGGTTGTTTAATCCCAGTGTACTTTTTGTACACTGCAGTGTGTAGTGTTTGGTAAGGCACATGGACCTGGAAGCAAAGAGGTATCCATTGACCTTGGGACAATTACTCTTTCTCAGTCTTACAAAATGGGGCAGTGGCAAGCTATTTCCAAAATCTTGCCGAGAAAATGGTATGGATTAATCCAGATAGTCCCAAGAATCGACATTGATTCAAACATGCCAAAACAAAAAACAACCTGAATAGGAAAAATCTTTCTTTTTCCCTTAGTCATTTCACTTTATTACACCACCATACTTGATCTCTCCTTGCAGTCCCAATATAAGCTGTGCATGGCGCAAAGGCAACATAGTCAGATAATCTTTAGGAGTCCCTTTATTTAATCGAAAAAAAATGTAAATCCAATCAAGACAAAATGAGGGAATTAGTCCAGCAGGGCAGGAGCAATAATTCGAGATGTGAAGGCACGACAATAACTCAACATGGCTGGGAAGATGCCAGGAACACAGATAACCAAAGTCAACACCAGATAAACTCATGTTTGCTCCCAGAAGTTGCTGCACTCAGCATGCATTTCTTCTAAACTCTCTTCCCAGCTGTGGCTAATAAAGGGAATCAGGGCCCTTTCTTCCCCCATAAGCCATGCAATCTGTGTTGCTCTCTTGTCCGTTCCTCCCTGCGTGCCCTAGGATGAAGAGGGACTCCCTCTCTACCTCTGAACTCCCTCTCCTTTGTTCTACCTCTTCTCTGTTCTGCCCAGCCAGACTTTGCCCTTCCCCAGTTTCCTCCACAGCCAATGGAGCCACACTCCCACTCCCTGTCAGCTGTATGTCTTCATATCTCCTTGGATTGAGACTCCAATAGGGGCATGACACTATGTAAATGAACTATACATTATTAATTGAGGTTATTCTAGTCTTAATAGGCAAGAAGCAGTCAATGTTTAATGTGACTACTATTCAGGTACTAATAAGTGGAATGAAAAGGTTAACTTATCTTAGATAATTAATAGAATATGATAGAATGTACTCATTTTTATGGAAATCATATCATGTAAAACGTGATGCAGAAAGTGGATTTTCTTAAGGATAGGACAATAAATAAAATCTAAACCTATGGTATATTACATTATTAATCTGTGGTTTTATGTGCTATGCTAGAAGCTATTCTATTTGGGAATATGAAGTTCCATAAATCCATGTTAAAAATTACTTGTAACATAGGAAAAAAAACCATGCTTTTTATTATTTGATGTATATGATCAACCTTTTGTTTATATTTGCATTTTATATAAAATACTGTTTAAGAAGAGCTTTTGCCCAAATAAAACCTAAATTTTATTGTCGTTTACATGTAATTAGGAATTCAGACTATGGATAAAGGGTCTTCTCATGTCAGTCTTTCAATTATGGAAAATTATTGTCTCAAGGGTGACAGATTGCAGTCAACCAGTTTATTCAACGTTGAATCTGTGAGCAATTATGGACTTTGGTGCTGAATGCTTATCCTATTTTGCATGAACTTGCTGTTAAGTAATGAAGATTCAAATATTGCCAATGGGAAACCTTTTGCCAAAATTGCTTTCTGTCAAAAGCATAGTTGTGCCACTATCAGAATAAAACCTATTAAAAATGTTACTTTGTAACCTAGTTATCAATCCACTTCTTTGAAACTAACACAATGTATCAAGTTTTTCATGTGCACTAAACTGGAAAAACTAGGAAAATTGGATTAAAAAGGTTTTCCATTTATTTGGGAACAATAAAAATATTAATGAATTTCCTTTAAATGAAAATTAGACCATGCAAAGCTGTTGGTAAAGATACATAATATTTTCAATAATTTTTTTCTTATTTTTATATGAAAGTTCGAGACCCAAGCAAAATATCTGAGTTCACCATCTGTCAAGTTCTTGATTCTGAGCCACATAAATCAATCTAAATATTGATAAAAGGCAAGCAGTAGCTTTCAATCGCACATATTCTTTCAAGTGTGCATAAAAAATTATTTATTTTGAATAAAAATATGTCATGAAAAAGGACAATCTCTTTTAACATTTAAACTTTTGCTATTTATGTTGGACTTATCATTGTGTATGTTTTCTGAATGTGGGTATCAGGGATTGAGATAGCCATTGCAATTGCTCTCAGGTGGCACAGTGGTGAGAATACTATATTGCAGGCAAACTCTGCCCATAGCCTGGAGTTCGATCCTGATGAGCTCAAGGTTAATTCAGCCTTTCATCTCTCTGAGATCAGTAAAATGAGGTCCCAGATTGTTGGGAGCAAGATGCTGACATTGTAAACTGCCTAGAGTGTGCTATAAAACAGTCTGGGGTGGTATATAAATCTAAGTGCTTACTGCTGTTGCTATTGCTATTGCAGAACCATAGGGGATAAACTCAGCTTGTGATAAGAGCTTGAATATGTTTATCAAAATTGAATGTGATGGATATGCCTTAATCAGAAGGGCAGAGCATATTGACATGAAGAATTATTTCAGTTTAACTTCTTAATTAGAGAAAAACTAAAGGAGGAGGGACAGGACTTGCCAGTCATTAATTACTTTGCATAAACATTATTTATACAAATGCAAATCCTGAAGAAAATTAAGAGAAATAATTAAAAGCATTGACTTTTAGTGGGTGTGCTGGATTTCATATTTTAGAGGTGATATAGTTGCATATATCACAGCAGAGAACTTTTTTTGAGAAATACTGCATTGATTTTTTGGAAGGAGTATTGCAGACATTTAAAAAATCATCCAAAGAAGAGTACCAGACATCCATCTGAGTCTGAAAAAAGTTACAGCTTTTTTAACAGACATATTATGTCAATTCCATAAACCAACCACATTTTTTTTCCTTTCAAGCTCATACTGAGGCTTGAAAAATGTCAAATTGTTTCAGTGAATAGCAGAAAATCCAAAATATTTCTTCCAAATAATTTTTAAAATAGGCATAGCCCTAATGGATAAATTGTGAAATACCAACAGTTACTTTATTTCTACCAAGCCAATAGCACCCTCTGGGGAATAAAAATTGCTGGAAACAAATAATTTTTGAATAATCTAGACAAAACCACATTACTTTATACATAATCATCAAAGAATATGACTTTAAGTAAAGTGATAAATCAGAAACTCATATAAACAATAAATTTAAACAATTCATTACTTTTGGACAAACCACTTTTGTTTACATATTAACTGTAATCTAGAGTCTAAATTAACTTATATATTTAGAAATTACATAATCTGGAATCTTTCCTCATTTATAGCTTGAATGGCTTGGGAATTAGGATGAAAGGTAGCTACTATTGAATTCATTTTTTAAAATCAATGTCCACCATTGCTATACAGTTAGTCTTAGACTTAACGACCACAATTGTGCTCAAAATTTCTGTTGCTAAATCAGACAGTTGTTAAATAAATTTTGCCTCATTTAGCAACCTTTCTTATGCAGTTGTTAAGTGTATCACTGCAACTGTCAAGTTGGTAAAACAGATGTTAAGTGAATCTGATTTCTCCATTGACTTTGTTTTTCAGAAGGTCACAAAAGCTGATCACATAACCCCAGGACACTGCAACCATCATAAATATGAACCAGGTGCCAAGCATCCAAATGTTGATCATGTAACCATGGGACGCTGAAATGGTCATGTGAAAAATGGTCATAAGCCCCTTTTTCAGTGCCATTGTAACTTCAATTGGTCACTAAATGAATGGTTGTAAGTCAAGGAATATAGCATTAGTAATATAATAAAGCATTTAGACTTATATATGGCTTCATAGGGCTTTACAGCCCTTTTTAAGTGGTTTACAGAGTCGGCATATTGCCCCCAACAATCTGGGTCCTCATTTTACCAACCTCGGAAGGATGGAAGGCTGAGTCAACCCTGAGCCGGTGAGACTCAGACTGTCAAACTGCTGGCAGCCGGTGATCAGCAGAAGTCGTCTGCAGTACTGCATTCTAACCACTGCGCCACTGCAACTATTTTTATTTATCTGCATTATCAGAGCCAAAAATAACTGAAACCTATCTCACTTAAAGATTGAGAACAAGATGAAAGTTAGGGAAACATTGCAAGAAAAGTGGGGCGATGTTGATTAATCATGTTTGTGTTGTGCATAGCTGCATGATGTAAAGCAGTGATGGAATGCCACTGGTTAGGCCCGGTTCTGCTGAGCTGGTAGCGGCGATGAACAGCAGAGACTGAACTGGTTCTCTCCGCCACTCTGCTGTTGGGCCCACCCAACCTCCTGGGCTGCCATACTCACCTTTATCTTCTGCTTTTGAAGTGCAGCTGCTTTGAGCAGGGCAGAAGAGTGCTGCGCGGCATCTGCTGAAGCAACCGGAATTGTGCAGGCTTGCAGGAGCTGAGTTGGAATGCCTCTGCACCTGTGCAAAGGGCGTGTTTGGCATGCACGTGCACACAAACTGAGCCACGCCCACCAAACTGAGCCACGCCTACCAAACCTGTGGTAAAGTTTTTGAATGTAAAGTATATCATTCACTATGTTGTAAAATCATATTTCAACCAATTCTAGGAGTAATCCCTATAATTTCATTGAACTTAATATTCAGCATGAAATGTGGCATAAAAATACTTAATGTTCAAAATGAAATTTCATGCCTGTTTAGAGAAATTATTCATTTTTTTCTTTTCTTCCAATAACCAGTCTTGTAGCATTCTTTCCATTTTCTACTGCATATTTTATTTTATTTCCAATTGAAGTTTTCTGCATCTACAGTAGATATTTCTATTTTCTCTGAACTTCTGTTTAAATTCAGCTTATTTGTTACAGCATCATACTAATCTTTGATATTCAGAAATTATTCAGTTTAATTACAGAAATCAACATACTCTCTTTTACAAAGAGGGTGTTTCTTTAAGGAAAAGGGAAGAATTTTATATTACTTTTTGTTTATAGCTTTTGTTTAATTTTCCATTCTTTACCCTCAAGGCAAAGTCCTACTTCTGTTTGCTTCAGTAAATTTCTATAACATTTAGAGAAAACAAACTACACACATAAAAATTGCAATCAAAGAAGATTTTATGTGCAAACAATTGTTACTCTTTTTACTATCTTTTTGTGTACTTTCACTTAAAAACACTGCATATTCTTAATGCATTTGAAGCCTCTTTTTGTTAAAATATAATATGATCTATTGTACTTCCAACAATACAACCATGAAAATTCATTTCCATCAAAACACATTACATGTCTAACTATGTTGAAAGAGGATTTCATAGTTTTTGTAAAAAAATTGAAAGTGTTGTGAAAAATAAAGAGAAATTACACAAGCACATAATTTTATTTCATAGCAGTTTGAGGAGGTGATGATCAAAAAATGGGAAAAAAAATTCCTTATAAAATGTTTTAAAAATTATAACCAAAGCAACATAATCTCTGCTAATTAAAAAAAAATATATATTAGCAACATAGACTTTTTCCAAAAATACAAAGAATGTTAACTTTTCTTTGAAATTCAGTATATTTTCCCAATAAGAAGTTGCTCTAAGAAACTAAGCAATACACACACACACACACACACACACACACACACACACACACACACACACA
>BLBF01000002.1:60092011-60106468 GCA_015471245.1 Laticauda colubrina | reverse complement strand
TTTCAGCACAGTCTCGTCTGCCATCATCAGGCTTCTGTATTGAGTTCGTATGTGGGTCAAGCTATCACAGCTGTTGGTTTTAAATTTGAAGCTAGCCTACTATTGTCCCAGGATGGTTTTTTCTACACCCTGATTGGTTGGGAGTCTTGGTTTGTGTTTATTGGTCTTGGAGTTTGTTTGAATGGTGATATATATATATATCTGTACAGAAGCCTGATGATGGCAGATGAGATTCTGCTGAAACGTTGCTACAACTTTAACAGAACTACAATGACGTGGGATAATACCCGAAGGAAGCTAAACAGCACATATATAAGTACCCGCGAAAACCTAAGAAAACATATATATATATATATATATATATATATATGTATGTATATATATATATATCCCAATTTGATTTCCTCACTGCCCTCAGTTGTATTACATGCTAGTATATTTTTGCCACTGCCATTGTTTTTTCTCTGCCTTGGGCAGAAATATGTTTTGGTCCACCCATAAAAATATTTTATAGCATTATGTATTGATTAAATGATGGCTATCATCCTAAAAGGAAATATGAAACCAACACTAAGGTAAATAAAATTATATTAATGAAATATAAGTCTTTTAATAGTCACAAAAAGTAGGAAGTTTGGTAAATTTGACAACCATAGTAACACAGAAAACAGATAACAGATAATCAGAGTTGGAAGGGACCTTGTAGATCATCTAGTTCAACCCGCTGCCATTTCTGACAAATGGCAGTCCAATCTCTTCTTGAAAGTCTCAAGTGATGGTGCTCCTACAACTTCCGAGGGCAAGCTGTTCCATTGGTTGATTGTTCTCATTGGAGAAGTTCCTCCTTATTTCCAGGTTAAATCTCTCCTTGTTCAGTTTCCATCCGTTATTATTTGTCTGGCCTTCTTTTGAAAATACCATAATGAGGGGTCCATCCGTAGTGCTCTCTGAGCTTGATTGTATTCTTGCAGACCTTTCAGTACCCAAACTAGGTAACATTCAGCACTGACGCTTTATTACCCAAACTGAGTAACATCATCAGTGCTGGATGTTTGGTACCGAGCACCAAGGTTCCCCTTGTTTTAGTAAGTGTTGACATGAACTTTTTTTTTGTTTAATTGTGTACAATTTTATTTATCCGTAGGGCCAGGAAAACCATGAATTTTTCTATTTTGTTTTAGATTTTTTTTCTCTTACAACTATTAATTTGTAGAAATAAGATAGTTATCATAAAATAAGTTTCAAAAACACAGTTATTATTATATGTCAGTCCAAATCAAAATAACAAATTTACTCACATATGCAACAGCATACATGGATTCATATTTAACAAACACTATTTTTACATGCTATTTATCATGTAATAGTGATAGCGATTTTTAATTGGTTTTTTTAATTGTTGCTACTGTTTTTAATTTAAATCCTATAACTTCATTGTGACTGCCACATGCCTGAAAAGTCCTTCATACATTAATAGTTTATATGCTAAAGATAAGTGTATGCAACAGACTCAGGATGTAGAACAAATTATTTATAAGTCCACCAATCACCAATCCCAAACAAATAGCGAATACTGATTTAGTAATCTGTTTAAGCAATTTAAATAAAGCTTTCTTTAGTTTTATTTTAAAAAAGGCAACAAAAAAAGTATTTTAGAACAAATCCAGCCACAAAAAGATGAAGAAACTTAGAATTATTTTCTTTTACCTTGATCCTGAGGTAAAGAAAAGATAGATAAGCTTCTGTTATAATGACACAACTTTATTATAATAATAAAATATCTAAATTGCAATACATTATCCAGATTTTTTTCACGTCAAAATTCAGATGGGAAATACATTGTATATAAATAAAACATATATCACAGAAAAGGGTTCCCACATCTTGCTTGGTCAAAACTTCAGAAATAGCGGCTAAATCACCATTTCTTTTTGTTCTTCCCTTAATCCATTTCTTTCTATTTTGTGACTGGTTCTTTATCTCTACTTTGCAGTTACATAAATTTAGGGAAGTTTTCATTATTGTAAGAATACCTATATACATACATATGTACAGGGGTGGGATTCAAATTTTTTAACAACTGGTTCTGTGGGCGTGGCTTAGTTGGTGGGTATGGCTTGGTGGTCATGTGACTGGTTGGACGTGGCTTGGTGGTCATGTTATTCGCTGGGCATGGCCAACTCAATATCACTCACATTAAGGCACCTATCTCCTCGCCTGGCCTCTCATGACTATGGGGATGCTGCAACAGTCGTAAGTGTGAAAAATGGTCAAAAGTCACTTTTTTCAGTGCCTTTGTAACTTTGAATGGTCACTCCACACAAGCAAAGTACCAACAAAAGAGGGGAAAAAAACTCCAGGGAAGTTCCTGAGGCAGGAAGTCTAGTCCTGTCAAGAATGTAATAAGGGTTAACAGAGAGGCAGTTTTTGTAAGCAACACCAGAATGTTTCCTTCCTGCCTTCCTTACAGGATTAGGCCAGTAATTTCTTCTAACAACCAGTTCTCCAAACTTAGAATGTTAACAACCGGTTCTAGTGAATAGGTGTGAACTGATAGAATCCCACCCCTGCATATGTATGTATGTATGTATGTATGTATGTATGTATGTATGTATGTATGTATATGTGTATATGTATGTGTATCGGTGTATGGAGAGAGAGAGAATCTGGAGCAAGTGTTTCTTACAAACTGATGTTGAAAGCAAGTAATTTCAAAAGCATTCAGGTTCCCAACAATTTCTTTGTTCAATCACATAGCATGGCAAAGAAATGACATCTAAGCTATGGTTTATCTCTGCTATTTCTTTACCTTCCTGACTCACAGCATTGCTGACCTTTTAAAGATTTTCTTTATATCTTCTCCATGGTCATATTAAAGCAACTTCAAAACACAATGAATCATGATTGTGCTTTACCCAGGACTTCCTGCAAAAAAAAATGAAGAAAGAGGAGAAGGAGGAGGGGGTAGGAGGAGGGGGAGGAAAAGAGAAAAAAAAGAAAAAACATAGACCCTAATGAAGTTCAGGAATGTTTATACCTGCAGTGCCAGAAACCAGATAGTTCTATGGATAACCGTTATTAAAAATCAGAAGTATGTCATTTCTTCTGTAAGGCACTTTTTAAAAAAAATATGAGAATACAACACAATAAATCCAACTTTTGTGATACACATATATATTTTACTTCATCATCTCTAATCTCCTTATTTAATATATTAATTATTAATTAATCTAATCATAACTACTAATATTTCTACCTTGTCTTCTGCTATATAACCATGATAAAATTTATTCTATATTTTATAATATTTAGACTCTCCTTTGCCTTTTATTTCTAAAGTTAATCTATCTGATTCTACACATGCCATAACTTTTCTTATTATTTCTGTTTCTGGAGGTATGATTTCATTTCTCTAGTATTGTGCATTTATTATTCTAGCTGTTGTCAATACATGTACTATTAGATACATTATTTCCTTCTTAAATATTTCTGCTATTATTCCTAGGAGAAAAAATGACAATTTAAATGGAATACACTCTCCACCATTTGTTCTATCCATGTTTGAATCAGTCTCCCAAAATTTTTTTTCAGCATTGCAAGTCCACCTCATGTGAAAAAATGTGCCTGATACATCTTTACACTTCCAACAATTTGTAAATATATTTTTAAACATTTTAGAAAGCCTTGCTGGTGGAAGATGCCACCTATAAAACATCTTATAAAGATTTTCTTTATAAGCCATAGCCAATGTTATTTTCTCATTGGTGGTCCAAAGTTTTTGCCATTTAACCAATTCAATATGATAACCAATATTTTTTGTCCATGCCACCATTGTTTCTTTAACATGTTCTTCCTCAAGTTTGTATTCTAATAAATATCTATACAATATTTTTATTAATTTATCATCTGTCTCTAACAATAACTTATCCAGAATTGTTAATTCTTTATTAATACCCCATATTAATTTTTCTGTTTTGTGTGTATCTTGATTATATTTGTAAATAAGACCACCATATTTATTTTGAACCCCTCACAATGAGCACAGCAAAGCATAGAAAATATTCATAAAGCAGAGTCAATGTCTCAGGATAGTTCATATTTAGAGATATCACACAGGAAGGAGCACAACAGAAGGCCAAAAAGAAACTTTTATTTCATTTTAAGATAGGAAACATTTGCATTAGAATACTGCTTCTTCTACAACAAGGGTATCAAACTCAAGGCCGGTGGACTGGATCTGGCCCATGGGGTGCTTAGATCTGGCCCACAGGGCTGCCCTGGGAAACAGCAAAGGACCAGCCTGTGATGTCTCTGCCAGCAAAAACGGAACTCAGGAAGGCCTCACACTGTTTTTGCTTGGGCGCCTCAACACGACTGATGTCAAGCTGGCCATGCCCATCCTGGCCATGTACACCTGCCTCCCCAAGGTCAAATACAACCCTGATGTGGCCCTCAATGAAATCAAGTTTGACACCCCTGTTCTAGAGATTTTAATGAAGAAAGTAAATAAGTGATATGGGGTCAGACTTGCGTATAGGTAATCATCAACATAATACCACTATGAAACCTTCCCATTATGGTTGTCTGTTGTAATAATTATCAAAACATGTCTGTCACATGATTCACCGGATTTTGCTACCTTTTTTGCAGCAGAGAATACTATGTCATTAAATGAATCTTTGGACATTAAGTAGATAATGTCATGAAGCAAACAGTGGTTTGCTTTGGTGCAGTTTTGCAAAAATCCAGAGATGCCTTTTTTTTTTTTTTCAAAACTCTGATAAAATGATCATATGACCACGTGATTTTTGCTAACAATTATGAATATAGCTGTGTTGTCAAATGCCCAAATTTCGGGTTCAACCGTCAGAACTTCACAATCATAAATCCCTTTTTTGTGTTGGTGTAACTTAAAATGGTTACTAAGCAGTTAGTCGTAAATTGAAAACTATCTCAATGTGTTATTTCATTTCTGTTTCTGTACAACTATCTTCATATGTCCAGTAATGATCCATTAAGTGCTCTGTACATCATTTTCATAGGCTTGTGAAATGAATGCAGAACTATTGTTGAAGTGGAAAAGGCATTCATTGACCAACTGTTAATTTGTGAAATTGCCTCATTATCCAACTCTGGTTTACTGTTTCTTATATACATCATTTTCAGGAGTGGGATTCAAATTTTTTAACAACTGGTTCTGTGGGTGTGACTTAGTTGATGGGCATGGCTTGGTGTTCATGCTATTGGCTGGGTGTGGCCAATTCAATATCATTCACATCAAGGCATGCATCTCCCCACCTGGCCTCTCATGACTTTGGGGATTTTGCAACAGTCGTAAGTGTGAAAAATGGTCATAAGCCACTTTTTTCAGTGCCATTGTAATTTTGAATGGTCTCTCCTCACAAGCAAAGTACCAGCAAAGAAGAATAAAAACTCCAGAGATGTTCCTGAGACAGAAAGTCCAGTCCTTCCAAGAATGTAATAAGGGTCAACGGAGAGGCAGTTTCTGTAAGCAACACCAGAATGTTTCCTTCCTGCCTTCCTTACAGGATTAGGCCAGTAATTTCTTCTAACAACCGGTTCTCCGAACTGCTTTGAATGTTAACAAACTGTTCTAGCGAATAGGTGAGAACTGGTACAATCCCACCCCTGATCATGTTTGAAAGTGAACTAGTGGAGAAAGTTGCCTACTAACCTTATCAGATATGTTCTAATTCCCATTTTCCCTTTATTAAAGACTGCTGTGACTGCAAATTTTAAGTTCAGCTAAGAATTTCCAAACAGCTATAGTTTGTTGAAAGAAAGACATCTCATATAAAAATAGAACAAAATTTCTTGTGTAAAGATAAATTCTCTCTAAACTACAAAGACAACCCCATGCCTATACAATTTTCTAATCCCATAGCTTGATATTTCCTGGCATTGGTTGTGCTTTGTCTGAAGTATTGACAGATTAATAGGTCTTCAAAACATACAGGAGAGATTCAGATGTCAAGTAAAGGAAGAGAGAGCAAAAGATTGTTCTTTAAATGGCTGCACGTTAAGGTGCTCTTATAAAAAAGTGAAAGAGCTCTTTATGAATCTCTGGTCTTTGTATATAATACATACACAGGGGAACAGGTTGAGTGCCTGAAGCATCCATGCCATCACCTCTGCTTATATAGAGGGAAGAGCTTTCCTCTCAGCACCACTTTTTTTCTCCTCCAGCCTCACCTATCATAACACCAGATGGTGACAACACATGGTACTAACATTCCTTGTAGCAGTCACTCTCCGTGACCATCAAATTTTGACCTGGCCCTGATTAGTCCGCTAACTGACCTAGTTTGCTCAGCCAAAGTTTGTTTCAGTTGCTTGTTTTATTGGTGGAAGGGAGGAGGAATGGAGAAAATATACCTATCTCGCTCTAAATGGATGGATGGGGGAGAAATCTTGGATGTAATCTTGTTTTTAAAGCATAAAAATAATGTCTATACAAATGTGTCTCGCAAAGCAGCAATGCTATCAATACCCGAATACACAGACAATGCCAACCGAAAGAATTAATTTTCCCCAAATAAGAAAACAAACCAAGGGAGGATTTTTTTTAAAAAAATTTTTGACTGATTCGTAAAGTAAAATGATTGTGCACGGGTGAGAGATTCCCCCCTTCTCTTTCTCTCTAATTAAAACTATCATCTACTACACTAAACTGAATCGAAACTGTAAATAAGAACCCCCACAAATAAAAAATAAACTGGGATACAGATTGCTTCAAAAGCAGACAATTGGATATACCTACCATTACAACAGAAGTACCATTCCAGAGCTGAATACAATTTCTATCTCTATAGGTTGGTTTCCTGAGTGTTTAATTGCAGTTTAATTGCACTCTTGAGTATTTAAATGAAATGGCTGCCATGTGATCCTCAAATACATACTGCTGTCACAACTTCATCTCTGACCACCAGGAATAAGTCTATGTCAATAGTAGTAGGAACAACTAAGATATTTTTTTAAAACCTCAATTTCCAGACCCAAGACCTTTTCCAATCATGTTATCTAAAACAGAATGGTACATCTGAAATACTTCTCCACTGAAACAGTCACATATTAGTTTGCATCCTAAGCCATACTCAAACATACATGCACATTTTTTTCCTCAAATGAAATTGTCACCAAAAAGTGTTTTCTATCATGTCCAGACCTTTCAAAGTACCGTAGCTTCTTTGTATTGGACGGGTTTATATGCAGACTATTTTGCACATCCACAGAAAACAACATTAAAGTGCATATTATTTCCAATTTTGTTGTTCCAAAATTGGGCAAGGAGATATGTTTTGTTTTGCCATAGGAAGTTGATTCCAAAGTACTTCTCCACAGGCAATAACCACCTTCAGGTTCATATACTTCACCAACCCAGAGTGTAGTCCATGTGGTTTTGGTCTAGTGTGATGTAAGGATTTAAAGATAATCTACAACTCAGTATTACACATAAGCTAGTTCTTTGTGAGCTCATAGTAAGTTATAATAATCATGGCTTTGTATGATATATTAACTCAGCTAGTAAGTACTCTGTTTCTTAAAACCTCCATCTGTAAACAAAAATATTTTCTTATGTCCTCCCTGCCAGTAACTGAAGATATTTTATTATTTTCATATTAATTTAAAATATGCAAATAATAAAATATTTTGAACTGTGTTCCTTTAATTTACCATTTTAAGTACTATTAATATGTACAAGATGTTACAAATAGAAATTATTCAGGATAAAATGAAGAGGAATATGAGAAGATATGTCTCCCTGTGTTATTTGATGTGATTTAGTATCAGACAACATAAAGTGAAATAAAAAAGTTAAGGACAATATGTTCTTATGCTTAAGGAGAAGTTTAACTGAACATTTCCTGTATATTTCAAAAATTTGACTGCCAAATGTTCACTTGACTTAATTTAAAAAAATCATTGTTACAATTTATGTATCTATAAAAGCAACATGCCATCAAAGAGCAGCAGCCCAAAAATATTTAATCTTTTATATCAGTATAACTTACATACACAATTAAATTTATTCTACGTTCCTTTAGAAAGAACGAAGATATGGAATCAAGAACTATTTGATGTAATCAGCTCAGGAGCCTGACATTCAGCACTCAAAACTCCAATGAGAATAGACCAGTTATTTAATATGCCTCTGAAGTTTCAGGACTCAGACAGTTGAGTGCTTCTGAGGTTAGTATGATGGTGAGACAATTTTTTGGCTGAATAGGTTTTATGGTTATTTATCAGTCTTTTGGTGTATTTTTGAGTCTATTTTGTCCATGTCATTCCAGCTTTGATGATTCTTATGGGCCTATCACAATTGTGCAATTCTGGAAGTCCATTTTCCTGCTCATGTTCTCTATTCTTCACTGTTCCCTGGTTACTTCTCATGATCTTTCCCTAATTGAAGACAGAACTGGTTCATTATAAATTTCTGTCTTTTTGTTCGGCCTATGTCATCCTCCACAACCTGTTATTTTTTGAACAAAGATTTAGCACTCTTTTAAAAGTGGATTACAACATTGTTCAGAAATAGACTGGCTAACGTATAACAGGTAGAGAGGAAGGGGTTGTACCAAACAGCAGTCCTAACATTGTTTCCCTTCTACTTCATCCTGTACATATGTCTCCTATCCTAGCCCCTGTTACTTGTTAGTTGGGCAGCTCGGTGGCTCTATAATCTACCATTCTAAGAGTTTGCCTAAAATTATCTGCACATCATTGTAGGGAGAACAATAAGGACAACAGCATTCAGTAGCCTTGTTTTGTTTATTCATTTTACTAGTGCTAAATGCCAGATTGTTTTCCCAAAATATTTTAGTTAATTAAGATTAAGCATTTACTGTATTGGGTATAGGAGTCAGAGACCTAGAAGCAAGTTGAAAAAAAAAGAATTAGCAAAGTCCTTATGAGTTCATCTGAGTTAATAATATCATTCTAGGATCCCTCATAAACACTCACGTAACAGGTTTACATGGGTTAGACCTTGGTCAATGAACTAAAAAGATTCTATGTTACAACTAGCTTCATTATTCCTTGGTTGCTGCCCAATTCTCTGGCTTTGGTTTCTTTTCTGGATAAACAATCAAGCTGATTCTCTTTTCAGTTGCTTTGCATCTGAATCCTTTGAAGTGTTTTCTTTATTTCTTTCTCATATTCACTATAATAGATTTTGATGCTATAGTTTCATTTCCCCATTGGAGGGAACTCTTGCTTCATTCTTTCTCTTGGCTCCTTAGGTTCAGGTCTATAAGGGAAATGCCAGCTAATGCTTTGCAATTCCTCCTCAGTAGCACAGACCAATCAGGAATAAAACTGACAAAAGTGTTAATTTATCCTTCTCTTCAGCATTGGTGTGTAAATTGTTAGGCTACGAGGAAGGGAGGTGTTCTCTTTTCCTTTTCATATGGAATTAGAGAGAAAGGATTTTTATTGCCGCAGAATTCGGGGCTGGGCAATAAAAATTCTGAACTGATATGTTTTTTTATTTCTTGGTATTTCAAGTTAGCAGAATTACTATAAAGCAGAACTACTATAAAATAATAGATCTTCCTCAAACTGCTTTCTTCTCAAACACTTTCAATTTGGAAATTGAAAGTGTTGGTAGGAAGCAGTGCTGAGAATGGGGCAAATGAGTTTTGATAGTGCTATCTACTAGAGTTTCATATTTATTTTTAAGACTGAATTCCCATGCATATTAAGGGTCTCCAACTTTCATGAATTAATATTGACTTTACATGTTCATCCATGTTGAAATAATTACTTTTTTTCTTTTACAAACAAAAACACCTTTTAATTTTTCCTTAACTTAAGCTGTTTTGGAACTTTAATCATAAGTGTCATCTATATATATCCTGGCTCTTTGAATATCATTTCACTGTGCCCAATACATATCCTGTTGAAAAAAAAACATGATTGCATATTTCTGAAAATGTGTTGATTTTTTTTAGAATAAATACTTACTTACTTATTTTAATTCTTATTTTATTTCATTTAAAAATTTCCAGAGCATTCGAAAAAATCTGTCATTTTGAAAACAACTCGTGGTCAGCCACATTTTGGCAGGCAAATCTTGTAATCTTATAGTTGGTAATTTCAATTCCTTCAGCCTCTCACTATCAGCAAAGTTCCATCTGTTAATTAAAATAATTAACAATGATATTTATACTTGCATAAACAGTTTTAATTGTTCCTAAGCAAAAGCATCCATCTATCAAGTATTGCAAGAGAGAAAAAGATAGACATAAAAACAGTTTTGAATAAGTAGTGATATTTCAGCCCTAACCATCAATCCTTATTTTTAGCTTTATTTTAATTTTTTTTCATTAATTACTATTTCATCATCAGCACAGATGGTTCTTAGAATATCTCAATGTATGAGTAAAATTGTATGAGTAAAATTTTCAGTTTTGCTGAATTTGATCTGCAGTTATTGCAGGTGGTACAGTTTCCTTGGAAAATAAGTCTAATTTTATTTTTGGCTTATTACCCATTTGAAATTTTCTGTGCATACGGAGTGCTATTAGAAGCACTTCTATATTAGTGTGTTATGTAATTATCCTACCTCGATCAAATAGATTTACAATCTAGATAGTATTGTTTCTATTTGTATTTATCCCATTTTATTTTACCATTTTGTCTTTTTTTTTTAAAAAAAAAGCCATAATTGGGAAAAAATGGAAAACCTTCGGAATATCTTTGGATTGGTAATGCTAATAGTTGCCAGCATGAAAGAACCCTATAAAGATAAAGTCCTTAAATTTAAATCTACCACGTGGAAGATCTGATATATTTTTTTTCCAGGAATGCACAGCGTTTAATCACACAATTATATATAATATGGTCATATTATGAAATAGTATAAAACTTTTAGAGTTGAACATCATTTTGTTCAATTGTTCAACTGGTTCTGAGAACATAGTTGAAAGTCAGAAGATGATTACAGACTGAGGATTATTTAACACAAATTGTGAGCATTTAAAATACTCCAGTTTGCCTATAAACTATAAACCAAGCCATGTATTAATCAATTAAAATAATTAAAATAATCTTTGAGAAATTCATATTTTTATTTACATTTCAAGTCAAACAAATTCTTCTTTCAATCCGAGTTCTAATATTTTGGGGTGTTGTTTAAAGAAGAATTTAATCATGAGATTAACTTGCATATTGGTTCATACTTAAATAAGAAAAAGGGATTAAATGTTTTGACTTGAATCTGAATATATTTTGTGTGTATCTGATTAAACATCCATTTACTCAACAGCTAAAATACTGCATTCATTTTTTAAAATATTACTTGTAGCATTTTTGCTTTCTAAATTAGATTAAATAATCTCTTTTAGAAAGCAAGGTACTTCTTGGATTAGAAATGGGGCAACCAAAGCTGTAAGAAGGACAATATATGTTAATAGTTGGTTTCTTGATGCAATGCCAAATATGCCAACATATTCAATGACTCCGTTTTTGGTAGATTTAATATATCTGGCTTGCAAAAATCTGGACCTTCAATAGGTGGTAAGAAAGAGGGGCAGAGGCTTCTTCACTCTTTGCTGCTCTTATGGTTGATTAGATTTTTCTACTTCAGATCTAATTTCATTTCATTTTATAAAATGCCACTCTTGTACTCAACAATAAATCACTATAACTAGAACTTAAAACATAATTCATTTCTCAGGTAGTTTTGGCAGAATACTTCCTTTAAAGAAATCCACCATAATTCTGACTAGTGTAAGAGAGAAGAGTTTCTGTCATGCTTTCAAGATTCTGTCACTAAATCCTATAAAGTTCAAATAATTCATATAGTGTCTATTTCCAGACCTAGTGTACATTGAAGAGCTGCCACTCCCAAACATAATTCAGATTTCAATCTTTATTGTGGACAGTTACAAACGTACATGTCTATACCCCAGGATTTAAACTCTAGGCAACTCCTCTTTCAGAATTAACAGAGAGTTGAATAGCTTGGTGGCTTTGAGACATTGGTGAGATATGTTTACCTAACTTCCACCCTAACAGGAACCATTGGTTCCCACTTGCCAGTCTAAACCATTACAGTCACAGAGCTACATATTTTTCCAACTAAATTATACAGATACCCTGCCCATTAATGATGGTTGATTAGTTTCAGTCTGTCTGTCTGTGTCTCTCTCTTTCTCTCTCTCCCTGTCCCTCTCCCTCCCTCTCTCTCAACACAATACACACACACACACACACAACCACCAAGTCCTGCTGTGCTGTCACATTATGGTGGGGTATGTGTGTTCAAAGAAGAATGAGTGAAAAGTGTATATTTTCAGCAGAATCACTGAAGGTCATCCTTCCTGGCTAGTTCTAATGCAAACAGGCAACTCTAGGGCAGCAGTGATTATAAGATACTGGAGGAAAGTAATCACGTTAGTGGCACTGGCAAAGGCATCTATTTGTACCATGCAGGAGAAGGCAATGGTAAAACAATCCTGTGTCGTTATCAAGGAAATCACATGATTAAATGCTAATATATGATAGGCCCCTCAGCATTCTACTGAAGAAGAGCTGAGTATGTTTAGAGCCATTGATCTGTAATTGGACAACTTCAGTGTTTCTTCTTATATTTCAACTGTTGAACATCCTCTTTAGAATTTCTAATTTCTGTGTCTAGTCGGCCCTAATTTATCTATTTTTCTGCCTTATTTGTTTGATGATGTTTTGCTTACAAAACAATTTTTAATTTATATCTCATATTTCTCTCTCAATCCCTAGCTGCAGAAGCTTTTTAACTGTATATATTTCTAATTCTCCCAATTGTATTCTCAACTTCTCAATCTCACTGTGTATTATGTAATGTACAAAACAGGCTAAGAATCTAACTGTTTACCCTTTATTTTATGATTTGTAGATATAGATGTATACATAGATAATGACAGTCACACAAATTCACTTAATAGCATTTATAATTTCTGACTAGGTATTTTATAATTATATTTAGTCATTTTGTGTACTTTTTTCAGCAGATGCACTAGGGTACTCAGTTATATACCAGATGTAACAAATATTTTCAATCTCAGTTTATAAAATTTTATGGAAGATAATTGAATTTAAGATCATCTTCTTTCAGATCTAATTCATTGTCATTCAGTAAAATATATTAAATAAGGGTATACTTAATTCTCATTTAGTGAAGGACATTAAATAAGATATTATTATAACAGAATTCATAACACTCTCTTGGTTTTCTCTCTTGATTTTCTTGAAATAACATGAAAAGAGCATTTTTACATGTATTTCTTGTCACACATGCTTCAGTTTTACATAACTGTGCTGTAATTTCTTACAAAACTCCTTAAGCTTTTATTCCAATTACTGCAGATTTAAGAGATGAACTCCTTTAAACATCATTTTATTAAAGTATGTAGGGAAAATGACAAATGTAAAAAATGTGAATTTTAAAATAGCTACACAGTATTATTATTATACCAAAGGCATCTTTATCAGTGAACAGAATGCAAAGGTGTAGATTAGAAATGTATATCTGACTTTCTTTGTATCCCCATAATGAAAAATTGATAATGTGTGATGAACTATGGAGAGGGTTTATACCATTTCTACCTCAAGATAAATCCACTTTTGGTGGATTTCCATTCTTAAATTAGGGAACTATCTTCATTTATTTTTATCCCTCACAGATAATTATGTAAAGAGAAGAATTGTGATCCTTTGCAGTAGAAACCTCTGCCTTAAGGAACCAAAATAAACTCCAGTGACGTTACCAAGCAAACTTTTTTCAACCATCTATATTTGGTTTCTTTCTAAATTTCATCCGTTGCTATGGTAAAGTAAGCTCCAGTGTTTTCTAGCAAAGAAGCTTTTCTTTGTGTCTTTGTGGCATGTAATAGGTGTACAGTATATAAATTTAGCAATGAAGAGCAATAACACAGGAAGGAGATAGAACACATTTTGTTTAACAACAGGAGCATACAGTCTTTTAAAATACAACATATTTAAATGCTTTTGGGTCATCTGAAACATTCAGAAAACCCACCCTTTTGGGAATGCATTAGGTTACTGGTGTAGGATGTGTTAGTATGATGTAAATTTCAAAAGTTTCTTATGCATGGATAAAAACTTTTTTTCTGTGATAGATCAGATGCATTATATTGAGAATATACAATATAAGCTTTCTTGTATATTTACATGAACCAGTTGTCCTAGATAAACATTCTAAAATGCATGTTTTGAATATATGTTATAATTACATAAATTGAGCATTTGTTAAAAATTTAGCATTTGAAGCAACCATTTACAGAAACTCAATACATAATAAAGAGCTCCATCTTCCCCAGCATGGTAATAGTTAAAGAGTTAAAGGACATTAAACTCTGCCCTGTTTGCCTGGTTGGAACATGAAAACTGTTTTGTTCGTAAAACACACGAGGTAGACCGGGTTCCAACAACAAA
>BLBF01000002.1:60071326-60087011 GCA_015471245.1 Laticauda colubrina | reverse complement strand
CCAATCAGAATGGTAGATTTGGAGTCATCCACTTTACATACAGAACAAAAACTATTTTCGGGGTATCTGAATAATTCTATAAGGCTAATAAAATATATTTTCCAAGATAACCTCAGAGAAAATAAATGTAGCATTGAGTTAATCTGGAAGGATTTAGACAGGGAATTGCTTAAATAAACTGTACCTGGTTGTTAAAATATGTCTCTTTTACATAAATGTCACAATACAGGTAGTCCCCAAGTTACAATGCTAATTGGCACTGGAATTTTCATCGCTAAGTGACATGGTTGTAAAGCCTGATATCATGTGATCAGATCACTAAACAACAGCAATCCCAGAAGTCCCCACCGCTATTGTTAACTGAATCACACCAGTTGTTAGGCAAGGACCCACCTTAATCAAAACCATTCCTGACTTGATCTTTCTGAGTCCTGAGTCCAATAGAGTAAGGGACTGCCTTCTTCTCCTACTCTTCCAGTAACTCCCCACTCCACCTATTTTCTCCCAATATCTGCCTTTTGACTGCCCTGCACAGCAGCATTCCTCCATGGTGTCAGCACTGGGGGTGAAATAGAAGCCTGGGACCTTCAGAGGTCTTAGCCAGGCCTCTACTTCAGCCCCAAAATCAGTGGTGCTTCCACCAAGAGTGCAACTTCAAGCCTTGCATTGTGGCTAACCACATAAGTGCCACACTTCAAAACCCCCATTTTCCTCTTGCTAACAAGGCATGCCTAGTCTCACCCAATGCAAGGCACCTGGTGGCTATGGCAGGTCTTTTTTCAAGGCTGAATGAAGCATTCTCCAAAATGCACATTATGTTCTTCAAATAGTGTGTGCTGTTCTCACGATGCTTTGAAAGGCTTCTGAAGCATTTTGAAGCACCATAAGAAGCGCAAGCATTATTTGGAGAACACCGTGTACTATTTGCAGATTAGAATTTTTTGCATCAGGAAATCTGGGAGTACAGCTAATGTGACATTAATTATATTAATATGATTTGAAACAACTTGTTTGCTTTTTATTCAGAACGATTGCCAGTTCAATTTTTATTTGATAAATCATTTTGGTAAAAGATAAATATAACATCTCTCCCTAAAAATGTATGTGTACTTATATTTTCAAATCTTACAAATTTGATGGGGAATGAGAAATAATTTCCTAATGTTCCCCGTTAGTGTTCTTTGATCAAATTCCATTTTGAGTAGAGTATCCAGTTCAAGGCCACATATTTTATGAAGGATTCAGACATTCTAAAGATTCAAGGAAGACCATTGCAAATGTCTTATAACTGGAAACAAAGTTATAAAAGAGATTATAGGACTTTAAATATTTAACCTTTAGATGCTCCTGAAAGTGAAGACCTGTTCTGCATTATTCAAATCAACAGTACAGAATATTAAATAATGCTAGTAAGAGAAATTCAACAATGAAACCAGATAACCAGATACAGATAATCTCTTCTTAAAAACTTCCAATGTTGGAGCATTCACAACTTCTGAAGGCAAATTGTTCCACTGATTAATTGTTCTAACTGTCAGGAAATTTCTTCTTTATTCTAGGTTGCTTCTCTTTTGACTAGCTTCCATACATTGCTCTTGTCCTGCCCTCAGGTGCTTTGGAAAATAGCTTGACTCCCTCTTTGTGGCAGCCCTTGAGATATTGGAAGACTACTATCATTTCACCTCTAGTCTTTCTTTTCATCAGACTAGACATACCCATTTCCAGCAACCATTCTTTATATATCTTAGCTTCCAGTCCCCTAATCATTTTTGTTGCTCTTCTCTGCACTCTTTCTAGTGTATCAACATCTTTTTTACATTGTGGTGACCAAAACTAGATATAGTATTCCAAATGTGGCCTTACCAAGGCATTATAAAGTGGTATTAACCTTCATGTGAACTTGATCCTATCCCTCTGTTAATGCAGCCTAGAACTGTGTGGCTTTTTTGGCAGCTGCAGCATATTGCTGGCTCACAGTTAAGTGATTGTCTTCTACTAGGACTCCAAGATCCCTCTCACAGTTACTACCATTGAGCCAGGTACCACAGCTTACATGGAGCTTCCCTTCCCTCAATGGGCTACATGAGAGCTGGGCCACCATCTGTTTTTATTTGTCTTCCTGCACTGAGCAAGATAATTGAATTAAATGACTACTGTTGCTCTTTTCAATGCTTGCCATTCTAAAGTAGTCTCAGAAGGTTGCATTTTCTGTTCAAAATCACCCTTTCCAAACTACTTGAACTGCTAAAAAAAGAAATAACATGAATACTTGTAACAATTGGACTCATTTTGATCAATGGGACCAGTGAGATAAATTGGAGGCAGATGAGGGATGTGTTTTACATGCTGTTCTTGTATTTATTTCTTGCCTAGATAGTTGCTAGTAAGATACAAGAATCCCTTTCCTTGTTTCTCATTTGCTTCTGAAAGAAGCTTTCTTAATCTTTTAATAAATTTAACTTTTTCTTCAAATGTCATGAGCCGATGATATTAAGTGATAGTATACTGTGCATCCAATACAACTATATTAGCAGCATTTTTTCTATATAAAGAAGTATGTTTCCACTCAATTATTCAGTATTCTTTTGCAGACTTCATCTAGCAAGGGTTCCTGTTGAATTCAAATTTCCAGCAATACTTTATATTTTTCCCATGGAGAATAAAAAGAAAACACGTGGGAAGCAATTTTGAGGAGATATTTTGGCCAGGAAAAAATGATTCACAGCCTCCAGAAAGTACTTTGTTTTTTAGATGTAACCTTAGGAGAGCTATTCTGTACTAGACAATGTTCTCCATAGATTTGGACTTCAGATCACTATCAGTATTGATGTCTTCATTACTATCATTGTTCCGTCCGGAAAAACGCAAGGTAGACCGGGTTCCAACAGCAAATGTATTTATTTCACTATTAACAGCAAACGGAACTGTTTGGCTCAAGCCGCGGCAGCCTTTATATACGGCTTGCCTGCCGGCTTGTAGCCAGTGACATTTACTTGAGTTTTCCGCCTTTCGGTGGTTCTCCTGGATTGGTTCTTAGTGAACCAATCCCATGCAGACCTTTCTGGCCAATCACATTTGAGATATCTGGAGTAAACCATTTTATACAAAACAATCATGAATTGAAATAACAAGAGTGCACTAAGCCTATCCCATTCATTTATTTTTCTTTACATTCTTCTTCCGATTTACACTAATCATCCTCTTCTTTCTTGCCTTAGAAATCATTTCTGTCTCTTTCATACTGAAATGAGACTCTTCCCACTCCATCATCCTCTTTTCTGTCTAGTTTGGGGAAACTCTTTCTTGAAGAACTTGCTTAATTAGCTCTCTCTCTGAGTGACAGGAAAACTCCAAAGAAAGTACTGATTAGAGAAGAGTATCTGATTGAGAGAGATCTTCAGTGTGGGATGTCTTGCTGCAGGTGCTTAAGGGGCAATTCCTATAACACATTCGCAGCAAAAATATTTGTCATTAAATCATGAGACTTGTGACTGAATAAAGAATGTTGACAAGGATGAAAGTCCTAACAGGTTTGTGATTCAACTTATTTTCCCAAGGAACAGATGGTAGTTCCAGGTTTTTAATATCAGGTTTTACATTGTGAATCTTTAGTGAAGTAATTCAGGTTTTATACGAACAAACAAAAATATCAGTTTATTGCATCCAGTTAGTGGAGTAAAAAACATTTCAGCTTGTATAGTCAGTTGCTATGCTTAGCAAATGATGGAGAGGCTAATAGTAATACTTTTGCATAATAGCCATATTCAAAATTATTTTTCTTAATTCTATATGACATATTGAACTGAACCAGAAAGCTTCTTAAGATAATTATCTATTTGTCTTATATGAAGCATAATTTTGATCCATTCTATTAGTTTGATTTTATGAAAGGAAATCATTACATTGTCAAGTATACTTTATGATCAGCTGCTGAAGAATATAAGGGCATAATATATTAGATTTTTGTACAGGGAAATAGTTATTAGAAATAAAGAACTGTAGAAATGGATATTTTAATATTTATGTTGCAGACAATTTAGAACAATAAAACATTATCCTAGAGGATATTGATAATTTTTAAAAGAAAATGGAAATTGAGTAATTTTACAGAGTTGGTAACCCTATAAGAAGCCAGTTGAGTCCCATTTCCTGCAATGCTATGTAAGGATATTATGGGAAATTAAAATAGTGTTCTGCAAGCCAATCCATTTACAGAAGACACAAGAAAAATAGTAACAGTTAAGGACTATCCTGGGGTGCTATATCCTGGAAATTTCACTGAGGTCTAAATCTTCTGTAACTATTCTATTCATGCTTCTTTCCAGCTGGTTGTTGCATATTGACCTTTTAGCAGCAAATACTCTCCCTTTTTTTCCTTCACTGTTCCTCTTGCAGCATAATCTATCCCAAACTTCGTAGACTGTATTTTCTACAGCTTTCTAAAGGAGTGGTTAAAGTTCAGTATTGCAGGCAATCTCTGCCCACAGCCTGGAGTTTGATTGTGACGGGGCTCAGCTTCCCATCCCAGGTTAATAAAATGAGGACCAGACTGTTGGGAAAATATGCAAGTAATGCTTACATTGTAAACTGCCCAAAGAATGCTGCTCAATGCCATGGGACTGTATGTAAGTCAAAATGCTATTGCTGTTGCTAAATGTGTGTTGCCCATCTGGCATTTCCATCTAGCACCCAGGTTTTGCAAATTATAGTCTTAGTATTTTCTTCAGAAATGACATATGTACATTATGCTGCTTCAACCAGCCATATGCAGCATATTATTGGTAGCATGATTGCTCTCAAGAATAAATATATCCTTTAAAAATCTTTATTTGCCTTAAAATTCCATGTTCAACAATACACTGAATATCCAATTCAGTGGATTCTTTATCCAATCCTTTCATTATCTATTCTAATATTTTCAGAAATTCAGACTTCATATAGTTAAAGAGCTACCCTCAATGGTGGGATGCAACCTTTTTTACTACCGGTTCTATGAGAGAGCACTTTGCACATGCATGCACCTAATGTGCACTGTGTGTGTGTGTGTGTGTGTGTGTGTGTGTGTGTATAGCAATCAAAAATCACCAATTTTGAGCTTCAAACAGCTGAGGCATGGCAATCTGCTCTGCCGCACGAATCAGCTGAGCTCAAAACCAAGGAATTAAGGACAGGAAAGGGCAGGTAAGTGGGCCCAACTGCTCACCAGCACTACCAGTTCGCTAGGACTGGTGCGAACTGGCAGCATCCCACCACTGGCCTACCCTCTTCATTCCCAAGTCAATAGATCTGTTCCACTGAATATGTTGTTTCTCTAAAATGAAACAAACAAGGCAGTACCTCATTTTGTTGAATGGTGAGGTAGAGTCAATCAGCCTATGTGACAATTTTAATCCCCCTAAATCATTATTTCTTGGTAGTTGCTTAGGAAGTCAAAATATGAAAGGCTTAACACACATGAAAAGTATATTCTTCTTTGCTGATGAGGAAATGACTATTGTGATTAATACTTCAAAAAGGCAATTCCCTGGTGCATAATTCTCATTATGAAAAGTTATTCAGACTATCAACAAATTTCAATCATAAAAATTATTTGAATAAATTAATCTTTATTACAGTCTTTGGCCAAACTGGTAGAATACAAAATCTTTCATGAACAGATGAACAGAAATATGCATTCTTATTTGTGTGTGCATGCGCAGTGATTTGTTTATATTACTAATAACAGAGAATTGGGCTAACCAGCCTGGAAGTATCAAATGTAATCTTTGTTTATAATAGGAATTAACAGTTGATGGACCCTTGAGTCAAATATTTGCCTAATTTTTTTGGCAGCAGCATAGAATTTTGCCATATTGAGAATAATTTCCTGTTTCAAATCTGCCAAATATAAGTGGATATAAAATTCATTAAATCTATCTAATTCACTAAAAGGGTACAGACAACAACAGAATGAACAATGAAAGATAACATGACTCACTCTTTCACATGCACAGGGTCGCTCAATAAGAGCAACATCTTCCTTTTGGCAGCACTAAGAGAAGAGCATTAAAACATGCTGTGTGAATGCTCTATGTTGTTTCAAGATTCAAATATATTTCAACACAATTCTGTTTAAATCTTCAAAAATTGGAAGAAGGAGAAATACCATTACAGGAAGAAATTATTAAGAAAATATTGGAATGTGCTGAGATGAGTAGATTGACATTTGAAATTAGAGAGCAAGAAGATAAACAATTTTATGAAATTTGGGATCTTTTTTATCAATGGCTAGATGATAAAATACGATAATAGAACATTAATATTATATCTATAAAGGATTTTTAGGATTGATTTGTTATGATTATATGATTGGTTATAGAATAAATTGTTTAAAGTATTGTTATCTCACAAAGCATGAATGATTAAAAGTATAGTCAAAAAATTTTTCTTTTTTTCTTTTTTTTTAGTAATATTAGGATATGGATGGACAATATGAATTGTTATGCAATATAATTGTAATTGACTATAAAATGAATGCACAAAACTGATGAACCAACCGACACACCGGAAGTATATATGAGAGCAGATGTTTTTAATGTTTTGTATGTTATGTGTGTTTGTAGAAAATTAATAAAACTCTTTTCAAAAAAAAAAAAAACCTCTTTCCCTAGTCGAATAGGAATTGTCTGGAATAAATATAAAACTCTAGGCAATATATTCATCTTAATTGTAGATATTTTCCCAATGAATGATAGTTGCAGTTGTTCCCATTTTATCAAATCTGTCACAATCTGCTGTTTGAGTTTAACATAGTTGTCTTCCTTCAGTGTACTACATCTTGGTGTAATATGTATCCCTAAATATTTAACTTTGTTCATAACTTGTTTTTTAAAATTTATTCCAACTCTTTCTTTCATTTTGCTGACATATTCTTTGTTAATATCTTTGTTTTGTCTTTATTTATTCTCAAACCTGCTACTTTTCAATAGTCTTCTATTTTTTCTATTAATTTGGGTGTTGTTTCCAATGGGTCTTCTAATATCATCTGCAAAAGTTTGCAATTTATACTCCTCCTTTTTAATTTTCATTCCTTTAATTTCTTCTCTGATATTCCTATTCAACACTTCCAATGTTAACACAAACAGCAGAGGTGACAATGGACAGCCTTGTCTTGTCCCTTTTCTTATATCTATAGATTCTGTTAATTCTCCATTCACCATCACCTTTGCAGTTTGTTCATATTGTTTCAATGGCTTGGATAAATTTTTTACCCAAGCCCATTTGTGTCAATTAAAGTAAAATAAATCACCAACTCACATTGTCAAAGGCTTTTTGTGCATCTAGAAACATCAAGGCCATTTGCTTCTCAGGATGTGCTTCATAATATTCCAAAGTATCCAAAATAATTCACATGTTGTCTTTGATTTGACTCTTTGGCAGAAATCCATTTTGATCAGTATGAATGAAATTATTTAAGTATCTTTTTAATCTTTCTGCCAAAATTGAAGCAAAGATTTTATAGTCTTGAGTTCAATAGAGATATAGGTCTATAGTTTTTGACAGGTCTGTACCTTCCTTCGGTATAAGTGTAATGTATGCTTCTGATCATATTTTTGGTATTCTTTACTTTAACATAACTTCATTCATAACTTCTAAAAGATGAAAATTCAATGTTTCCTGGAAAGTCTTGTAAAATTCCACTGGCAAACCATCTGGACCTGGTGCTTTCCCAATATTCTGTTTTATTAAGGCTTCTGTTAATTTCATCATTTTTATATTTCCTTCTAACATTGTTTCAATATTTTTAGGTATCTGAGGTAAGTCCGCTTTCTGTAGATATTGCTTAACTTTTTCTTCTTGAATATTCTCTTGAAAGTACAGTTTTGTACTTTTGTACAGTAGTACTCTTGTATAATTTTTTTCTTCTCTTCATTTCTATAGCAAACCTGTCCTTTATTTATTAATTGACTAATTCTTCTTGCTTCTCTTTCCTTTCTCAGTTTGTAAACTAGCCACCTGCCTGGTTTGTTTGCATCTTCAAAGTAGTTCTGTTTGGCATTTTTAATTTTTTGTGCTAATTCCTCTATTTTCCATTAGCCCCATTTTATGTTTAATTATATCCATTTTATTTTAATGGTTTTTTTGTGGGGATTTCTGTAAATCTTTTTCCAATCTTTTATAATCTTCCTCTAATGTTGTGAATGTCTTTTTCTGTATTATGTTTCTTCTCCTAGTATAATCTATTATCAAGCTTCTTGTGTCGGCTTTCATCGTGTCCCAGAGATTCTGTAAAGATGTATCCTCTCTTCTATTTTCTTTAAAGAAGAAAATAAGTTCTTTCTCTATTTTCTTCTTTAAAGTTCTTTCTCTATTTTCTGCTTAAAGTCTTTTTCTTTTAATATCGTACTATTTAAGGTCTATCTAGATCTCCTCTTGTATACTTTCCAAATAACTGACACTGGGTTATGTTCTTCCCGAGTGCTTGTTTCTATTTCAATCTGTCGTACATTAGTCAATAATTCTACTGATATCCATATCATATCTATTCTAGACCAGGATGTATGCCTTTCAATAAAAGGTATATTGCTTACTTTCTGCATTACTCTCTCTCCATGCATCTTTTAATTTAAATGCTTTTGTTATTCGAAGGAAGGATTTTGGTATCTTTCTAACTTTCTTTGTTGTTTTCTGTGTTTTATAGTCCAACAGGTCATTAATTATTCCATTAAAATCTCCCATCATACAAATATTAACATTGTCTAATTCAATTATTTTTGTATGTAATTTTCTATAGAATTCTTCTTGTTTATCATTCGGGGCATAAATTGCAATTAGAAGTGTTTCAATGCTATTATCCATTATTTCCACCATCAAAATCCTTACAAAATCCTTACATAACTAATCTGTGTAGATTAGTTCTGCCAAAATTGTTTCTTTAATATATAATACCACACCTCTCTTTTTGGACTGTGCCAGCGACGTAAATAATTTCCCTAGTTTTCTTTGTTTTAGTATATCTTCATGTTATTTTTTAATATGTACCTCTTGTAAGCAGATTATGTCAAATTTTAATTTTTCTAATTTGTAAAATACTTTCCTTCTTTTAGTGGCCAAATTAAGTCTGTTAATCATAATTTTCTTTCATCCATGTTAAGCTTTAAAAGAGGGTTTTATTGCTCTAGTAGATCTCAATTCTCGTTGTTCTCTGGGTTCACTGCCTACTGCACCTTCTTTTTTTTCTTTTTCAATCACTACTATACATTCCTCTTGGAATTCAGTTAGTGACTCTTCCTTTCTTACTTCTTCCTCCTTCCTCTAAAGTATTCTAAGTAGAACAGCTCAGCTTTTTCAACTGTCAATTCTGTGTCTTTGTTCCTGCCATGTGAACAAGAGGCCTTCTGTCATCAACCATCTGTAGTTTACTCCTCTTTTAAGTAACTATTTGGTCAAAAATAAATATTCTCTTCTCATCTCTCTTACTCTTCTTGGTATCTGTTTCAGCACCACAATTTCTTTATCTTTATTTTTTCATGTTTTCTCTCGCAACCTGGATTGTCTGTGTCTTAATAATCTTCTTAGTAAATCTAATGTGAACTTCTCTTGGTAGTCTATTCCTCACTGTATATCTTGTATAGACACAAAACACTTCGTCCATCCCATCCATCATCTTTTCTTTGATTATTTCCAGTGCTTCTGGCAATATTTCTGCCATTATTTTAGCAAAGTTTTCACCTTTTCCTTCTTCTATATTTTGAAACCTTAGATAAAATTCCGATTTATCTATTTCCCATCCTAATGGTTCACATATGCCCTTCTCGACATCACTCAATCGAATGTCAATGTCTCCAATTTTCTTATCTCTTTCTATATCTTCTTCAATTTTTTAAAATCTGTCTTCATATTTTATCATCATCTGTTAAATATTTTCCACTTTCTCATCTGTCTTTTCAATTTTTTGCTCAATCTTCTGAATTCCTTGCATAATTATCTGTAATGTCACTTCCTTCTCTTCTCTTTTTCCTGTTGTAATATTGTCTGTATTGATCATTGTCTTCTAGATGGTGAGGGAGTTGGTATCAAAGAAGCAGGAGCTGATTTCATTCGATTCATCTTGTAATGCTTATCTGTAAAGAAAGAGAGAAAAAAAAAAGAGAAAAAAAAGATGAAGGCAAACAGTTGCCACTCCAAAGGAAAAAAGGAAAAAGAAAATCTTCAGGCACTTGTATACCTTAATCCAATTAGTTGCAATGGTATATGTAAAAAGTAAAAAATCAAAGATAAAAAGGAGGAAAAGAGAAATATATTATATATTCTTCTTAATAAACAAAAAGAAAGCAAAAATAAAAGATTTACATTTTAGTTCCTGGTTTAAAAAGTCAAAGTCCAGTTAAAAAGAAAAAAAACTAATCAGTGGGGAGGGGTAGAAAGAGAGACTGAAAGTAAAAAGCAATTATGATATAAAATAAGCCTCTGCCACCAAATATCCAAGGCTCTTTGATAAATCAGCTCAGAGTTTTTCAAGGTCACTTCAGTCTTCTTTCTTTCAACTTCAACTCCAGACTCCAGCTTTCTGTTCACAAATGAGCATCTGTATAAACAAACTGCCATGCTCATCTGTATCTTTTCCAATGCAAAGCACAGAGTCCTTGATTGTAACACAAACTAATGGAAGAAAAAAGAAACAGCATATCCGAGCCTCTGGGCAGCAGTGCTACTTATTTTCCTTCATTTTCACTTCCCACTCCTAACTCTACAGCCAGGAACTTAAAAAAAAATAAAATCTTTTCCCTTTTTTTAAAAAAGGAGAAAAATAAATCTTAAATCAAGCAGAAGAGTATTTAATAAAAAAAAGAATTTTCAAAAGGATTGTTTTTAAAAAAGGAGAAAGAAATACAAACAGAAATAAAAAGATTAAAAATACCAATCCAGTTTAAAGTTAAACAGCTTTGCCAAGTTCAAAATTCCAATAAAAAGGGAAAAAAAGAAAAAAAAATCACTTTGACAATTAATCATGCCGCTTAAACTCTTTTTTCTTCACTTTTAGTCCACTTTAATTTATTCAGGGTGTTCTGTCCAAGAAATAATAAGTAAAAGTTCATCTCACCAAACTGACACATTTTCTTTCCAATTTCTTCCGTTCCGGAGCTGTCCCAGCTTCAGCAGCTGCCTCTCTGCCGCTGGCAAAATGGCTTTTCCTGGATCAACCAGGGATTTTGTGGTATCCCTGGGATCAACAGGACATGCCCTTATCAATCACCATCTCTACAGGATGGCTTAGGTCCATAGGGACCGACCAGCAACTGAGATATCAATGACGATCTTGGAGGATCAAGTTTGCCCATTGTATCACCGCGATGCCAGCTCCACTTTCCCCCTAAATTCTCCTATTCAAACCCAGACTATAGGAAGAAATTTTTTTAAAAAACTTAATAATATACTTTTCTAGCATGAAGTAAAGTTCGTTTGTATAAGTATGTTGCTTTTGAGGAAGGAAGCGAACATTGTTAAGCAACAGTCTATGATTAATGATCAAATGCTGGATTGTTTTGCTTGGTCAGTTATGTACCTGGTCAATTTTATCAAATGTTCAGTATAACAGAATAAATATCCTGTATTCTAATATCAACCAGACACATCACCCTGCCAACAAAAAGTGCGTATGGTCAAAGCTATTGTTTTCTAAGTTGCAATGTATGGCTGTGAAAGTTGGACCATAATGAAGAGTGAGTGCCAAAGAATTGAGGCCTTTGAACTATGGTGCTGAAGAAGACTCCTGCAAGTCCCTTGGACTGCAAGGTGATCAAACTGGTCAGTCCTAGAGGAGATCAACCTTGACTGCTCTTTAGAAGGCCAGAACCTGAAGATGAAATTCAAATACTTTGGCCACCTAATGAGAAGAAAGGATTCACTGGAGAAGAGCCTAATGCTGGGAAAGATTGAGAGCAATAGAATAAGGGGACAACAGAGAATGAGGTGGCTGGATGGAGTAACTGAAGTAATAGGCATGAGCTTAAATGGAATCCGGGGGATGGTAGAGGACAGGAAGGCCTGGAGGAACATTGTCCATGGGGTCACGATGGGTCGGACACGACTTCATGACTAAGAACAACATTCTAATATTTATTGTAATTTATATACCAATTCTTAAATAAGTTTAAAGTTTAGATGGATCATACCAGCCAGGGTTATCTGTAGCTCATACTGTGTAATTTGAACCACAACTAGTTTCAAAAGGCACACAGACCTCAAAGTACATTTAGCTGGTATTGAAATCAATCACATTTAACACACTGGTCACAGTGTATTTAAGTGGAAATAGATGGATCAGGAAAGTTTTAATTAATACGGAAGGTTACAGATGAAATGTTATACTCTAAATACAGAAAATTGGATTATACATCTGGCTGAATACTGCCCTGCACTCATATAACTCATCATGAATAACATTAAGGTCATATATACATTAGATAAGCCATGATGGTATGTAAATTAAGAAATTATATTAAAATCATTAATGAAATATATTGAAAGATTATAACTTTAATTTTTAAAATCAATAGGAATGTTGGGCATTAAGCCTAGAGAGTAAGGGCCAATGTTAGTTCTGAAGAAAGCACTTTTCTGAGCACTACAAGAAAAAGCCATTATTCATGTTTCTCTAAGAGACAATGACCTCAAAAAACATTCTATAAAAGAGAGTAAGTGGTCAGTCTCATAGCAACTTAAGCAGTTCCTTGAATAACCAGTCAATAAGCTGTTTATACTTTCAGAAGTCAACATCAACTCCTTAAACTGAACCCCACTGCTTATCTTTCAATATCAGTGTGGTAGGACCTTGATCTTCTTTTCCTGTACATGAGCCATACTTATATTTAATGAAGGCTAAACAAAATTAACAGTGACTGATTCTGTTTCCATTTTTTCAATGCTTCCAAAAGACAATTATACTGATTCCTTTTGATATGTTTATTGTGGAGCAAAGAATGAGACCTTAACACTAACCTCTTCCTTATTCTTTTGTGGAAAGTCTATAAAACCCAGTTATTTCTTGGATGCTGAGATTGTTTGTTTTCTTGTTATATTGACTATGCTTATATTTTAAAATAATGTAAGCCATCTAAAATACTGATTGGATTGAAACACATGCAATTTATAAGAGAGGAAGAAAGAGCCCTGGACATTATTGCCTTCTATTTGTATACCTTCTATCTTTTCCCTTTTTAAAAATCATTTCACTATACAAACATTCCTTAGAGACAAAAGAATTGTATTGCTGTATATTTTAATAAGTGTTGATAGCTCTATAAAACTGTATGCACTTGTTAGGATCATCTTGCACAGTAGAAAATTGTTTGACTCAGACAATAGACAAGGTTAGTTGCTCATTGGAACAGAAATCCATATGTTGACCTTTATAGATTACTGTTTTGATGGAAATGCATTTCAGCCTTTTGCAAGTTCATTTATCTTTTGATTTAAAATGAAAACCATTTTGCTTATTAGGAGACAGCTGTTTAGTTAAGTAAATGACTCATAGAAGCATATTTATGGTATATAACTAATTTTCAAACTTTAGAAACTTTAAAAGGAAATAGAAAAGAGCAGATGCTTGTTAACAGTATCCTGAAGAGTGTTTCCAGAAAGTTGTTGAATAGCTCTTAATTTAAAGACTAAATTATACAAAGCTGGAAATTCCCAAACATCGAAATGTTATGGTTGTGATTATACCTCATCTACTTCATAATTATCTGTTTTGTATAGCTCATGATTACATCATTTTGAATAATAAAAACGTCCTGGATTCAATGTTCAATAAATATGGTTGTTTGCCTCATTAGCAGAGGATATTGTTTTTGATTCACATTTTTCTCAACTAAGTAATCTCTCCAGTGAGGTGGGAAAAAGGGCAGTTTAAAACTTATCATAAACAATAATAAATACTAAAAATACTCAGTCTGATCGAACTTCCTGAATTATGTTTGTGAAAGCATCTTCCGCTGTTTTATTTGCTGATTCAATCTAAAATATCATAGGTTCGTGATCTACCAACAGTTCCAACTTACTCCTATATATCTCCAAATTTCCACTTTTTAAGCAAACCTATGTCTGTCTCAGACCAGTTCCACATAGTTCCAAATAGTTTTAGAAGTTTGTAGATATACATAATCAAGTAGCTTCTGAAGCAAGACATACAAATGTAGATATGTAGACAAAAAATAACTTGGTTATTTGATCCTGAATTGCATTGGGAGTCAAGATGAAAGCAGAGTTTGTCAAGATAGAAATGTCAGTTTTACCAACAGCCTATAATGAGACAGCTTCAAAACTAAGGTGAACAACTTTTTTACAATGAGAAGGAGGACACAAATAAAGTGAAGAAAAAAAATGAAACTACTTGCGGGTGATGTACTCTTGCCTGCGGTGCACTCTTGCCCGCGATGTATTCTTGCGTCTGGCGCACTTTTGCACGCAGTGCACTCTAACATGCAGTGCACTCTCTCAAAACAATTCTCCTGTGTGGAGCCCATGCATCTCATAATCGCGTCTCGCCACACTGTACCGAGCCTTCATGTTGTACCGAACCTACTGAATCATCATGTCAAATACAAATACATCACATCACACACAATGGATAGAATCGGCATCGATCAAATACAGAGATTTACAGATTAGTCCTCAAATATCAAAAAGGAGGACATGTAGCAGGACACTTTTCGAGGGAAAACAGAACTTACAAAAGGAGGACTATCCTCCCTAAAGGAGGATGGTTCATCACCTTATCAAAACCCAGAAGCAAAAGGAAGAACTCCATTTAGGCACAAGAAAAGCTCTTCAATCAAGACAATAGACTCACAGTGGAGAGGAATTAAGAGGTGATGTCTTCATTCTTGGTAAATGCAGAAACTGGTGTAGCATGTCTGGGTATGAGGCATAGAAGTTTCTGCATTTTTTAAAAATAGATGGCATGGTGTTTGGCTGCAGAGTGAGTATGCTATAAAATCTAGCAATATAAAATATATAATGCAATTTTCCCAGTCAAAACTAGATGTCAGTGGTGTGATTCTCAGTAATATCTCAGGAAACAATTTTATTCTTTAGAATTGTGATGTTTGCTTACCTTTGGGAACACACATGAGCTTATGAGAATGAGACTGCTTCAGTGACTTAGGAACAAGAGATTTTCTTGATATTTCCTCCCCCCTCCCCACTATTTGCTATTATAGAATAGAATAGAATACTTTATTGGCTAAGTTTGATTGGACACACAAGGAATTTGTCTTAGTGTAAAAACTCTCAGTATACATAAAAGAAAAGATACGTTCATCAAGAATCATAAGGTACGACACTTACCTTGACTAATGATAGTCATAGGGTACAATAAGCAATCAAATCATAGTAGAAAACAGTCAGTATAAATCATAAGTATACAAGCAACAAAGTTAAAGTCATACAGTCACTCGTGGGAGGGGATGAGTCATAAGGAGTGATGACAAGATTAACAGTAATAGTAGTGCAGACTTTGTAATAGTTGAACAGGGTTGAGAGAATTATTTGTTTAGCAGAGTGATGGCTTTCGGGAAAAAAACTGTTCTTGTGTCTGGTTGTTCTGGTGTGCAGTGCTCTATAGCGTCATTTTGAGGGAAAGAATTGAAACAGTTTGTTAAGCCTGGGTTCCCCAACCAGGGTTAGGTAGACAAGCTAAACA
>BLBF01000002.1:60011119-60071316 GCA_015471245.1 Laticauda colubrina | reverse complement strand
TGATTCCAAGCAGTAATCAGGCATCATCAAAGCCAGAGAGAGAGAGAGCAAGCCGTAGTATTGCTACTTTTAAATGGTTTTCATAACCACTCCCACAATTGCTATTTCACAGTTAAAGCTGCATACACTAACTATGATTCATAGTTATTATTTCACCTAAACCAGTTAGGGTAAACAATGTTATCCCTAACACAGTTTATGTCCGGGATGTGAGGGGTCTGTAAATATTTCCACAGCCCTCTTTTTGACTCGCGCAGTATACAGGTCCTCGATTGAAGGCAGGTTGGTAGTAATTATTTTTTCTGCAGTCCTAATTACTCTCTGAAGTCTGTATCTATCCTGTTGGGTTGCAGAACCAAACCAGTCAGTTATTATTTGTATCCTGACAATAGGATGGCTTCTTTCCTCTAAAGCTGATGGGTATTGTAAACACATGTTTGGAAGTTGCCAGGACTTTACTACTGATAATTAGGGGCCTTTCAACTTCTCTTTTTCTCCAGTTGTTTTTGTTAGAGGACTAGGTATGCAAGTTAAATACGTTGACTCATAGATGATTGAGTGGAGCTAGTTTCATCTTATGCATGACTGGGCCTATTTTGATTCAATTTAACCCCACTAGGGAAGGTTGATGAATCAAATAACGTTTTATTGGTATTCCCATAACATACATTAACTTCCCTCCACTCATCGACCCAGTTAAGCATGTTATAGAACAAAGTCATTGACTGATTCACACATGGCCTGAATAGTACTGAAATGGCTGTGTTGATGGGTATCTGTTGCATAGTCCACCATGACAGATACCTTAAGAGATAACACAAATAACATGATTTGTATTATTGAGTTGCATTTTGATACAGATTACATAACTGCATCTTTCTACAATAAAGCCATTGATGCATTTGTCATCATACTGATATGATGCTATAACAAATGCCTAGGTCTATATGTTTGCTTTTACCCATGCTGTTCTGGTAAAATAAGAAAATATGTATTTATGTTATGTAGAATTAATGTCATAGTCACATCTTATACAAATAGCATCAATTTCTATGGTTGTTTCAAGAATGAACAAGATGAAAGGCATAATAACCTGGCTTCCAGGATTTTTATGTTGTTTTGAGTATTGTGGTAAACTCACATTTGGATGAGAAGACCAGCAGTGAGTAGCAAGTTTCAGAATTGCCAGATGACCTACTGCCCAAGGAGCTGTCAGTAGAAAAGATGGGGCTGTTTTGAAACCAGTGGCCCAGTTACCACCAGTCTCTCAAGTTGAGGCATCTGTGCTGGCACCCCCTTCCAGTACAAAAGGAGCAAAGCAAATGACCAACTTTGGGGCTGCTTTAAATGAAGAAGAGCAATGTGCTCAAGCTCCTCCATTGGCAAAAATCATTTGTTAATCCAGACTCTGTGGGCCTGGACTCCCAACTTGAAATCTTGTGACTTTGACTTTGGATCTGAACTGACTGATGAACTTTCTACATTATTTGGACTCTTGGACTTCACTTGACCTCTCTTAGGGCTACAAGTTTGGATTGGATTTGACAAATTTGCTGGGGGGCTTGTTTCTCTACTGTATGAGCATGGTATTTGCATCCACATTTCTTTTGTTTATTTACTTCATAAAACTTACAGTAAAGTTTTCAAACACCTTTCTGTGCTCTTGTGTGTGCTTGGCCTCGGATAGGACAATGAATAACAATAGGAAATGGAAAAGTGAACAGTATGAAAAATGTTCATTTTATTTCTGGACTCGTGAATAAGTTTTGGACAACCACGAGATAACATCGATGACTTTTCTGTAATTCTTTACTCCTATCCAATCTCATCTGGGTTTTTATAGTCTAAATATAGAACCCCTGTTCTTGAATAGTGAAATTACCATACAGTACTTGAAACCACAGGAAAATGGGACAGATGATATAATTAAGAACTGAATTGTTTTGTTGCATTACCTCACTTGCTTAAGTAAACAAAGTAGGTAGTCTTCATTGAATAATAAAATTGGGACCAACAACTTGGTTGTTAAATGAAGGAGTCACTAAGTGAAACTGTTATGCTTGTCTTACTTCAGTTTTTCCTAGCTTTACAAAACTGGGAAGCTCATAAATGCAAGGATCTGTCATAAAATTAATTTTCATCACTGCTTGCTTCAAAATAGTTTGACCGCTACAAATACAGTATGGGAGATGATTCCTTGTTTAGAGATGATTAGGAGACCTGGAAAGCTAATCATGATGAGGAGGTGTGTTCCAGCTTTTTTACTGCATTTTTGTGTTCATCCAGGCGGGTACTTATTCTTCTATTGGTTTGTCCAATGTATGTGGCCAGGCATGATGTACAGGGAATTTCGTATATGCCTTGGTTTTCCAGGTCAATTTTATCTTTGGGATTTCTTCAGATGGCTGCTATTTTTTTGTCTGTTTTGAAGGCAGTTTTGAAGTGATGCCTGTGTAGCATCTTACTGATTTTATCTGTAGTACCTCTTATGTAGGGCAAGACAGCTGTTCCATAGGTCTGTTGGTCTTCTAGGTCTCTGTTATGTCTTGGTGTGTTTTTGTGATTTTGTTTTTTTGGAAGCCATTGGCTGTCAATACTTCAGTCAGGGTGCATAGTTCAGTCTTTATATGTGTCTTGTCTGCCAGGCGTTTGGTTCTGGTAATTAGTGTTTTAGCCACTGAATTTATCTGTGCTGGGTGGTGGTGGGATTGGGTGTTGAGGTAGCGGTTAGTGTGTGTTTTCTTCTGGTATATGGTGTGTCCCAGTGTGCCATCTGTTCTTTTGTAGATTAGTACATCTAGGAATGGTAGTTGTTTGTTCATTTCCATTTCCATGGTGAACTTGATTTTGGGCTGTGTGTTGTTTAGGTGTATTAGGAAATCATTTAGGTTTTCTTTTCCATGGGGCCAAATCACAAATGTGTCATCGATGTATCTTAGCCATAGTTTGGGTTTGTGGGTGGCATTAGCCAGGGCTCTGGATTCGAATTCTTCCATGAACAGGTTTGCAATGATGGGTGACAGTGGTGATCCCATAGGGGCTCCTTCAATTTGTTTGTATCTTTGTCCTTTGTATATGAAATATGTGTTGGTTAGGCAGTGTTCTGTTAGTTCCATGAGGTCTTTAGCTGGTTGGTATTTATTTTTGATGATTTCAAGAGTTTCTTTTATTGGGACTTGAGTGAATAGTGAAACCACGTCGAAACATATAAGCAGATCTTCTTGTTCCACGTGTAGATCTTTAATCATTTCTAAGAAGTGGTATGAGTTTTGTACATATGAAGCTGCGGTTTCAGCATAGGGCTGTAGTTGTTTTGCTAAGTATTTAGCTAGGTTTTGTAATGGTACTCCTATGGAGCTGACTATGGGTCTGAGAGGTATGCCTTCTTTGTGTATTTTGGGGAGGTCCAACACATGAAAACCACAGGTCACAACATCAACTTCAATGGCACTAAAACTCTAGCCACTATAGAAAACCCCAACCACAGAATCATCAGAGAAGCCATAGAGATTGAAAAAAGATCTGAAAGCATGAATAGAAGATATGATTCCAGCAGACTGTCAATCATTTGGAAAACTGCACTCTCAAATGGAAAGATCTCCACAACACAAAACACACAAACACCTAAGCACAGACAGACTCACTCTGATGCCTCCAACTCAAACATCCCTACACCTGAGCACAGACAGACTCCCTCTGAATCCTCCAACTCAAACACCCCCCTACCAGGCACCCAGGTGAAACCCAACTTGCTAATGAATAACAGCCGTCCTTTCACACGAAGCCAAGCTGCACTGAGAGCCTCCAACACAAGAACAGAGGGTTGCCATCCAATCAAAGCCACAAAACAGACAGAAGAAACCAGAAACACCAATCAATCAAACTCCAAGTCCAATGAACACAGACCCAGGCTCCTAGCCAATCAGAATGGACCAGCCTCAAATTTGAAACCAGGAACTGTGAGACACACATCCATACAGAAGCCTGATGATGGCAGATGAGATTCTGCTGAAACGTTGCTACAACTTTAACAGAACTACAATGACGTGGGATAATACCCAAAGGAAGCTGAACAGCACACATGTAAGTACCCGCGAAAGTCTAAAAAAACAAATATATATATATGTGTGTGTGTTTGTGTGTGTGTGTGTGTGTGTGTGTGTATGTTTGTTGTTTTTTAAGTTATCACGGCTACTTACATGTGTGCTATTCAGCTTCCTTTGGGTATTATCCCATGTCATTGTAGCTGTGCTTTTAAAGTTGTAGCAACGTTTCAGCAGAATCTCATCTGCCATCATCAGGCTTCTGCATGGATGTGGGTCCGGGTCTCACAGCCATTGGTTTTAAATATGAGGCTAGCCTATCCTGATTGGTTGGGAGTCTTGGTCTGTGTTTATTGGACTTAGAGTTTGTTTGATTGGTGTTTCTGGTTTCTTCTGTCTGTTTTGTGGCTTTGATTGGCTGGCAACACTCTGTTCCTGTATGGGAGGCTTTCAGTGCAGCTTGGCTTCGTGTGAAAGGATGGCTGTTATCTATTAGGAAGCTAGGTTTCACCTGGGTGCTTGGTGGGGGAGTGTTTGAGCTGGAGGCATCAGAGGGAGTCTGTTTGTGCTCAGGTGTTTGCCTGGCTTCTGGTGTGGAGATCTTTCTATTTGAGAGTGCAGGCTTCCAAATGATTAACAGTCTGCTGGAATCATCTCTTCTATTCATGCTTTCAGGTCTTTTTTCAATCTCTATGGCTTCTCTGATGATTCTGTGGCTGGGGTTTTCTATAGTGGCTAGGGTTTTAGTGCCATTGAAGTTGATGTGTGACCTGTGGTTTTCATGTGTTGGACTAGTGAGGAGGTGTGTTCCAGCTTTTTTACTGCATTTTTGTGTTCAGCCAGGCGGGTATTTCTTCTTCTATTGGTCTGTCCAATGTGTGTGGCCGGGCATGATGCACAGGGAATTTCGTATATGCCTTGGTTTTCCAGGTCAATTTTGTCTTTGGGGTTTCTAAGGATGGCTGCTATTTTTTTGTCTGTTTTGAAGGCAGTCTTGATGTGATGCCTGTGTAGTATCTTACTGATTATATCTGTAGTCCCTCTTATGTAGGGCAGGACAGCTGTTCCATAGGTCTGTTGATCTTCTAGGTCTCTGTTATGTCTTGGTGTGTTTTTGTGGATCAAGCTGGTGATTTTGTTTTTGTGGAAGCCATTGGCTGTCAATACTTTAGTCAGGGTGCATAGTTCAGTCTTTATATGTGTCTTGTCTGCCAGGCGTTTGGTTCTGGTAATTGGTGTTTTAGCCACGGAATTTATCTGTGCTGGGTGGTGGTGGGATTGGGCATTGAGGTAGCGGTTGGTGTGTGTTTTCTTCTGGTATATGGTGTGTCCCAGTGTGCCATCTGTTCTTTTGTGGATTAGTACATCTAGGAATGGTAGTTGTTTGTTCATTTCCATTTCCATGGTGAACTTGATTTTGGGGTGTGTGCTGTTTAGATGTGTTAGGAAATTGTTTCGGTTTTCTTTTCCATGGGGCCAAATCACAAATGTGTCATCGATGTATCTTAGCCATAGTTTGGGTTTGTGGGTGGCATTAGCCAGGGCTCTGGATTCGAATTCTTCCATGAACAGGTTTGCAATGACGGGTGACAGTGGTGATTCCATAGGGGCTCCTTCAATTTGCTTGTATCTTTGTCCTTTGTATATGAAATACGTGTTGGTTAGGCAGTGTTCTGTCAGTTCCATGAGGTCTTTAGCTGGTTGGTATTTATTTTTGATGATTTCAAGAGTTTCTTTTATTGGGACTTGAGTGAATAGTGAAACCACGTCGAAACTTACAAGCAGATTTTCTTGTTCCACGTGTAGATCTTTGATCATTTCTAAGAAGTGGTATGAGTTTTGTACATATGAAGCTGCGGTTTCAGCATAGGGCTGTAGTTGTTTTGCTAAGTGTTTAGCTAGGTTTTGTAATGGTGCTCCTTTGGAGCTGACTATGGGTCACCAACTTGATCCACAAAAACACACCAAGACATAACAGAGACCTAGAAGACCAACAGACCTATGGAACAGCTGTCTTGCCCTACATAAGAAGTACTACAGATAAAATCAGTAAGATACTACACAGGCATCACATCAAGACTGCCTTCAAAACAGACAAAAAAATAGCAGCCATCCTGAGAAACCCCAAAGACAAAATTGACCTGGAAAACCAAGGCATATACGAAGTTCCCTGTGCATCATGCCCGGTCACGTACATTGGACAGACCAATAGAAGAATAAGTACCCGCCTAGATGAACAGAAAAATGCAGTAAAAAAGCTGGAACACACCTCCTCACTAGTCCAACACATGAAAACCATAGGTCACAACATCAACTTCAATGGCACTAAAACCCTAGCCACTATAGAAAACCCCAACCACAGAATCATCAAAGAAGCCATAGAGATTGAAAAAAGACCTGAAAGCATGAATAGAAGAGGTGATTCCAGCAGACTGTCAATCATTTGGAAACCTGCACTCTCAAATAGAAAGATCTCCACACCACAAAACAGACAAACACCTGAGCACAAACAGACTCCCTCTGATGCCTCCAACTCAAACACCCCCCCACCAGGCACCCAGGTGAAACCTAGCTTGCTAATGAATAGCAGCCGTCTTTTCACACGAAGCCAAGCTGCTCTGAAAGCCTCCAACACAGAAACAGAGTGTTGCCAGCCAATCAAAGCCACAAAACAGACAGAAGAAACCAGAAACACCAATCAATCAAACTCCAAGTCCAGTGAACACAGACCCAGGCTCCTAGCCAATCAGAATGGACCAGCCTAGAATTTGAAACCAGGAGCTGTGAGACCCACATCCATACAGAAGCCTGATGATGGCAGATGGGATTCTGCTGAAACATTGCTACAACTTTAACAGCACTACAATGACGTGGGATAATACCCGAAGTAAGCTAAACAGCACACATGTAAGTACCCGCGAAAGCTTAAAAAAACATATATATATTCATTCTTATATTCTTATATGTAACCATGTATTCATAACTATGTTTTTACTTATATCTATTATCTTGTAAGCAATCGACAAACAAAAAGGAAATTAATTTTTTTTTAAAAAGTTGTAATCTATATGAAATTCTCACTTAATTTATAAATAGATATAAATTGCCAAGCTGTGTAGTCATCGTTTTTTAACTTAAATTCATGTCAGTTAATGATGAAGTTTCCTGTTTCAGTTAGTGTCATGAAGAAAGTATTAACTGTATTATTTATATAACAATATATTCATTGTTGTAAAATTTGAAATCAGAAAACTCTAGACTCTTAATAGAAAGTGGTTCAATAAGTTCCATTTTGAATCAGTGGTCCAAATTTAAAAAAATACGTAGGTTTCGGTTTTCATTTAGCTACTATAAGTAGAAGCGACTTTGAAGCTTTAAGTTTTCATTATATTTTGGAGAACAATAACAAAAATAGCAGCTTACAATATTCAGGTTTTCCACCATAAAATTGAAATATGTGAAGTAGAATTACTTCATTATATTATAAGGTTCCAAAGTTATCTGAGATTTGTCATATAACCTTTCTCTCCAGCCTAATTAACCATTATTTCAGGGAAAAGATCTAAGAGTGATGGCCTCTTGTATCTAAAGTATATCCATACAGCAAGAGATGATAGATTTGCAAACATTTGTGATCCTAATGTGATCCTACAACTAATAAAAAGCAGTACTTAAGAAAAAGAATAATCTCTCCTCCAATCCTTATTTCAGATCTTGCAAACATGCCTTCCTCCCATTTGTGTTCTTTTTTCATTTTAAATTGTTGCACTGAAGACTTGATGATAATTTGTTGTGGAATATAAAGCAATTATGAGTCATAAATCAGTTGTATCGCAGGAAGCTTGAGAAACAAACAGTGTTTTCCATGACATTTCAATTAAATAAAATAAAGAGAAAAATTGGAATATTGTGTGGCATTATTTCTATGGATTAATCTGTTTGATTAATAATATACATAATGATACTGATGATTATACTATGGTTGTTTGGGAGTTATTTTAAATCCTTAAAAGATTCCATTATCTGCGCTGATGTTTATCTTTCTATGATCTACTCTTTAAAAAATTAACTTGCTTAGTTCAAGAAATTAACTTGGTAATAATTTTTTGCTAATCATATTTATTGTATCATTGTTACATAAATTAATTTAGGTTATCCTCAAACTCAGCTACTGGAGATTATATGACATATTTGGAGAAAAGATTGCAGAATGCATTGACAGAGGAGCAGTAAATCTTACAATAGCAATCTTATTTGCTGCTCTCTGTCTTGGAAAATTCAGGGAGTTGAAACTCAAACAATTGAAGCTGCTGAGGTAAAGCAACATTATTCTAAACAATTTTGCATAATCATCCCCAATGTTCATTTACAACAACTGTTCAAAGCTTCAGGAGTTTTGAAAGTGATTCAAGACTGGATTTCTTATGCTCATTGCAGCATCCCCTTGGTCGTGTGACCAAATTTCAGGCGCTTGGCAACTGGCATGTATTAATGACAGTTGCACTGTGCCAGGTTCCTGAGATTACCTTTTCTAACCTTTCCAGCCAGCTTCCAACAAGCAAAGACAATGCAGGAAACCAGATTCACAAGAAGACTTAACAATTGCAGTGATTTGCTTGACAGCTGTGGCAAAAAAGGCCATAAAATAGGGCAAAATTCACTTAACAACTGCCTTGCTTAGCAATAGAAATTTGGGGCTCAATTGTGGTTGTAATTTAAGGACTACTAGTATACCTTCTGTGAGCAGAACCGAAGTCATGTTGGATGGCCCATTGAATTAAATAAGGAAGTGTGTCTCAAACTGAGTAGCTCTGCTAAATAAGAAAGTGTTCCAGTTTGTGCACAAGAGAAAAAAAACAAAATGAGGCTAGAACAATGAGGAATTGTAATAAAGTGCTGAGGTGTCAGAAACCATGTAACTGCTTTTGCTAGATAGGGAGCCAGCATAAACCTTCAAAATATATGTGTCAATTTGAAAACAGAAAGAATGTGAGCCAAGCCCTCATACGAGGGGGCGGACAGTTAGGGTATAAAAATGCTGCCTGAACTTTGCTCTGTGTTCCTTCAATGCCTGAGGGAACCCATCTCTGCAGACACGTGAATAAAACCTTATTTTTCTTGGATCAACGAATCTTTTGGTGGTTTTTTATCTGCTTCCACCTCACAATTTGGCGCTCAACGTGGGCCCCGATGGAATTTTGACTGGAGAAAAGGGGCAGGGTAAGTGTGGCGCCACCGCCTCCCATTGTAGAGGGGCCCCTCCCTTGTCTCAGTTGGATCCAGGTGTAACTGCACTCAGCAGACGATCCTTGGAAACAAGAGAGAGAGAAGCCAGCCTGATGCTCTGGGAGTGTCGTTGATCACCTGAAGTGGGACGCCCACACTCCTTTCGTCTCCGGGAGACCAGGGGTGTATCAGGTGAATTTGTTGCCTTTCGGGATAGAAGAAGGGATATGCTGTCCTTAAACTCTGGGAATCCAGCGACTGCTGGAGGACAGTGTAAATCCCTGTATTGGGAATCTCTGGGAGATTGTTGGCGGGTAGCGTGAAGAATGGGAAAGGGACAAAGCAAGTGTGAGACATTCCAAGAGGGAACAGGTATTGAGATAGAAAAGAGCCCGAGAAGGCTGATTCTGACTGACTCCCCATTGGGTCAACTACTACAACAATGGTCATTGCCCCATCTGAGGACCTACACTCGGAGTCTAGAGAAAGAGAAAATGATCTACCTATGCCAATATAGGTGGCCAAAGTATCCCCTAGTAGACCCTGAGTTTCCTTACCACTGGGATCCCGAAGGGAATACCAGCACGTACTGGATAACTCAGTTGAAAGAGTATATAGTGAAACACCGGATGAAGGAGCAAATACCCTATGTGGAGGTATAGTATCATGTTCTCTTTGAAGGTCCAGTTCCACCAGAAACAGAAGTAGAACAGTTTGTCAGCAAGGTGGAGGAAAGCGAAACTGAGGACTGGATGGGGAGTCCACCGGCATCGGCTCTGGCAGTCCTGGCACCACTGCCCCTGCCGGCTCCAGTTGCCCAGGCTCCACCTCCACCTGCATATCCAGGACTCAGAAGGGAACTGGCTCAATTAAACAAGGACCTAGAGAATTTGCCTCTAGGAGGAAGGTCGGCCAATCCCATGTCGGCCTTCCCAGTCAGAGAAGTCCCAAATGGCATGAATGCGCAGGGGAATCCAGTCACCGTTTTTGTGGCTGTCCCCATAAAATCTGCTGAGTTACGGGATCTGAAAAAGACCCTTCCGAAACTCCATGAGAATGCTCATGAAGTGGCAGCACAGTTTGGAATTGTTTCTGGGGCTCATTGAATACACATACCAAAAACTGATGTATATTCTTGGACACCTTTTCACCCCCGAAGAGAGGAACCTCATTAGGAGGGCAGCAATGGCTGCCTGGGGTAGGAGACATGCAGGGCAACAGGGAGCAGTGGCTGCAGACACAAAGTTCCTCATAGCCGATCCAAATTGGAACATCAATAATAACGCTCATAGGGAGCACATGAGAGATATGAAACACATGATCATTGAAGGAATTAAATTGGCCATCCCTCAAGGGAAAAACTTGACCAAAGCATTTGAAATAACACAAAGAAAGGATGAGTCCCCGGGGGATTTCTGTGTTTGGCTCCATGAAGGGTTAACCAAGTACTCCGGAGTGGAGCCAGAAACCCCTGCCTTCGAGACTCTCCTGAAGATGCAATTTGTCACCAAAGCATGGCCAGATATCCAGAAAAAGATCTAGAAGACAGAGGGATGGACTGATTTGGGCATGACAGATTTGATGAGAGCAGCCCAACAAGTTTTTGTGAACCGAGACTCAGTTAAAACCAATCAGAAGTCTCAGATGATGGTAACTGCTGTGCAAACGGCAGCCAAGAATGAAGTTAGGAAAAACAGGGAGACCCAGATGTCAGATCCGAGGCCAAGGTGGAGAGATGAAAGTTCTCCCAGCAGGGAGTGGGGACCCCTGGTTAGGCAAGGAGGTCCAGGGGGCAATCGAGGTGGTCAATTCCAATGGCCGTCCCAGAGTAGAACTTGCTTCAGATGCGGGAAAGAGGGACATTTTGTGCGTGAATGTCCCAAAACCCCAGAGAAACGAGGCTATGCCCTATACGATTAGGGAGGTTCCGGCTCCCCAAGAGGGACCCGTGGGGAGCCATTGATAAATGTGTTCATGGGTCCTGACCATCAGGAACGGTTGTTCCTGATCGACACCGACGCAAGCCGGATATCTGTATGCGATCTGGTAGAGGGAGCATGCAGGTCAAAGCAGACTTTAAAGTGGTTGGGGTGAGTGGGAAATCCCAAGAGGTCAAGATTTTGGAAGAGGTGAGATTGGAATTGAATGATGTGGTTACTGAAACCGAAATATTGTATATTCCGGATTTAGGGGTGAACTTGCTAGGAAGAGACTTGTTGGATGTTTTTGGAATAGAATAGTGGGATAGAAGGAAGGAAGTTTGCATGTGTATGCTAACAACAGAAGATGAGGAGAAGATATCATCAGATGTGTGGGCAGGAGGTGAAGGGGTTAGTAGGATGGCAATACAGCCCTTTCAGATCAAGATACAACCAGGAATAACTAAACTGTGGACTCCACAATATTCTCTGAGTAAGAGAGGTAGGGAAGGGTTGAAACCAGTGATTGACAGATTATTGAAACAGGGACTGTTGGAACCTACTATGTCACCGTTCAATTCACCGGTTTTAGCAGTAATAAAAAAGGATGGGAAGTATAGATTGGTTAATGATTTGAGGATGATCAATGAGATAGTGGTTCCTAGATTCCCAGTGGTTTCTGATCCCAATACCATCTTGGGCCAGATCCCTCCCAAACACAAATGGTTTACTGTGATAGATCTGAAGGATGCCTTTTGGGCGTGCCCCTTGGAGGAGAGGAGGAGAGACTTGTTTGAATGGAATGATCCTGAGAGTGGAAGGAAACAGCAGTTGAGGTGGACGGTACTTCCTCAGGGATATACTGAGAGCCCTTTATTGTTTGGACAGGCGTTGGAAGAAAAAATGGTGTCATTTGAGAGAGAGAAAGGAATCACCCTAATTCAGTACGTGGATGACTTGTTGTTAACTGGGGAGAAAGAGAAGGAAGTGAGAGCGGCTTCTGTGTGTCTATTGAATTGGCTGAAGGAGCAGGGGCTGAAAGTCTCAAAAGAGAAGCTTCAGTTTGTTGAAAAAAAGGTGAAATATTTGGGACATTACATTCACCAGGGGGTGAGGTCCTTGGACCCTGAAAGAGTGAAGGTGATCATGAGCTTGGCTCCCCCCAGGAACAAGACAGAGGTGCGGAAAGCGTTGGGATTATTGGGGTATTGTAGAATCTGGGTAGACCAATTCACAGTGTTGGCACAGTTTTCGCATAGAAAGTTGCCTGGAAAGGGAGAGCGCATAGAATGGGAGGAGGGAGATAGTGAAAGGTGGGAAGAGCGAAGAAGGCTTTGTCAACCGCTCTGGTTTTAGCCTTGCCAAACCTGAAATTACCGTTTCATTTGTATGTGGCGGTGGCCCAGGGAACAGCAATTGGAGTCCTTGCCAAAAGAGGGGGGGCAGTATCAGCCGGTAGCCTTCCTAAGCAAGGGTTTGGAGCCGGTTGTGAAAGGATGGCCAGTTTGTGTTCAGGCCGTGGAAGCAACAGAGATGTTGGTGGTGGAGAGCAAAAAGTTAACCTTTGGGGGAGCTTTGGTGGTGCATTCGCCTCATCAGGTCAACTCAGTGTTGAGCCAGCTGGCTACCACTTGGATGACCGAAGGGAGGATATTGAAGTATGAAACCATTTTGAGAACCAGTCCTGATGTGGTAATAGGAACAGACAAGAATCTAAATCCAGCAGAATTCTTGGAGGGGAGAAGGCAGGCATGGGAACCGGAAGACCATGATTGTCTATTGCAAGTGGATCTCATGACGAAGGTTAGAGAGGACTTGGAAGAGACTCCATTGGAGAAGGGAGAGAGGTGGTTTATAGATGGATCTAGCAGGGTGGAAAATGGAAAGCGAAAATCTGGGTTTGCAATAGTAACCGGGGAAGATGAGGTAATAGAGAAAGGGTCACTCCCAGCTCCTTGGTCAGCCCAGAAATGTGAGTTGCTTGCCCTGACCAGAGCCTTGGAATTGGCTGAGGGGATGGAAGTAACGATTTGGACTGATTCCAAGTATGCATGGGGGGGGGTGCACACGTTTGGGAAAATCTGGAAAGAAAGAGGGTATATCAAGGCAGATGGGAAGCAAATAGAGCAAGTGCAGTTAGTAGAACAAGCCTTAGAGGTATTGCAACTCCCCAGCCGAGTATCAATTGTCCATGTGAGCGCACATCAGAAGGGGAACACACCGGAGGTTGTGGGAAACCGATGGGTGGACAAATGGGCGAAGGAAGCTGCAGGTGAGATAGAGTTGGTAATGGTATCTATACCAATACTGGAAAAGGAGGACGAGAGGGAGGAATGGGAGCCAGAGAAAAAGGAAAAGTTGGAGTTGGAGAAAGAGGGATGTGTCAAAACCCCAGAGGGATGGAAGACGTCGGAGGGAGTCAAGGTAGTGTCACCATTGTCATGAGGGGAATATTGGAGAAAGTTCATGAAGAAGGACATTGGGAACGGAGGCCTTGGTCATGTCCATTAAACCTCACTATTGGAGTCTGAGGATGTGGACGGTAGCTCAGAGCATCTGTTGGAAATGTTTGATTTGTTTGAAAGTAAATAAGAAAGCGGCATGCAAGAAAGAGATGGGAGGGTGACCCCTAGTGGGTTGGCCTTTTCAGAGGGCACAAATTGATTTCACTGAGTTGCCAGAAAAGGGGGGTTGGAAATACCTGCTTGTGATCAAAGATCAACTAACGGGGTGGGTAGAGGCTTATCCCACGAGAAGAGCCACAGCTCCCACAGTAACTAAGATCTTACTGGAACAGATTATCCCACGATATGGAATGATGGAAGCAATAGATTCAGACAGAGGAACTCATTTCACCCAAAAGGTTCTGCAAAGGGTAATGGAGGTGGTTGGGGTGAAATGGGAATTACACACACCATGGCATCCTGAATCCAGTGGAAAAAATTGAAAAAGCGAACGGGGAATTGAAGAAACACTTGACCAAACTACAACTTGAAAATGGCTTGCCATGGACAAAGAATCTTCCCTTAGCTCTACTCAGGATCAGAACTTGTCCAAGGAAAGACAAAGGGGTTTCTCCTTTTGAAATGCTGATAGGGAGACCCTATTTGGCCAAACTAGGCAATCCCATACCAGAGTTCAGGGACTTGTTCCTTCAGAAATATTTGCTGGCACTGTCTCCGTCTTTGCTTTCTCTTCACAAACAGGACTGTTGGTGCAACGACCACCTTTGGCTGGTAGCCAACACCCACACAAGGCTGGAGACTGGGTCCTGATAAAGACTTGGAGAAGTGAAAAACTGCAACCTAGCTGGGAAGGTCTGTACCAGGTGCTACTGACGACTGAATCTGCAGTCCGTACTCGGGAAGGAGGCTGGACGCATTACAGCAGAGTCAAGAAAGCACCGAAACCTGAGAAACCTTGGAAGGCAATCCCAGTGGACAGTCAGCCGCTAAAGGTAACCTTGAAGAAATAGCCAGAAGAAACCACCATGGAGATGTCGGCTGAACTCTGGAGAGGACTATTTGTTGCAACTATATTTACATTAATACATCAAAGAAGTTCACAATATGTTGGACCTGCAGGTGACTTGGGAGCAGACTTGTGGGATGAGAATGTGTTCAAAAGGATCTCAAGAAGTTCTCACATTCCTTGAACATCACAAATTGCTGGTTATGCATGCACATGCCAGGAAGAACAGGTGAAGGATTAATCCTACACGCAATTCCACTTGATCAGAACAGACTAAGACCACAGGGGCATGGGACAGAAAAATATGGTGTAGAACAAAATATAACAGGAAGAATTTTTGTTCATTTAAGGGAAATGGCGTATGTGTGTTTTAGGAGAAATGAAACTAGAGGGCTCCATTTAGGAGATTGGGAAAAATGTAATAAGACTTTTGATATGCCATCATCCTGTAGTAACCATAGCTATACGAAGAGTTATCATAAATTAGATTATTTTAATCAAGATCAGTATCAGATGTGTATGCATTTTGAGGAAATGATCAATTGGACCCGAACATCACAACAGACCTGTGCTATGGAAAACTTTAGGTGGGTATTGTGTGGGAATTATGCATACAGGGAGATGCCACCTTACTGGAGTGGCACATGTACACTCGGGTATGTGATACCGGTGATATATAAACTTGATGGCCTTCCCCAAGGCTGGATATGTAATAAAAGAGACTCAGAATCTGGCCTTACCCAGAGACTCTGGACCCAAATCTCCCGTGGTATAATAACACCATTGGAAGTAGCCATGAACTACCGAGATATACATATTCTAAATAACTTCATGGTAACAATGTTCAATGATACAATAAAGAATATTAAAATGATCAACACCGAGCTTTCTGAAGTAAGACAGGTTGCTCTACAAAATAGGCATGCTTTAGACATTGTATTAGCTACAAAAGGGTGTGTGTGTGCTCTGATTCATTCACATTGCTGTGTATACATCCATGATTTCCAACCCAATATTCCAAAGACAGTAAAAGTAATGGAAGAACGTATTCGCTCTAATCCATTATCACAAAGAGGTGACTCCTCATTGCCAGACCTGTGGGGAGCAATATGGTCTTGGCTTCCCAGTTCCACTTGGTTTAGATCAACCATAATGGGAATTATATTGATTATTATATGCTGTGTATTGTTGTGTGAACCTCTCATGATGTATCAGAGAGAAATCACTCTGAAAGAAGCAGAGGATCTGCTACTTGAGTTTGAGACAAGAGTGGAAAAAGAAAAAGGAGGGATTGTGAGCAGAACCGAAGTCATGCTGGGTGGCATGTTTTCTCCAAGTCATGTTTTCTCCAAGAGAAAAAAAACAAGATGAGGCTAGAATAATGAGGAATTGTAATAAAGTGCTGAGGTGTCAGAAACCGTGTAACTGCTTTTGCTAGATAGGGAGCCAGCATAAACCTTCAAAATATATGTTTCAATTTGAAAACAGAAAGAATGTGAGCCAAGCCCTCGTACGAGGGGGCGGACAATTAGGGTATAAAAATGCTGCCTGAATTTTGCTCTGTGTTCCTTCAATGCCTGAGGGAACCCGTCTCTGCAGACACGTGAATAAAACCTTGTTTTCCTTGGATCAAGGAATCTTTTGGTGGTTTTTTATCTGCTTCCACCTCACACTTCTTTTCAATTTTTACTCCAAGAACAACTATCAGTACAAAGAAGAACTTTTCTTACAACTTTATTTCATACAAAAATTATCTGTTGTTATCTACTTCTGATTCTTCATGATTCAATGGACATCACTTCAACAGGCTTGTCTGTCAGTAACTGTTTCTTTGATTTCTTCTAAACTCATCAGGAATAGTATCTAGTTACCTTGTCTTCTGTTGGCCTTTATTCAGTTTCCTATGATTTTTATTAAATATCAGGCCTTCTCCAATAACTCTTGATATTCATTTTGTATAAAACATTTAAGCTTTAGATTTTTTTTTTAGTATTCGTAGTTAAGAGTGAGCAATCATGTTTTTATTTCATCTAGTTTTGGGTTGCTCCTATAATCACATCTTCTCAGTAATTTTCTTTAGCATCGCAATTCAGAGTTATAGATTTTTCCTTACTTACTTACTTTGATGGTCTAGATTTCACAGATGAATATTACAGTTGGGAAAGCCATGACATCAGCAAATACTTACCCTGTGTTGTCAGTCTCATACCTATATGTTTTAAGTGGTAACTTTCTATGCTGTACTTAAAATTAAGTTGTAAGGAAGTTGTTGGCTTTGCCTTACGTAATACAAAAATGTTACTATACTGGCATACTTTTTTGAAATTTGAAGGAGGAAATAATAGCTAGGAAAAAAGAGATATGCACTCTATAAGTTTCCATTGATAAATTATTGTTTGAAAATAAAGGAAATAATATAAATAAAACAGGCAATTATTTTGGGCAAATGTTTATACTTGTGGCTTGAAGGCAAGTATCCACTTTTTTAAATCTTATTTGAAAGTACTATTTGGTTTTGTTGAAATCATTGAGATATCCTAAAAGACTGAATTCTTCGAGATATTAATGTAATAGGTTCTCCACTTTGTGTTACTGAGGTTTTTTGGCAGATTGTTTTTCAACTTTTAGTAACCAATTAGTCTCACACATTTGCAGGTAGTACTCAACTTGTGAACATTCGAGGTTAGGACGGACCTCCCCTTATGACCTGGTTCTGAAGTTCCAATTCCCCCTGTAGTAACACGATTGAATTTTGGGCACTTGGCAACTACCCACATTCGTGGCCATTTCCAGGATTCTGCATCCTGAGATATCCTGAGATATTCTAGCAACCGGGCAAAAAGCACAGTGGAAGCAACAGTAGAAAACAGCGTCAACATAGCAACTGTGTTGGCTGATTCCACAGATTCCTTAGCAACCCTATCATTTCTCAGCATTCACAATGTTCTCACATTAGTCATGCATGGAAGACACTAATTAACATATAGTAACAGTGCAAATTTTGTGATGACATCTGGCGATCCATTCTATACAAGCTTCTACTCTATGCTATGGCTTCACTAATATAGCTAATAGTACAGCAAGTGGTGTTCAGAATACAGTACTGTGGAACAGTGAACTGACCACCTGGTATTTTTCTCTTCTAAGTTCCAATTTTGCTCCCTGGGAAGGAGCATTAAAACAGTTCCACCCTCTCCCTCTCCTAAATTGGAAGGTTTGTTTTATAAAAAAAGAACTGAAAACGAGCATCTCTGCATGGGTGCATCAAAAAAAAAAAGCCAAGCCTGGAAGTTAGCAGAGATAAGGGAAAGAAAAACTTCCATCCCCAAACAGGAATAGCCTTTAAATGGCAAGAGAAAATTTCCATTCATGGAGCTGCAAGACCACTGTGGAAGAGGAGCAAACAAGAGCCTAAATAGAGTCCACAAACCCAAGCAAGCCTGAAAATCAAACCAAACCCGCTTCCAACTGCAGAGTTCTACAAACCAGCTCCAGAAATAGAGAATTATGAGTGCTGGAGGAAGAGAAAACCCCATTCACAAATCTGTAAAGGAATGCAAAGAATTTTCACCTAGAAATGGACTGAGATTGGTTATAAAAGCTGAACACTTGGAGTAAAATAAAAGATTTAAAGGGCTAAGAAATAGTTAAAAAAATACAGGTGTACAAACACAGAAATTGAACAAAGGGAAATGTAAGAATAGAAATAGTCCTACACTTACAGCAACAGTGAGGGTGCAGAGTAAAATAGGAGTTTAATGTTGTAAAATGAGATAGTTTTGTGGGAATAAAAACAAATAGTTTTTCTGTATTGTACCATGTTAAGAAAAATCATGACAAGCATCAACATTTCATTGGCAATTATGCATGCAATTTCCCAAGTATAAGTTTTCTGTGCAGTTAAATCCAGTCACCTATGCAGAGCCATTGTTTTGCCAAGAATTATCGAAGGACTACAGAGAGTTACTATACTAGACACAAAAATCAGACAATTTCATCATTTAGAGAACAGATTTTTTGAATATTATATCTTGTTTGAGGCATTACACCTCAGAAAGAATTCAGACAAACTGCAACGATTTTAGAGAAGAATCTGTGGAGAGAGCTAGAAACTCAAAATTAAGTCCTATGAAGACAGTTTGAAAGAAATTAGACTGTTTACTGTTAAGAAGACTAAATGGAGGTTAGTTTTCTTTATCTTCCCTTAGGGAAATACCTGTTCTTTATTGTTTCATAGTATAGGTCAGGACATGTGTCTCTCTGCTTGACCCACATTTTTTAATTAATTCTAAAAGAGATTGCTTAGTCAAACTAACTTTTCCTATTTATTCTCATTCGCTGTGAGATAACTTCCTTCCTAGCCCTAGTTTGATAATTATTTTCCAGTTTTGTCTTAACTAGATGCCCAGTACTTGCCAGATACTTAATAGTGTACCTAATTTTCACTAAAATATAACTTTCCTCATTGATGCAACTAGGGGAGAAGAGAGGGGACAGATTGACAGGCTATAAAACAAACTTCATTTTGTCAGCCCCTTTGTGAGTCATTCCATGGAATTTTGTAGTGAATAAGGATGATGGCCTTGAAGGACAAAGGGAAGATCCACTATCTAGGTAACAATCAGATAAATGAAACTTGAGCCCAGACCAGGAAAGTAGTTTGTAAAAAGCTTCAAGCAGCCAGCCAACATTCCCGCCCTCCAAAACTCACACACAATTTTCATGAGGATAAAAAGAGGAAGAAAAAATAACAGAATCAGACTTGCAAGATTCCACTGGTGTATGTGTTCTGATAAAAGTAATTTTCAGTCTGCACTAAAATTGTTTCAGTGTCTATTTCTGCTTGGTACATATATGTTTATGTACCAAATATAAATGCATTAAAATAAGGTAAATTAAAATTAGTAGTAAAGTTTTCCATTAAAAGTCTGTGTCCTTTCCCTGATCGATGCAGATGCCCTTAAAGTATTTAATGGTTCACCATTGGAAAAAAATGTGAAGAAAAAATCTGAAGCCTCAGGATGATGTTTTACTTTCTTACTTTGAAAAGCAGATGCAATCTACATTTCTTCAGTAGGAGGCAAGACATATGAAATATGACTCTTCTCGTTAAGATGATTCATATCATGCCATTATATTATTCTTTTACTATATCTTATTAGTTAAATCTTATTAGTTAAAGTAGTTTTACTAAATCTTATTAGTAAACTTCCGGAAGTCACTCCTTGATCATTAGTATCCTGGGAGACATTGCAGTGCAGAAATTTGGAAGTGATGTTATTTTGAATTAAATATTTGTCTGGCAATCATCCTAGTTCTTTTATATTTGAAAATTTTTCTTATTTAAATTATACTAATTTTAGATATTATATTACTCCTTTTAATGTAAGATCTTCTGGACTTGGTAAATAAATAAATAACTTAGTATAAATAAATAAATTTGAATGGTGGTTTCACAGCATACTGTATATCCAGTAATTAGCTGAACTCATAAATTTCTTCTGGAAAATACACGTAGAACTCAAAAAGACAAGAAACTGCTGAAACCTAATTTACTGTCAGACGGTGCTCCATTCAAAATCCAAGAAGGAAATACTTAGACTCCATTAATTAGAGAAAATATATATTTATCAGGATATTTAGTACGAAATGCCTTGATAAGCTTAGGAGCTCTAACATCCTTCTCATTCACCCATTCGGACTGGAAAGGAGGAAAATGTTTCCAAACAACCAAATATTGGAGTCGACCTCTTTGTTTTTGAGAATCCAAAATTTCTTTAACTTCAAAATGTTGTTCACCTTCAATTAGCAATGGCACAGGTGGATCAACCTGAATCGGTCTCAAGTCGGAGGTATGTTCAGGTTTTAATAAACTAACATGGAAGACAGGGTGGATCCATTGGAGGGTTTTAGGTAATTTCAGTTGGATTGCCACAGGGTTCACAATTCGTTCAATTGGGAAAGGTCCAACATACTTAGGTTCCAGCTTTTTTTTACTTTTGTGTGGTCTGCAAATATCTGGTGGATAAAAAGACCTTGTCACCAATTTGATATGGTTTTTGTGGAGTTCTTTGCAGATGGTATTTTTGCATAATGTATGAAATGTACCTGTTTGGCAAACAAATTTGTTACAACCCAAATAACTGTATTTCCCCCACTTTCAGGTAATTCTACTATAAAAATTGCCTTTTAATCAAGTGTAAGGTCTTCATGTAAGGTCCTGCAGGTTTAGTGTCATGAGCTTGATATAATATTTGGTTTCTCAGCTTTGCTGGCACATATGATTTGGCCCCCACCCATGCCAATCCATCTCTAACTGTACAGTTATTTGAGTGAGCAAGGAACCAATCATCAAGTTTTAGAGTTTCTTTTAATTGTGCAGTTAAATTATTTGATAAATTAACTTCCTTCTTTTTCTGGGCTGTGGTAACCACTGGAGGTGCCAACTGTTTGATTGGAACAATACACCATACCACTTCTTGGCGAGCACTATTATATTGAGGTAATCTAGATAAAGCATCCGCCATGAAGTTCTTCCCCCCTGGAATGTACTTCAATGAAAAATTAAAGCATTTAAAGTACTGGGCCCAGTGAACTTGCTTGGGAGACAGCTTCTGAGGCGTTTTCAAAACCTCCAAATTTTTATGATCCATCCACACCTCAAATGGATGTTTTGCCCCTTCTAGGAAATGCCTCCAGGTTAACAGAGCCCAGCGAACTGCAAAAGCTTCTTTTCCCAGATGGCCCATCTTCTTTCGGTTTCAGTTAGTTTATGGGAAGTATGTGCACACAGTTGCAGAGTCCCTGTCTCGTTTGCTTGTAGTAATACTGCCCCAACTGCTATGTCACTCGCATTGGCTTGGATTACAAAAGGAGCATCCATGTCCGGGTGCTTGAGTACTGGATCAGCAGCAAACAGTTGCTTCAGCTTCTCAAAAGCAGCTTGGCACTCCATGGACCACTCCAGTGGTTTACAAGGCTTCGGTTTTACCTCCCCTTTGGTTTTTAGGAGATTTGTGATAGGAATTGCAATCTTCACAAAAGCAGGGAGAAATTTACAGTAAATTAGCAAATCCCAAGAAACTTTGAAGTTGTTTCCTGGTGCGGGGAAGGGCCCATTCCAAAATGGCACAAATTTTCCCCGGATCCATTTCTATGCCATCATGTGATATGTGATAGCCAAAATAGTCAATGTTTTCCTGGTAGAATTCACATTTGGACAACTTTGCATACAGTTCAGCAGCTCAAAGTTTTTCCAGAACTGACCACACTAGTTTCACATGTTCATCACAAGTCTCTGTGTAGATAAGAATATCATCAAGATAAACCAACACCCCTTTGTATAAATCTTCATACAACACCTGATTTATCATTTGCATGAATACTGCAGAGGCCCCCTGTAGGCCAAATGGAAGAACGTTGAATTGGAAACAGCCCATTGGACAGTTAAAAGCAGTTTTCCACTCATCCTCTTCCTTAATTTGAATTCGGTAGTATGCTTCTCTCAGGTCGAGTTTCGTAAAAATTTTCCCTTGGGCCAAGTAGACCAATATATCCTTCATGAAAGGGAGGGGGTACACGTTCTCCACCGAAATGGCATTGGTTTCTATAGTCAACACATAAATGCAGAGAGCCATCTTTCTTCTCATGGAACAATACTGGGGCCGCTACTCAGGACCTAACAGGTTGGATGAAACCACATTCCAAATTTTTATCAATAAATGACTGCAGCTCTTCCAGTTCCCATGGTGTCATCGAGTACAGTTTCGGTTTGGGAATTTCACTCCTGGCAAAATTTCAATACTGCAATCTGCTGAGCAATGGGGGGCAAGCTCATCCAAGGCCTTTTCACTGAATACCTCCTTTAAGTCCCACTATTCCTCCGGAATTTTCTCCTCCCCCCTCAGATTCTCGATGCCAGTGGAGGCCAGCTCTGCGGGATTCTTGGGTTTCAGTTGATATTGCCCCTCCCCTTCTGGGGGTTGGTCAGTACATATGCACAATGATCCCCTTCTCCAGTCGATGTGGGGGTTCCATTTCTGGAGCCAGGGCAAACCCAGTATTATGGGGTGCTCCATCACAGGAGCCACAATAAAACACAAAGTCTCTCTATGCTTCCCCATCATCATTTCTACTGGTTCCATAATGAAATGTGCAGGGCTGCTTCCAGCTACTGATCCATCCAGTTGGCAAAAGGCTATGGGTGTTTTTAAAGTCTTTAGCCTTAAGCCCATTTTCTCCACTACCTCCGAGATGATTATGCACCTTGTGCACCCAGAGTCTATCAAGGCCAACATTTCCTCTTTGGCTCCCGACATGGGTACCCTTAATCTCACTGGAATGGTCATAGGGCCCTTGTTTGGACTTACCAGTGAATCGTCTTCCAATTCGGATTCATTCTCTTCAGAAGAGGTTGGAGTTCCCAGCTCCTCTCCTTTCGGAGGGGCGATCTCTACAATCTTCTCCACTTTAATTGCCGTTTTGCAAGACTTTGCTGGGGGTTTTTCAGGTTTTCTTTCTCCTCCTGGCACCCCCTTTGGCTCTAGCTTGACACGGCAGTCTGCAGCCCGGTGACCTTACTTCCCACATTGGAAGCATGCAGTGGTCTTCGCTTTTGCCTCCATCCCTCCCTTTTGAGGTTTTAAGGTTTCTCGAAGGCTGGTGGGAGAGGGCTTGCTCCAACCAAGCCACACACACCCCCGTGTCTGTTTCGGGTCAGATCAATTTCCACCTCTGCTGCCAGCACGTACCACAGCTGCAGCTCACTGGGGTCTCTTCTGGCAATACAGCTTTGATAAACATCTTCATTGAACCCATCTTTAAAAGCTTCTATCAGGGATCCCTGGGACCAGCCTCGAATATGACACGCTGGCTCTAAATTACTGGGTGTAGTCGGCCACTGATCTCCACCCCAATTTATGGTCTTCATCCTAATTCTGGCCTTACATTCAGCAAGTGGGTCTTCAAACCTGGCCCACAGCTCAGTCATGAACAGATCATTATTCATCAGCTGGGGAGCATTATCATTATGCAAAGTCACCATCCACCTTGCAGGTGTTCCCTCAAGAGCCCTGGTAACACACTTAACTTTGGCTGCTTCCGAGGAAAAATCCTCTCCATATTCCTCCATATGGCTCCAGACTTGTACCAGGAAGAATCCTAACTCCTTGGGATCCCCCCCCCCCCATATTTTACTTCCAGCGGAGGCACCTTTGGAGTTCTATGCCTTCTGGCAATTACTCCCCCTGCCAGGGGGCCCTGGGCTGCTGCTGCCTTCCCCTCTTCCGCCTCATATCTTTGATCAGTCTGAGGTTCTCCAACAGCTTCATTTAGAAAATGCAGGGCTTGAGTTAGTAAAAAATTCTTTCTTTCCTTCTTTTGCCATGTCTCTTCTCTTCCAGGCTGACGGGTAGTGGTCACTCCTGGAGGAGGCTTTTCCTCAGGATCCTTCCAGCCGACTCCCAGGGACCATTTGGGTTTTACAGTTGGCTTTTTGCCAAGACTTAATTCTGCTAACAAGTTGGCTTCCCCTGCCACCTCTAACTCAGGGAATCTGGTCCTCCAGTCGCTCCCAGGTCTTTTTGGTCGCTGGCTGGATTAGACATTGTGTTCAGATCCCATTGGAAGAAAATTTATTAATCTCTGGGTGGGCTGGTAAAGTCAAATTCAGAATAATTTCAGATGGTACTCCATTCAAAATCCAAGAAAGAAATACTTAGACTCCATTAATTAGAGAAAATATATCTTTTACTGGAAGTCAAGTGGTAGTAACAAAAGAATTCTGAATCTGAGAAAATTAGCGTGTAAATCACATATACAAAGTGATGGCAACATTCCCACCCCCAATAATTCAATTGGCTCATCCAATTAAAAGTTGTGTATAGCATCTTGTGGGCATCTCCAGGTGGTGGTGAGGCCTCTTTCTGTTTACCCTGACTTATTTTGACAAAGAGTTGCGGCTGTGCATAGCATAGGATAGAAACCTAAGCAAGAATCTTCCCCCCCCCCAACTTATACAGTTATGTTTTGTAATACTTTCAGTTTGCTTCCCATAACCATGTCCCCCCTCCTTCCCCCATTACTTATGACAGCCGAAAGATGCAAAGCAAAGGAAGAAAATGTTGAAGGCTGACATTTACCTCCTGAAATGTGACATAGATGCCAAAATAGTTTTTGGTTAACTATTCCATCTCTTCCTAATTCTTAATAATTAATTTAGAATATTCTAAAAACATTGTGACAGTTTGTAGTAGTTAAGGGATGTCAACCATCCTGTGAAATGAGCTTTGAGACATACAAAATGTTTTTTTATCTGCTAACATATGAAAGAAAAAGAGATTAAAAACACATTTGTCACAGACAGAAATATTCTCAGCTGGAAAGGGAAGGTGGTGTGTTCGCATAGGGGAAGAGAAAGCTGATAAATTTGAAAGAAAGAGATTTATGAAAGAAAAAATAAATGATGGTTGGAAGGTCAAAATGGATTCTCGGCAATGATGGCTTATTAAGACTTGTTGATTCCAGAGAAAGATATGCCAACACTCCTGAAACATTGCTGACTGAGTTCTGAAGATCATCAAATAAGATGGGAGACTAGAGACACATTTTTTTTATGAAAATAGTCTCTACGGAAGGTTGAAGATAGAAAACACATCCTGCCAGCCTGAGTAAGGCAGCCAACGTAAATAATGCCCCTTAGAGAAAGGATTGTAGAAATAGCTGAGATGATTATACTAGAGGCTGTCGTATTTAATTATACAGTAAAGAAGTGGTTAACCTACTAATGCTTGACTAGGCCCATATAATTCGTGTCTGCTTTATTATTTTCTCCTGGTTATTAGAAGACATGAAGAAAGAAAGGACAATGGGAGAGAATCCAGCTCAAATTATTTTAAGTGCCTTAACTAAATGTTTGATTGTTTGAAAATGTCTGTATTGTTGAAAGAAACATTCTCTTTTCTCTAGATCAAATGGAAGTCCACCTGGTGGTGCTGGAAATGGCTGTTGTCTGTCAGCCTTCTGGAACTGACACTGGCTGCTTGTCATCAGTCTCCTCAGAATCCGAATCAGAACCCATCATGACAGCAGCCAGCTTGCAGTTACAACATGTTCTTGTTTACATGATTGCCATTTGCCATTTGCAATCTTCACTGCTGATTTCAGACATGCAAAGACAATGAGGAAGCCAGCAGGAGATTGCAAATGGTGATGTAATGTGACCATTGGAAATGTATGGGATTCATCTAAGAACAACGTGGAACTGCCACAACTCTGTTGTAATCATTGTGGTTATGTGATGTCATGCTTTACAACTGCATTGGTTAATGACAGAATTGACAGTCCCAATTACCATCATTAAATGAAGACTACCTGCATTTCATAATTCATTTCTACACTTATAAAATTATAATAACATAGTTTTTCTATTATAACTTTTCTAGAAATTTTGTTCAGTTTTGTTCTTTGCACAGGTAAACCCAAAACTGAAAATAGATTTTTAAGGTCTCTATTGTTTTTTCTATTTTCCAAATTTTAAAAAAGTAATAATCTATATTCTTGTCAGAGATGGTATTCAGCAGGTTCTAATCAGTTCTGGAGAACCGGTAGTGGAAATTTTGAGTAGTTCGTAGAACCGGCAAATATCACCTCTGCCTGGAGATTTTACGCTATCCTTCCCCTGCCACGCCCACCAAGACACGCCCACAGAGCCGGTAGTAAAAAAAATTGAATCCCACCACTGATTCATGTGTGTGTGTATATATATATATGAGTAAATAAATGTTTGATAATATATCAGTATGCTAGTGAATCACTGAAATAAAATTAACTTAATTTTGTCTATTATTTTTCAAATCAGAAAAGAAATTGAAAACTACAAACAATATTTCATCTGTCTGTGAATGAATTATAACGCTAATGAAAAAATAAATAACGTTTTTAGGCTAGACATACCTTTGCATACAGTATCTGTTTAAAAATTACTGGGTATGTTTAATAAAAATATAGACTTAACTTTCTGCCCCCCATATTTTTCCTTCCTCTTCCTTTGATGATGAAGCATATTTGGAATTTGGCTGTTCATGAACTGCAATGCTTTTCTGAGGGTATAATTTTTTGTTACTCTGTATGTAAAAATTAAAGAATGTGTGCATTCTTTTGAGTTTAAACTGAAGAATGAGGTTTTTTGATTCTGTTTATAGAGTCTATGATTCTTCCATGGCCAACTTGCAGAGACCTTAATTCTGTGTTGTCTAATAGAGGGGAATAAAGTGTAAGTTAAATGCTTTGCTGTTATTTCATTATTCCAGAGCAAAATATGCAATGCAAAAGTTTTCAATATTGCTTTTGCTGGTGGTATTATTGCATCACCTCTTTTACTTACATATGGTTTACAAATTGGGGCTCTGAGTTATACCCATGATCCACAAGGAATTTTCTACTTTTGCCACAGTTGTAGAGTGATTGGGTAACCAAATTTGGTTCAGCTTTATTAAATGCTTCTATTTATTATAAACTGACCTGTTCCTTTTACTTTACAGATTGTCTATAAAGCCCGTATTAACAAAGTAACAACTAAATAAATAAACTTCATAATTGTTTGAACTATTCATATTACCATCACTAATAATCAGTGATGAGTGATCAGGAATCATTGTTTCTTATCCCTTGTGGCAATTATGTGAAGCTTATATCAAATAAATTAAGAAAACAAGCTGATTATATATAGAAATATAACTTATAAGCTTCAGTAGCATATACAGCATTATGCATTTTATTTTCCTGTCTAAAAAATTTTATGTTGTGATTTGCTTGCTTTTTCTGGATACCTGTCCAAATCCCTCTCAACTGAATGACATTTGGCACTTGATCAATATTAGCTCACAATATACAATATTTCAGCTTATAATTAAGTCAGGAACAGCAGCAACAGCACTAAATTGAAGTTGCTGGAAAAATGACTATAATAATTGGTCTCTCAAAATATTATTTCTTATTTCAAAAAGCTTTACATTTCTGTTCTAATATCAGTAAGTAATCAGTAAATATAGAATCCTCATGGCCCCTTTTCAGCAGAAAACTATGTATCTATATTCCACCTTTCCGAATTCAGAATACCTATCCAATAGGGAGTAAATAATTATACTTGGAATCTATAAAAAAGATAATATCACCAGCTTCACCCAAACAGATTTTGGTAATACATGACAGGTCTGCTCATTAATCCACTACCAAGTAAAAAATGAATATTTTGCAGAGAAGCCCGGCATTTGCCATAAGTAGCTTGAAGCCAAAGTCTAAACCACGACTGATGCAGTCTGGCGGTTGGGTTCAATACAAATTATGGCTTCCCATTCTTTCCCTTTCCTTTTCTTGTTTCCCTGCAATGTTTTGTCCAACTTTTCCTGATATATATTCCTTAATCCATCACTACTAGAATTTGCTCCTCTATTCCTCTACAAGAGTACAAACTGAGCCTTCTAGCAAATTTACCAAGTCCTGGGTCAACCCTTCACCCTGTTTCAACAGAACAACGCTAACCATATTTCCCTCAGTCTCTTCTCCATTTCAGGCCTGGGGGAACTGGGAAGCAACCAGTGGATCTTCCCATAGGGATTGTTTTCCCAATAACTACAACTCCTATTCTCCAGCTTTCTTTCTTCCATATCTTGAATTCTTCCTTCTCAGTCCCTCAACATTCACCTCATACTTAGTATGGACCTCTTCATCACCACTGTCTAGTATATTCCCACATTCCTGCTAATTTTCTCCGTCAACCCTCTGATCACAACAACAATCTAAGTTTATATTTTACAAAGCGATGCTAAAAAGAGAAACAAACTGTTAATATATTTCAGAAATATGCAGTTTTAAAAATGAATAGAAAATATTAAAAAACCATAATATTGGTTAAAGATTGAGGTTACAAAAAAAGGGGGGAGGGCATAAAAATGGACTGGAACAGTCATTACAACATCTGAAACAAAAATATTTTATAAAAGAAAATAAGCTTTACATAAAATGTGATTCTCATCATCAATTAACGAGAAATATGAAGAATATGTTGCTCTCATAATGGGATTTTTATTAACATTTCTAAAGAAAGATGAAATGTATATTTTCTGATATTATATAACAAAATAAAACATCTAAAATATTTGAAGCTTGTTAAACACTTGTATAAGATCAATGATATATTTCATACTTTTTAATAATAATAATTTTAACTTCTATAATTAAAATGGATATGGTAGCTAATGTTGAGCAACCAAGTTATGATGACTTCGCTAAAGATTTAGAAGTCATGATCCGAACTGTTAAATAAGCTATTTCTGTTCTCTGTTTAGCAACAGAAGATGTTTAGCAACAGAAAGATGTTTTCTGTTGTTAAAGCTTTATAGATATAAAAGAATATAACTCACATTTTTGTAACAGCAAAGTATATCTCTATGAAGTCAGCAAATATTTTTAAGAGCAATTGATTTATTTCTATAAAAACAGCAAACTGAAATCTATTTGAATTGCAAAGACAATGATGATTATCCAGTTTATATATATTATAATGGAAATAACTGGTTTGTGTTAGCAGCATCTGTTTATTGATATGTAATCCACAGTAATCAAGATTTCTTAGAAAAATTGTTTTAAAAAGATGGCCATTTCTACAAGAACTGAAGCATTTTTTTATCAAGAATGCTTGACAATGCCTTCTTATTCTTAACTTATTCAAACTACACAACACTACAATGTAAGTTATTTTCTTGAGACATTTCACAATGAAAAACCTACATTTAAGTTTGCACAAAGTGGTTTTCACTGAAGGCCAATTTAGCTTGTAAATAATTCAGCATTTTACAAAACTAGGCTATATTGTCATTAATTTACATTTTGTCAAAACTTTAGACTAGGTGGGTTAAGGTAATGAAAAACTCTATTTTTAAAAGTATTTTCTGTTTTCAAAATAAATAAATAATTTTTTATTAAAATCAGATATTATAGAGTTGACAACTATAAGTATAGACAAAGTCAGTTATCTGGTAAAGCTGAATAGAAAAAGAAAGAAAAAGGCATTTTTACTATCTGTTTTCTTTCTATTATAAACCATTTCCAGAATTGTTAGCTTTACAAGTTTACTACCAAATGCCATGTGCTCCTAAGATACCTTTTTATATAGGGCCAAGGAAGACAGACTGAAGTCTCTCAGAAGTTACAGGTACTCAAAAACATTGAGTGCCACCTGGTGGTATGTCTTATTTGTGATGGTTCTCAGAAATACTCTTCTTTCTAAAATTCAGCTGAATGAATTTTAGCACAGAAAGGGATGAATGGGTATATAATTCTTTCTCCAAAGAATTTTGCCACCTGTGTTACTTTCTAGTATAAAACAGGTTTATTCTCATAAGCGTTTTAAATAAATAGATTGAATAGTTGAAAGAAAGCTATATTTAAAACATTGTAATTGATTCATTCATCCTGATGTGTCAATTATTTTGAAGTTTTGATAAATTTTAAAAAGTGCTTTTTGGAGCTATGTTCTACAGTGTTTTATTTAAGGCATTTTATTTTTTTTATTTTGTGATTGTGAGTCACTACAATAAGTTTAATAATCCTATAGAAATTCTCAATATATATGTAGAATTAATATTTTGAATTGGATTGGAAAGAGATAATCCAAAAACTTATAACTGAAAGACTTCTGTTTTCTGACTGAAGGTTGTCCTACTAAGCATATTTGGGAAATAGTTAATTCAAGAAAAGAAAATATGAATTGCTACCACAGAACAAAGCTTGAAAGAGAAGTGTTCCTGTGGTAATATTAAGGGTTGTGTGGGACTGCAATGAGTAGAAGCTAACTGTCAGCTGTTTGCAGACAAGCTGTATTTCAGTGACACTAAGGTATACAGTTCAGACATAACAGCATTTTCTTTACATACTGAATGTATGAGGCTGAATTTCTGAACTCAATAGCACTGAGAGAGACTTAATATAAAGCAGCGTCTTTGTTTCAGATGGTCATTTTTAGAAAGAACTTTCAACTTTTCACATTTGAAAATTCTATCATTAAAATATCTACCATATCATTAAAATATCTACCATATCTATTATTCTATTAAATACAGAAATTAAAAAGAAATAGCTACATATAACGTTCAGGTTATGATCAACATTATAACATTTCAACATTCACAAAGAATGTTGTCTTAAGAATTTGAGAGTGCTATTTAAGCTTTTCTTTGTATTTTGAGTTCCAAGACTTGATTTTAAACATTTGTAAATATTATTGTTCAACATCTTTCTAACACCTTTGGTAAATAGTTTATAATTCAATGAAAAATTCAGCTCTCCCACAATCATCTACTGTTTGCCATTATTAATCTTTGGAACAATACAAAATCACAATGAAACCACAGGTAGTCTTCAACTTGGGACCACAATTGGAACTAGAACTTTGTGGCTAAATGATGCAGTCATTGATTTGCTACAGTAGTTTTATATCCTACCTTTTGTTCAGGAGCTTAGGATAATTATACAAAGTGTCCCTCAACCTATAGTTCCTACAATATAACTCTGCAATAGGTATTGCCTAAGGAATATTTCTGGCCCCAAGTCACGCCATGAATTTCCATAACTAAGGATAAATCTGAAAATGCTTTCTCTGGTTTCCCTGGTACTTGTCCAATATCCTAATCATTAAATCACAATGGCATGTTTTAAGAGATGCTTGTTTCATTAACAATTAATTAAATATGGATTGTGGCATTTGTGAAAACATGAACTGAACTAAACAAAAATATAATTAGAAGATTTATCAAGAAAAACTTATAACATATTGTTAGCTGGTAAAAAATTGTAAACAAAGAAAACAAAGAGCATACATTTGGTAGATTTCTTTTACATTAAGTTGAATACTAAATTTACATAGCCTTATACGGTATGTTTTCATTCAAATTGTTAGAACTGTTCACTTACTGTTATATGGAAATGATTAAGAAAGCCATTTGTAGAGGTTTCACATGCTCACGTTGTCTTTGAAGATTCAGAAGGCTGCCGTGTTCCTCTTCTCAGGAGTGTCTGTACTTCTGAATGCTTCTGAATGAGAAGAGAAGTTAGGTCAGTGCTTCCACAAAAACATCGGTCATCTCCTTCTGTACTGAATACAGTGTCTGGATTTTTAAAAGAGCCTGGAATTTTTCTTCAGTCCCCTGTCAATGATAGTTTTAAATTAGTCATGTATTATAACCTAAGTTGCTGAGTGATGTGACATTTAATTATATCTTTAAGCAGTTTGGAATATTTTAATTGCCCCAAATCTTTTAGGAGGATGCAGTATGGTGCCAAAATCCAAAGAATTATTTTTAAAAATAACCTATCCAGATTAGACTGAGAAGTTCTGAATTTGTAAAATCTTTTTAATGATGCAACTAAGAAAAAATAATACACTATATTGATGGGCCTACATAATGTAAATGCTTCTGTTTTTACGTGGCCAGTATGGATAGTTTGAAATGTAACTAATTAATTTGATCTGGAACATGAAAGGAGCATATGAGGAAGAATTAATGAATTAATTGCTTCTAATATATAATTGTAAATTGTTTTCTAGGTCATAATTATTTTGATAATTCCCAGCAGGATTCTTTTGAGAATGATCTGTACCTAGACCTAATTTTATTTTGATTTTATAAGACATTGGAGAGAAGTGGCATCTGACACAATTTCCAGACTGTGTTGCACTGGTTAGAGAAAAGTCAGAGAATATTAACTGTCCTTCCAGCCCTCATTGATGCTAATGAGTTTTAAATTGTTTAACTGTAAGCAAAGTACTATTGATTACGGTAGTTATTTTATCCCACTGCATCCATCTATTTTAATTTTAGGCTCTAGTGCTCACATTACAAATATCATACATACCAGAACTCTAAGTAAACTGGTTGCTTGCTGGCTTCATAATACTTAAAAAAAATCATCTCTCCAGGTTTATGCATAGAAGAATTTTAAACATATCTTTAATAAGACATGATAGAATTCCTGTTTATTTCTAGCTGATACACATTTTGTTTGAAAAAAAATAATACCAAACATCTTGTAATATTATATCCTATTTCAAGAGTTGCTTTTATTGATATAAATATGGTTATACTGGAAGCAATGTTATATCAAAAAATGTATTGGGATTTTGATTATCAGTCTGTAAGTTTCCTTCCTTCCTTTATTTTTATTGGAGAAAGAAAGGAGAGAGTGAAAGGAAGTACTTAATTTATTCAAATAAGTAAGGATTGTAGCATATATATTAGCAGCAACCCATGCTGTGCTATTATACAATTGTAAATCTGATTGAATCCCACTTGATTGCTACAAAATGGTTCCTCAGCTACATTCATATAGTACTCTGAACTAACAAACTTAGTTGTTTGAATAGTTGTTAAAGAATTAGTATGACATAATTTTCTTCATAGGTTACTCAGGTTATATGTTTTATTGTTCCCATTCACATTGAACTGTGCGCGCAGTGGCTCATCTTTAGCTAATGTTTGTAAGTGATTAGATTATATATTTAGCTGTTCATCTGTTCTTCACATAATAATTAAAAAAAAACATGTTCTCAGTAATTTCACAATAATTTAGGTGGCCTTGGAATTAGTTCTTTCTTTCCCAATGGAAAGAACACAATGTGTTCCTAAATTATATATATAACTATATATATTGAACTACAGCTGTCATATTACCCATTCAGAAGAAACAGTGCTCTTATGGATAAGAGCATTATCCATATTATACACATCTGTCTGGAAGGTGCCATATATGAAGAAGGTTGCAATATTAAAAAGTAATAAATGATACAAAAATTGGGAATTTACAATTTAATTATCAGAAAAGGCAATTATATAGATACATCCACTTACAATTTAATTATAAGTAAGGGCAATGATATAAATATCTCTTCATTTATATGCTGCAAACTTCGACATAGTACAGCTTAATTTGAGCCCATCAAAATAATGAGGTATCATAATTACTAGAACCTGAAATATTCCCCAACTTTTCTTTTCTCAGTCTATCCAGATTTGAAAAACTACAAATGATATTTATTATACCAATATTTTAATTTGGATTACAATTGAATTGATACTGCTTTATTGAACTCAAAGGATGAATAATAGTTTTGTGAGGTTGGAAGTCATGGCAATGTGGTTTAAACAAAACTGAATATAGTGCAAAGTGTTTTCACATCTTTTTCTTGTAATATTATACAATGATTTTGTATTATTGCTATATCAGGCCAAATAATTATTAATTGTCTTTGGTTAGATTTAATAGTCTGTAATGTTGATTTTGATGGAGGGAGGGAGGGAAGGAAGGAAGGAAGTCCTTTCAGCTCGTTGCTGATCTTTCTCCTTCCATGTATCACAGAATTAGAACTTTCTTTAGAGAGTTAGGTTTTTGCATATTGTGTCTGAAATAAGGTAACTTGAGCCTGGTCATTTATGCCTTGAATGAGAACTCTGTTTGATTTGTTTGATAATCTTTAGAGTATTTTGACTATTTTTTTGACTGTTCCCTGGTATTCACAGAAATCATCTTCTACATTAAGTTAGTATATAATAAAGTAAACAAGGACTAAATTACCAAACAAACAGATAAAGAGGAATGAAAAGGAAGACTGAGAAAGCTGTGTTGAATGGAATTGGCAAGATTCTCAGAAAACAAAAAGCAAAGAAAAGGTTTATGGATGTAGTAGATACAAGAATGGTTTGCAAGGATAGAAAAATAAGGAAAGGTATAGAGGATAGCATTTGTGTAACCTGGTTCTACTTTTGTTTCCATTTTTTTCTTAAATTATGCCTTTAATTTTTAATTATGCCTTTAATGTCATACTTTTTGTCTACATTCTGCTAAATGTTGCTTAAGCCAACAGGATGTGTGTGTGTATGTGTTTGTGTGTGTGTGTTGTAGTTCAGAAATATTTGGAGAGCAGGATTTCTTTCTTTGTACCTTACGGTCATGAGAGATGAAATGCATTGAGGCAACAACATTCAATAATTACATAAGGCATTTCATTTTATATACTATAAATGTGCACATGACATGTGTTGACTTGTATTGTAGTCTGTGCTGGGCATTCATGTCACTGTTATGTGTAGATATGGATGAGCTCTATATCCACATTTATTTCCTCCTATCTTAATGAGAGAAATTAGAAAACTTCTTGGTTTCACTAGCATAAGGTTAGTTACAGAGTTATAAAGCTCTGTAACAGTTCTGAATATAATTCACAAGTATTCGACCATCTAACCTAAAAACTACAGTAACAGCTATTTTACAAGACTCTTCCATAGCATAGTAAATCATGTCTGCAAAATTGTTGGTAACACTGAAAAATATTTCAAAAAACTGTCAGAAACAGTAAATATAATGTAACTGAAAAGATTTGATTCTTGCTTAAATGCTTTTAAAACCATCCTCATCTTTGAATAAACTATTGTGTTCCATTTGATTGACTACTCAAAATGTTATTTATTCTACACTGAAGTACATACTTTTAGAATACTTGGCAAAACTTCTTGTCAAAAGCAGGTGTGAGAAACTGAAAAGAATAAAAGGATCACATACTGAACATTAAATACTGAAATAAATCCCTTTGAGCTGTTTCTAATTTATCTCCTCAGCCATGTTATCAAATGAAATTTTATTTCTCATCTCAATATGCGATACGCCTAAATTATATTTATTTTGAACTTTAATTTTATATATTTCAAAATGTAGAATTTGTTTTCCGATATATTATCTCAACAATTCCTATTGGAACATTTTTACTTTAGTACTTTATAGGTAACTCAAGGCAATGAACAAATATTCCTTCTTCCTCCTATTTTCCCCATAACATCAACCCTGCGAGCTGGGTTTGGCTGAGAGAGAGTGATTGGTCTAAAATCACCAAGCCAACTTTGATGCCTAGGGCAGGACTAGAACTGGTCTCCTGTTTACGAGCCTAATGCTTTAACCACTACACCAAATTACTGTTTTAAATATATAATTGTTTTCTTTTTAGGATTTTAGAATTCTCTGAATCTTGACATTGAAAAATTGATCAGAGTGACTGTAAATTAAGACATCCCATAGACAAATAACTCCTTTTTCTATTTTGTGATTAGTTCCATGTATTCAAGTTGCATGGGCTTAGATGAAGAAAGGTAGATTCAACCACACACAAATAGTATTGATTGTTTTTTTTTTAAATATTGTTATATCAGTAATATTGTTTTACCCATACTACTGTTATATACTATTTCCTTAGGAATGGAACCACTCATTTAGTTTAATAGTTATATGTGACCAATATACAGATAGTCCTCAATTTATGACCACAGTTGGAACTGGAATTTTAGTTGCTAAACAATGCAGTTGTTAAGTCAGTCACATCAAATTTTGCAACCTTTTTACCATGGTTGTTAAAGTAAATTGCACAGTCATTAAGCAAATACAGCTTGCACTATTGATTTTACTTGGATGCTGCAACCAACATAAATACATGCCAGTTGCCAAGCACCCAAATTTTGATCATATGACTGCAGGGATGCTGTGATAGTCATAAGTGTGAGAACCAGTTGTACCTCACTTAAATTTCCATTGTAACTTTGAATGATCATTAAATGAATAATTGTAAGTCAAGGTCTACTTGTAGTGCCTACCACTGTGCTTCAATGAGTTCTGCCACAAATTCCAAATATATTATATCAGAGGAGGTATGTATCTTTTAATATATCCTATTGTAGCATGACTTCTTAAAGAATTTTCACAGCATCCATATATTTTTTTAATTTTGATCCAAAAAATTAATGCATTTAATTTCCATTATAATGAAAGTTAGCTATGATAAAGTTAATCACATTGATTTTCAGTAGGACTTAATTCAATATGCCTCAAATGTTTCAATACAATTTTAAAAAATCAAATATGCATGATATTACATCACTTCACATTTTTGTTCTCCATTTTTCTAGGGATTTCTTGGTGATCAATCAGTAAAATACGTGCATATATTCAGATGACTCTGGGATATTTTTTGCATCAATGATGAAAGGATTATCTGGCAGTCGCAGTCACCATCATGGGGTTGCCTGTGAACCTGTATGTGACTCTCTGATACATCACTCAGATAGGAAGCCATATTTATTAAATCCTATGGACCATCATCCTGCAGATCATACTTATTATACTCAGAGAAACTCTTTTCAAGGAGAATGCATGGCTCCATACAGTGATCAGATTGCTAGCAGCACATTTCCTCGGAGACATTATAATTCCCACAAAGAACTTAAGGATGAATGTGCTTTGGTGTCACGTGGAACAACCAGTAAAGGTAATCGCATTCCTCCAAATCTTTTGGATCAGTTTGAAAGGCAGCTTCCTCTTAATAGAGATGGCTATCATACTTTACAATACAAAAGGACTGCTGTAGAACATCGTAGTGATAGTCCAGGAAGGATCCGCCACTTAGTGCATTCTGTTCAAAAGCTTTTCACAAAATCTCATTCTCTTGAAGGCCCATCAAAGGGCAGCATCAATGGAGGAAAAGCAAGTCCAGAAGACATGCATAGTATAAGATATGGCAAACGTAGCAAAAGTAAAGATAGAAGATCGGATGGAAAATCCAGGTCAAATGCATCTGGATGGTGGAGCTCAGATGACAACCTCGATAATGATGTTTGCATTTATCATGGACCAAGTGGAATTATGACTATGGGAAGATGTCCTGATCGTTCTACTTCTCAGTACTTTATGGAAGCCTATAATACTCTAAATGAACATGCAGTAAAGCCTTCCAGAAGCAATAATGATGTTAAATGTTCTACCTGTGCAAACCTGCCTGTAAATCTGGATGCTCAATTAATGAAAAAAAGCTCTTGGTCCTCTACTCTGACAGTAAGCAGAGCTCGTGAAGTTTATCAAAAAGCTTCCATGAACATGGACCAGACAGTACTGAAATCAGAGACCTGTCAGCAGGAACGGTCCTGCCAATATCTTCAGGTATAGTTACATGTCATTTATTTGATTGCTTGTACTGCTCTTGGTTCCATGTATATTTTTTACACTAAGATGAGATTGCAAATGAAAATATGTAAGTGGGAGTTAATCTAAATACAAATTATGAATAAATCTGCATTTTGGTTGCTAAGAAGCAGTGTTTCAAATGAATTCATACAGTAAGGAACTGGTTCACTTTCTTAATATGTGAAAAGAACAAGAACTCCTTGAATAATTGAGGGGGATTAAAAAGGCACTCTAGGCACACAAAACAGCACAGTGGGGTCCCAAGGAGCTAGAGGTAGTAAAGCCTTCATTTTGCATTACAGTGTCAATGTACTGATATTCCCAGGGCAGAGATTTGTTCGCTTCTGTAATCTTGGGATCTGCCTTCATGTGATTTTGGTGATTAAAACTTGAGACCCTTGAAACACTTAGTAATGCCACATTGTTTTGTTACTATGAACCAACCTACAGTCAGTTTTTGTCACATACAAAACATCTGAACAGGAAATAATTATATGAAGTGACCAGGTTGGTGTTCCTGGCTGTTATTCCTTTAAAATAAATAGCTAGCACTCTCTGAAAAAATGCACAGTTGAAAGACTGAAATTATTGAATGTTCTGATTATACTCTTTGGGAGTACATCAGTGACTCCCGCACAAGCTGTTTGCAGTTAATAAAGCGTCACTATTTTTCATCAGTATTGTATCTTTAAATGTCAAGAATCAGATGTCTGCTCTTGGAGCTATCATACTGCCGGTTAATTTTTGTGGCAAGAACGTGGATCAGAAAAGTAACACAGTTTCAGCTGTAAAAGATCTGTGGATTATTTTTTATGCATTTTCTTTTAAAATGGATATGGCACGCTTAACTGTGCATGGACAATGGAGTAATGTCAAACAAAGAAGAGAGAAGACTATGAGGAAAAAAGAGGTTTGATTAATAAAATATTTTGTTGTTGTGTGGGGAATTGTGGGGACTTAAGTCATTGCTCTGTTCTTTTTATCTGCTGTTTCGTTTTATTTCAAAACATTGTGTGTTCCATAGTTAATTCTAGCTGTTTTTAGCTTGATGGCAGCCTGCAATCATAATTTTACACTTGCATCTGTATGTTCAGGTAAAGGATTGGATTGGATTGTCCTGCTGACTTATAGTTTTATAGTTCAGATGACCTAGAAATGAAACCAGAGTATCAAGTTTTAAGGGTTATTTTTGAATACAAAAAGCATTGTATATAAAAGTGCATTCAAAAATATAAAACAGCCTGATGTATGTCCTGTATGAATGTTTATGTCTGCATATTCATATGTTTTTGGGACACTGTTAGCATCATAAAGTGAGGAATTAAGAGGCTTCAGTTGATCATATCAAAATAATGATATGGTTATGTTGTGTGTCAGGCCAGAAAAAAATTAACTTTACCTTCAGAGACTTACCAGTTTCATAGCTCATACTTAATGTATGATTGTAAATAAGTGTGTGTTTGTGTATGTGTGTATGACTGTGGATGGATGGATAGAGACAGACAGACATTCTTTTCTTTTTGTATAGGCTCCTTTTGCAAGGACTGATAATATAAGTAATAGAATTATCTCACTGAAATAAAATTAATATGCAAGTTTGCATACCTAGGAATGAGTTCCACTTAATTTAATAGAACTTACATCTGAGGGGATACGTATTTGCTGGTCCTATCAGAGGGCATTTCCTACTCTTTTTCACTTAATATATATAATTAATCCTAAATGGATACTGAATGTGTATTTAATTGTTCTTACTTTTTGATATGCAACCTAAGATTTCAGGTTGACATTTATTTAAAAAGAAGTAAGAAATTTCATTATTTAGAGATGGTTAATAAAATATGATAGATACAAGGAAGGTACAAGGGAGCAAGATGAGTAGATATTCTTTAACTCTATTAATAAAGTAAAATTAAAAGTTAAAACAGTCATGTAGGAGCATAAGATTTTTGCAGATTCTTTAACAAACAATTCTATAATTATAAACCATACATATTTGCAAAATCATGTCTCTGTTATCCCTCAAAGAAGCCTTGTTCACTAATGTTTATATACAACAAAACAAATGTGTTAAGCAAAGAGAGCTGTCAGTTTCTTTTAATTAATTTCCCTGAAGGGAAAAACTTCCAAATAGGTAATCTTCAAGTCAGGAAAATTCTCAGGTTTTACTAGTGATACTGATCAAAGATTGTTATCTTATTCTGATTATAAATATAATGATTTTTTAAGATAAATCCAGTTCCTTTACATTATTGCTGCAGTTTAGAATATGAAGAATCTATAACTAAAATACATACATTTCCATAACTGTGGTTGCCATAGTAGCAAATAAATATTCAGAGAGAATGAAGAAAAGTATATCAAAAGACAAAAGCAGCGTGATTTTTCTGCATTTCTATATTTTCTGCATTTGCTGCTTTATTTAAGCTTATTTACGTTTACAGGTCTATAATCTAGATGTGATTAATGAATGTGAATATTAGAATTAACTATGATCATCAGCCAGATAATTTTTTATTCTTATTAATCTATTGTGGCTCTGGAAGCATGAAACATAGATCCAACTGATACTCAGGTCTCTCAGCAGATTTATTGACTAGCATGTCTGTTATTGTCATATAATTACCTGTCTGTGTAAGATAGAGATAACTCCTAGAAATTCTAGAAGTTGTGTTTGGAGATTTTTTTTTTAACTGAACAGTAATCTTGACACAATCTTGTTTTTCATTATGTTTACATCTATATATTTTAATTGGTTGAAGTCGCCGAGAGAATTGGTAATGATATTGTCCAGTACGCTCTACTCTCTTATAATCCAAGCAGAGCAATGCAATAATACTTTTGAGTACTGAAGATTGTATCTAACCACAGTGGAAGTTGCTATTAATAGGTTTTTCATCATTTTACAGAAGTGATCTTTTGTTTCTTAATGTCATCATAATTTCACTTTAGATCAGATTAGCATAATTTTAGATTCAGCTCTGACTTTGAATGATATTATAAAGCCAGATAATTTTCACAGTTCTTGTAGTCTTGATCATAAGAAAAGCCCTGCTGCCTTAATTAGATTAGGATGATTTAACTTTCTCTATTCCATATAGAATTAGTTTAAAAGAAAAAAACCCATCCAAATTCACATTTATGGAATGGGGGACTCAGTGGTTGGTTTCAGCTGAATTGGGCAGCTCAATGTTGAGAAGGTGATGAAGTGGTAACTGCACTGTGTTTTTATTACTGTTTAAGCTTATCATGTATTCTGAATATATTTCTTTCTATAAATATGGCAATTTGATTCTCCTAAATCGATGGTCGCCAACTGGTGGGCCACAGACCACTGGTGGTCCCCAAGAAAATTTTGGTGGTCCATAGAAAAATGTCACCCCCAAAACACCCCTCAAAGCAATTAATACAGGCTGTGCAGGAACACAACGCTGCACCGCCTATATGGCCTGTCCACCTGCTGGCCTCCACCCTTCAGCCGAGTGCAAACCTTACCTTGAGTAGAGCCATGCAAACTGGAACTACCGTATTTCTCCAACAATAGTGCATGCGTGACTGGTTTCCATGTCGCTTGAATTGTGAACAACATGAGGTAGTGAGTGGAGGGGGGAAAGAGTAGAGGGGTGGAACTTGCCCCATTCACTCCACATGTCTCACCTGGCCACTGGGCTGCTTCTTTCCACTTCTTTCTTCTTCTGTTTTTGGCTGCACGCAAGGAAAGCAGCAAAAGTCTTTCTTTCTCTCCTCCAAACTCTGACAGAAATGTGTCTTTGGGACCCTGCAAGCCATCCTGATCCAAGAAGCTGTGCCGGCAGAAGAAGTCTCACAAACAAAGACTTATTTCTGGCAGAGTGTGGGGGAGAGAAAGAAAGTGTTTTGCTGCTTTCTTGGGGACCACAGTGGTCTGTGGCCCACCTGCTACTTTCCTTGCATGAAGCCAAAAGTTTCTTTCTTTCTCTCTCTTCCCTTGAGAACGAAGCTGTGATCCCAAATAAAGAATGATCGATTGGTCGGAAAAAATGGGGAATTTTCCTGCAGACTTTTTTGGGGATTTTCCCACGGTCTCTGCAGAAAAAGCAGAAGCAACAGAGACTCTGGGAAAATCCCCAAAAAAGTCTGCAGGAAAATTCCCCATCCAGTTTTCCTACCAATCGACCATTTTTTATTTTGGATTGCAGGATACTCTCTCTCTCTCTCTCTCTCTCTTTCTCTCTCTCTCCCTCCCTGTCAGGCGGAGCTCCATTCAAAATCCAGGAAAGAAATACTTAGACTCTTTAGTTTAGAGAAAAGATATCTTTTACTGAAAGTGAAGTGGTAGCAACCAAAGAATTCTGAATCTGAGAATTTAGGCGCGCAATTCACATATAGAAAGTGATGGAAATGTTCCCACCCCCAATAGTTCAAATGACACTTCCAATTAGAAGTTGTGGATATGATCATGTGGGCATCTTCAGGTGATGATGAGGCCTCTGTCCGTTGACCTTGGCATAGTTTGATAACGAGTTGCAGTTGCGCAGAGAGAAGAAAGCTAAGCGAGAAATAGAAACCTAACTCTATTTTATGCTCCCCCCTTCCATTTATACATCAGACGAATGTAACTCCTCCAGCTCACTTCCCCAACTATTCCTACCTCCCTTTTCCACCCCCCGTTACTTATGGCAGTCGAAAAGATGCAAAGCAATAGCAGAAGATCTTGAAGACTGACATTCGGCCCTCCTAGAAAAAGGGAAATCATCAGTCCTAGAAGTCCTAGAAGAGAGAGAGGAGAAAATATAAAGACAATTATTAATCATTAAATAATTTCAAAACAATACACTCCTAAGGCTTATCAGGATACTTGGAATGAAATGCTTTGATCAACTTAGGGGCTTTAACATCGGTTTCGTTAACCCATTCGGCTTGTGAAGAAGGGAAATGTTTCCAGGCTACAAGATACTGGAGTCGACCCCTCCATTTGCGAGAATCCAGAATTTCTTTAACTTCAAAATGTTGTTCGCCTTCAATCAATATTGGTATGGGAGAGTCAGTCTGGATGGGCCTTAGGTCAGAAGTACACTCAGGTTTTAGCAAACTAACATGGAAAACCGGATGAATTCGTCGAAGAGTTTTGGGTAAGTTCAGCTGGACCGTTACAGGATTTATAATCCGTTCAATTGTGAATGGACCAACGTATTTAGGACCAAGCTTCTTTGACTTTTGAGTGGTTTGCAGGTATCTGGTGGACAGAAAAACCTTGTCGCCCACTTTATATTCTTTCTGTGGGGATCTTTTCTTGTCTGCAAATTTCTTATGAGCTTGATGGGCCTCATCTAATGCTTTGCGTGTTACTGGCCAGTTAAGTTGGAGTTGAGTTATCCATTCATCCAACAAATGGATGTTGGGCTTTTCACGAGGAAGTTCAGGTATGGGAACGAAATCTTGTCCCGAAGCCACTTTAAATGGAGTAAATCCAGTACTGCTGTGTACGGAGTTGTTGTATGCCACTTCAGCAAATGGTAGTAATTCGGACCAGTTATCTTGTTGATAACTTATGTAACATCTGAGATATTGTTCTAACACTGAGTTAGTCCTCTCACAGGCCCCATTGGTTTGGGGGTGGTGGGCAGAGCTTAGCCCCTGGGAGGAGCCTATTAACTTCAGGAACTCTTTCCAAAAATTTGAGGTAAATTGGACCCCTCTGTCAGAGATTATGCGTTCCGGGACGCCATGTAACCTATAGATATGTGATATAAATAGTTTAGCCAGCGTCTTAGCAGAGGAAATCTTGGAACAAGGTATGCAATGTACTTGTTTGGAAAATAAATCAGTCACTACCCAGATGACCGTGTTTCCACCACTTTCGGGTAATTCTACTATAAAGTCCATAGAGATTTCCTTCCAAGGAGTCATTGGTCTAGCTACATTTTGTAACAATCCTACTGACTTACCAGGAGGTCTCTTTGCCGAAGCACAAATCGGACAACTAGCTACATAAGTTTCAATGTCCTTCTTTAAAGTAGGCCACCAGAATTGCTGCTTCACCAGATGTAAGGTCTTCACAAATCCGAAATGGCCAGCTGCTTTAGAATCATGAGCCTGTTGTAGTATTTGGCTTCTCAGTACCTGTGGCACATACAACTTGGCCCCCACCCAAGCCAAACCATCTCTAATTGTATAGTCACTTGAATGAGCCAGGAACCATTCGTCCAGTTTTAAAGCTTCTTTTAATTGTTCGGTAAGGTCATTCGATAAAACCACTTCTTGGTTCTTCCTTTGGGCTCTGGTGACCACTGGGGCAGCTAGGTGTTTGGCTGAGACAATTGGGCTTATCACCTCCTGACGCATACTATTATATTGAGGTAGTCTAGAGAGACCATCTGCCATGAAGTTCTTCCCACCTGGAATGTACTTCAATGAGAAATTGAATCGCTTGAAGTACTGGGCCCAGCGAACTTGTTTAGGGGACAGCTTCCGGGGTGTTTTTAAGGCTTCCAGATTCTTATGATCAGTCCATACCTCAAACGGGTGTTTTGCTCCTTCCAGGAAATGTCTCCAGGTCAGCAAGGCCCAACGAACTGCAAAAGCTTCTTTCTCCCAGACGGCCCATCTTCTCTCTGTTTCAGACAGTTTACGGGAGGTATACGCACAAGGCTGTAAGGTCCTTTTCTCGTTGATTTGAAGTAATACCGCTCCAATAGCTACATCACTTGCATCAGCTTGAATCACGAAAGGAGTGTCCATATCCGGGTGTTTCAGCACTGGTTCTGCAGCAAACAGTCATTTTAGCTTTTCAAAAGCGGCTTGGCACTCCATGGACCACTCCAGCGGCTTTTCTGGCCTCGGCTTCACCTCCCCTTTTGTTTTCAAGAGATTTGTGATGGGCATTGCTATCTTAGCAAACGTCGGGATGAATTGCCGATAAAAATTTGCAAATCCCAAAAAGCTTTGAAGTTGTTTTCTGGTGCGTGGTGGAGCCCACTCCAGAATGGCACGCACCTTCTCTGGATCCATCTCTATGCCTTCGGATGAAATGCGATATCCCAAATAGTCAATTTTGTCTTGGTGGAATTCACACTTTGACAATTTAGCATACAACTTAGCGGCACACAGTTTCTGTAAAACCGACCTCACTAACTTCACATGTTCATCCAGGGTCTCTGTGTAGATAAGGATATCATCAAGATAAACCAAAACTCCCCTGTATAAATGTTCATGTAACACTTGATTGATCATTTGCATGAATACAGCTGGGGCCCCTTGTAAACCAAAAGGAAGAACGTTGAATTGGAAACATCCCATCGGGCAGTTAAAAGTGGCCTTCCACTCATCCCCTTCCTTAATTCGAATCCGATAGTATGCTTCTCTCAAATCCAACTTCGTGAAGATCTTTCCCTTCGCTAAATGGGCCAACATGTCCTTCATCAAAGGAAGGGGGTACACGTTTTCCACAGAAATAGCGTTCAAATTTCTGTAATCCACCACCAAGCGTTTGGAACCATCTTTCTTTTCACGGAACAACACTGGGGCCGCTACCCGGGGTCTAGCAGGTTGAATGAAACCACGTTCCAAATTTTTATCAATAAACAATCTTAGCTCTTCCAATTCCCGTGGGGTCATTGAGTGCAACTTTGGTTTCGGGAGCTTCACCCCAGGCAAAATCTCAATAGCACAGTCTGTTGGTCGGTGAAGCTCATCCGAGGCCTTCTCACTGAACACTTCTTTTAAATCCCAATACTCTTTAGGAATTTTCTTCTCATCTTTTACGGGCTCAGTACTTGTGGAAGCTATTTCAATTAGGCCCCCAGGCTTCGGCTGAGATCTGGCCCCTCCTCCCGGTCGCTGCTTTGTGCGTATGCGCAACAACCCCTTTCTCCAGTTAACCTGGGGGTTCCATTTCCGGAGCCAGGGCAATCCCAGTATTAATGGTTGCTCCATCCCAGGGACCACAATAAAACACAGGGTTTCATCATGCTCTCCCATGACCATTTCTATAGGTTCCGTGACAAAACATGCAGGGCAACCTCCAGCCACTGATCCATCTAGTTGGCAAAAGGAAATGGGCATCTTCAAAGGTTTTAACTTTAGGCCCATTTTCTTCACTACTTCCGTGTTTATTATACACCTGGTGCACCCAGAATCTAACAGGGCTAGCATTTCCCCTTCGACCCCTGAATTGGGTACCCTCAACTTCACTGGAATGGTCATAGGGCCCACACTTGGACTTGCCAGGAAGTCGTCTTCCGAGTCAGAATCCTCCTCCTCAGGGGTCACTGGGGCTTCTGATTCCTCTCCTGCGGGACGGGCGACCTCTGCTGTCTCCTTCGACTTTAGTGCTGTTTCGCGAGGCTTCGCTGGGGATTTTTCAGGTTTCTTTCCTTCCTTTGGCGCCCCCTTTGGCTCCAACTTGACTCTGCAGTTCACAGCCCGGTGACCTTCTTTCCCGCATCGAAAGCAGGCCGAGGGGTTGGGTCTTGCTGCCACTCCTCCCTTCTGAGGTTTAGGAGCCTCTTGAGAGCGCGAGGGGGAAAAATTGCTCCACCCATAACCTCCCCACCGTTTACTTCGGATTAAATCAATTTCCACTTCTTCTGCCAACAGGTACCACATCTGCAAGTTATTGGGGTCTCTTCTAGCAGTGCATCTCTGGTACACTTCTTCATTTAAACCATCTTTAAATAGTTCTATCAGGGCTTCTTGGGGCCAGCCTCGGAAATGGCCTGCTAACTGTCAAAATTCTTGAGTGTAATCAGCCACAGACCTCCGCCCCTGTTTTATGGTTTTCATCCTAATTCGGGCCTTGCGCTCCTCCAGTGGGTCCTCAAACCTAGCCCGCAGTGCAGTCATAAATAGGTTATAATTCAGCAACTGAGGAGCATTATCATTATGCAAAGTCACCATCCACTCTGCCGCTATTCCCTCCAGAGCCCTGGTAACACACCTCACTTTGGCTGCTTCTGAGGGAAAATCCTCCCCATACTCCTCCATATGGCTCCATACTTGAGCTAAGAAAAATCCCAAGGCTTTGGGATCCCCTCCGTATTTTACTTCTAACGGAGGCAGCCTAGGAGCTCTACGCCTTCTAGGAATCACACCTCCCGCCGAAGGCCCCGGGGCTGCTGCTGGATCGGGTTGATTTATGGGAGAGGGAGTTGCTCTGCTTCTTCTGGCTGGGGCTGCTTCCCCTCCCCCTTCATACCTTTGTGGAGCTTGAGGTTGTTCAAAGGCTTTATTCAGGAGTTTCCTGGCTTGATCCAGCAAGAGTTCCCTCTTTTCCTTCTCTTGCCAAGGCTCCTCTTTTCCACGCCGGCGGGTAGTTGTGACCCCAGGGGGGGGGTCCTTCTCCGGATCTTTCCAAACAACTCCCACCGACCATCTGGGCTTCACAGCTGGATCCTCTTCCAGACTGAGCTCTGCTAGCGATTGGGCTTCCTGCACCAGCAAAGAATCTTGGCCTCCAATGGCTCCCAGATCCTCCTGGTCACTATTTGAAGATGACATGATGTCCAGGCCCCCTCAGAAGAAAATTGGGTATTCTCTCTGGGTGGGCAGGTGGGGTGAGATTCAGAATAATGTCAGGCGGAGCTCCATTCAAAATCCAGGAAAGAAATACTTAGACTCTTTAGTTTAGAGAAAAGATATCTTTTACTGAAAGTTGAAGTGGTAGCAACCAAAGAATTCTGAATCTGAGAATTTAGGCGCACAATTCACATATAGAAAGTGATGGAAATGTTCCCACCCCCAATAGTTCAAATGACACTTCCAATTAGAAGTTGTGGATATGATCATGTGGGCATCTTCAGGTGATGATGAGGTCTCTGTCCGTTGACCTTGGCATAGTTTGATAACGGGTTGCAGTTGCGCAGAGAGAAGAAAGCTAAGCGAGAAATAGAAACCTAACTCTATTTTATGCTCCCCCCTTCCATTTATACATCAGACGAATGTAACTCCTCCAGCTCACTTCCCCAACTATTCCTACCTCCCTTTTCCACCCCCCGTTACTTATGGCAGTCAAAAAGATGCAAAGCATTAGCAGAAGATCTTGAAGACTGACATTCCCTCTCTCTCTCTCTTCCCTTGAGAACAGAGCTGAAAAGCAGGTTAGTGAAGGGATATGGCTGCCTTGGAGGGTGTGTGTGTGTGTGTGTGTGTGTGTGTATGTGACCTCTATGTGTGTGTGTATGAGAGAGGGGGGAGAGAACATCATTGCCAGCCCCCCAAGGTTAGATCAGATCTATCTATCTATCTCTCCCCCAGCAGCATTGGTGGAGCTTCTGTGCTTGACTGGTGGGGAGTCAGGTGAGGCGCATCGCTCACTCTTTTTGGCCATGAAAGAAGCAGCCGAGGGGTCAGGCAAGGCATGTGAGGAAAAAAGTAGGACACCCCTTGAAAAGATGGCCTAGCTGTTTTTTCGGGGGTCAAAAGAAAAAAAAAGGCGCTGCCTTATTTTCTAAGAAACATAGTAGAAGATAAGACCAACAGCAGGGGAGGGAAATCTGCCCCGGGGTGGCTTGCTGATGTTTGTAGGAAAGTCAGTCCCATATTCCAAAGCTGCAGTAGTCACAGGATTGGCCCTTTGGTCATCCCAGAGCAGCTGGGAGAACCAAAGGGCCAGTTTTGTGATTACTACAGCTTTGGAATATGGGACCAACTTTCCCACCAATGTCAGCAAGCCACCTTCAGTCAAAATTTATATTAGTGGTCCGTGGGATTTAAAATTATGAATTTGGTGGTCCCTGAGGTGCAAAAGGTTGGTGACCCCATCCTAAATTGTCTTTATTCACTATCATTGAACAAAAGGAGTTAGTTTGAGCTGTGCTAGTGGCAATAATGATATATACACTGCAAATAGACAATTATATTGTTTCAAATCCAAAATGTAACATTCTAGACCCAAAAATCTTTGAGATATAAAAGCCATTAAATAATTTCCATAACTAATTAAACTGGGGAAACAGGAATATAATCTAATTATATTAACCTAATGTACTACTGTCTTCCAAGTTCAGAGTAGATCGCATGGGAAATAGAAACAAAATGTGAGATATCTGTTCATGACATGAATCATATCTTTTTTTGTACTATTAGCTTCAGCTGTATCATTCAAAACCTTAAATAACTATTTAAAAGAGAATAGAACAATACAGAATGGAACAGAATAGAGGTAGTCCTTGCTTGATAAGCAGAGTTGGGTCTGGCAATTTTGCCACTGAGCAATGCAGTCATTAAGCAAAACATCATGTGACCACAACAAACTTACAACTTCACTCCTGCTGAGGTTGTTAAGTAAGTCACCACAGGATGTTAAATGAGACATAATATGTGACCTGACTTTAATTTTTCTGCAGCTTCCCCATTGACTCTGCTTGTTGGAAGCTATGAAGCACACAAAGGGTAATCATGTGACTACATGACTCTGGTCATAAACATCTCCTGGTTGTAAAGTTACCCAAATCTTGATGTTGGACCTCCAGTGCAGAGACTCTGTACCAACCAATTGTAAAGTTACTTTTATAGTGCCACTATAACTATAATAGCTAAACAGAGTAGCCATTAAGCTGAATTACAGATAGAGTAGATCAGGAGTCACCAATCTTTTGGACCTCAGGGACCACCAAACTCATAATTTTAAATCCCAGGGAACACTAACCGGTTCTGTGGGTTTGGCCTAATTTGTGGGTGTGGCTTGGTGGTCATGTGACTGGCTGAGCATGGCTTGTATGTAAATATTATAAATATTTATATAAATATTGAATTTTTTTATTAAAAAAAAGAGTAACTTTTACCCAAAATCAGGCAAAGCAGGCAGGCAGATTGAGTTGCTCACAGAATCACAGATTCATTCAAAGATCTATCTGTCTGCCATTGGCTAGCTCAGTCTGTCACATAAAATTTGCTTGCAAGCAAACTCATAAAATTTGCTAAGAAGCAAACTCACAAAATTAACTCACACCATGTTTGTAAATATTGAATTTTTTATTTTTTTTAAAAAAGCAACTTTTCCCAAAATCAGGCAAAGCAGGCAGTCAGATTGAGTTGTTCATAGAATCATTCAGTGATCTATCTATCTGCCATCAGCTACCCTGAGTCTGTCACATAAAATTTGCTTGCCTTGAGTCTGCACTGAATAATAGAACCTTCAGTCCTAAGGGAGGTTTGGTTGTGCTTAAAGAGCCAAAGATCTAAAGACTAGCTAGAAAGCAAGAAATCCAACCATTTCCTGCTTCCTAGCTAATCTAAATCTCCCAACATAGCAGAACAGATGATGGTTGGAAAAAGGAAAAATAGCAATATAGCAGGCAAGTTTGCCAGGTAAGGAGTGAGTGGGTGGGGAGGGTTCCTGTGGGCCATGTGGGTGGTGCAACCTTGTGTTTCTGTGCAGCCTGGATTAATTGCTTTGGGGGGGTGCTCTGGGAGTGAGATTCTCTGTGGCCCACAAAAATTTTCTCACAGCCCACCGCTTGGCAACTGCTGGAGTAGAGTAGGGTTGGGTCGGGTAAGGTAGGATAAGGTAGAATAAGGTAGAATAGAATAGAATAGAATAGAATAGAATAGAATAGAATAGAATAGAATAGAATAGAATAGAATAGAATAGAACATCTGATCCCCATCTGTTTTGATAATAAAAGCTAGAGTCAAGGTGACTGACCTCCAACTCAAAATTAGCAGAGGCTGGTGACATTGGATCAAGAAAATGTACTAGTTATGGCAATAATAGCTTGAAATTACTGACTTGGCTCCTGAAATCTGATTTATGATTTGCTGTTTACTAATTAAAAGATAATAAAAAAGAGGTTTGATCAATAAAATATTTTGTAGTTGTTGGGTGGGGGATTGTGAGGAGTGAGTCATTATCTGTTGTTTAGTTTCATTTCAAAACTTGGTGTGCTCCATACTTAGTTCTAGCTGTTTTTAGCCTAATGAGCAGCTTGCAATTATAATTTTGCATTTGCATCTCCATGTTCAGGTAAAGGATTGGTTATAAGTTATTTTACTTTATTTTTATTTACTCAGTTGAGCAGCAATGAGCTTTTAGAAACTTACCTGTTTAAAAATAAATAATGTAAGAATGGAAACAGTCAATCACAAAACTTCCACAATTCAACAAAGTTGAAGGAAAGGAAATCTTTAACTGACAATGAAAACATATCAAAGTTCCATGCTAGTAATTTTTTTAAATTTTGCTAGGAATTTCCATATCCATAGTGCCACAACAAAGACAGTCCTGGCAGCAACTTGCATAAATGTAAATACTCAGGAAACACACTGAGGCCTGCAAAGCACCCACACCAGAGATGGTGTTCAGCAGGTTCTGACCGGTTCTGAAGAACCGGTAGCAGAAATTTTGAGTAGTTTGGAGAACCGGCAAATACTACCTCTGGCTGGAGATTTTGCAGTATCCTTCCCCTGCGACTGCCACCAAGCCACGGCCACAGAACCGGTAGTAAAAAATTTTGAATCCCACCACTGACCCACACCAAACTTTTAAATCAGTGTTTCACACTAAGTGAAAAATTCTGGGAATTGAAGTTCACAAGTTTGTGAACTTAAAGTTACCAAGTTTGAAAAACACAACGCTAAATGGACTGAGTGCTTTGATCCCTGAGGAAGTTTTTATATAGTCCTAAATAGCCAATGGCCTATGCAGCTGTACATATTTTGGCAAACATGGTCCCAAATGGCCCTCTAATTAGTAACAATAACAGCTGTGTTTTGTACTAATGGAAGGATTCAGCAAATCAAATATGCCCACCTCCCCATATGAGGTAAAGAAACAAGCAGAAGGTAAAAGGAAGTATGCAATGAAGGAGACTTAACACTCAAAAGATGCCAAATCATCTCAGAAGTTGACAGAATATGTATGTGTTTAATGCTCTCATCTAATTACATTTATAGCTTTTATCCAGGAACTAACATGTATTATGGTTTCTTTATATTTGTGTGAAAGACATTAATTCTTTCCTGTGATAATATATATCAGTGCATATCACTAACACAAAGGATGAAGTAATTAGTATTTTCTATAATGTTTTGTGCAAAATGAAAATAAAATAAATAAATAAATATATGAACAGTATACCCGGCAAGAAAAGAATCTTAAATAGTTGGATTATAGATTATAAAAAGGGGCTACAATAAGAAGTGAAAGTGAAAAAGGGGTTACAATAAGAAGTGGAAGTAAGAGTAAAATCCTTTGAAAGTATATCCTAGCTATATAAAATGTCAAAATAATGAAGCAGACATTGAAACTGTTTCAAAAAAATTAGTTTCACAAAAACAGTGATTGGCTTTCAAAATCTACAGAATTTTCATCTGGCAAAATGCTAAGGAATTTTGAAAAACTTTAGGGAGTAGTGGGGAATAGGTGATCTATAAACAATGGAAATAATTTTGTAGCCAAAGCATGGAAGTCACTTTTTTCAAGAATTTGTGACTTGTGTTGAAAATTTTACAAGAGTTTAACAACAGATGGAGTTGGTTTTTCTAGTTTTGTTTCTTCCCAAGCTTGCATTTATTAGTTGGAGAAACAGTGTTTCTCAACTTCCGCAATTATAAGAGATGTGGAGTTTAACTGACTAGGGAATTTTGGAAGTTGCTAAATAGGAAACCAATTAAAACAGTTTTAAGAATTAATTTGTACATGCCTAAGGTTAACATTGTGACAGAATATATCAATTTCAGTAAAGAATATAAGAGAAAAATCTAGAAATCAGTCTGCTTTAAGGAAAACAATGATGTGAGAATAATTTAGATTCAGTTTTCTTTCAGTACCTCCACCTGAGAAAGTTTTGCTAGAATCAACAAAAACCTACAAGAATTGCTGGCCAGATAGGAACTGCATGACCAGATTGAATGAAGCAAGGCAAGACAAAGCTTCTATACAAATCATGTGCAGACCGTACATGATTTGTAATTACAGCTTATGAAGTGTTTGGAAATCCCTGTCAGGATTCCGGCACTTACCCCCATTCAAATCATGAGTCTCAAGCCAAATTTCAAAACTTAAAAAGGATTTATTGGGAGTTAACATGTCGGCACTGCCTGGGTGTAGCCAACTTTGAGACACATAATTCATTGTCACTCTTGACCCTTGTTTTCGCCCCACCCCCTGGGTCAGGGGTGGAATTCAAAAATTTTAACAACCGGTTCTGTGGATGTGGCTTAGGAGGTGGGCATGGCTTAGTGGTCATGTTATTGGCTGGCTGTGGCTCAATATCACTCACATTGAGGCACACATCTCCTCACCTGGTTTCTCATGACTGTGGGGATGCTGTAACAGTTTTAAGTGTGAAAAATGGTCATAAGTCACTTTTTTCAGTGCCATTGTAACTTTAAATGGTCACCCCACACAAGCAAAGTACTAGCAAAGGGGGGGGGGGGGAAATTCCAGAGAAGTTCCTGAGACAGGAAGTCTAGTCCTGCCAAGAATGTAATAAGGGTTAATGGAGAGGCAGTTTCTTCTGTAAGAATGTTTCCTTCCTGCCTTTCTTACATGATTAGGCCAGAAATTTCTTCTAACAACCAGTTCCCGAACTGGTTAGAGTGTTAACAACCGGTTCTAGCAAATAGTTGCGAACTGATAGAATCCCACCCCTGCCCTGGGTGTATCATATTTCATATTCTCCAATGGGACACATCCTTAGCCAACAGTCATCAGCAGAAACTTAGTCACCTGGTTACTATCTTTGAAAACATTTGTGGAATGCAGTTTCGGTTTTGCAAGCTGCTGCACTGCTCCCCCTCCCTTTCTGTTGGCAACTCTAAAAAGACCATAGAAATATTTTATGAGTTGACAATAACGTATGAAATAATGGGAATTAATTTCTTTGTGCTATATACCCTTTTGAGGGCCTAGCCAAATCCCCAGACCCCCTTCAGAGCAATCTATAAATGCATAAGACAAAATAAATATCAGTTATATTACAAAGAACTATTATGATCAAATATAGTTAGCAAATAGTACAAAGTAGTAATGTAATAATAGATGTGAAAATATTTTCTTTCTTTCTTTTTTAATTCATGGAGCCTCAAATAACTATCCATAAGTCATATAACTCTCACACTTGGGAAGATATATTTGTTCTAGTAGTTGAGGCATCAGACTAGAATGTAGAAGATTGTGATTTGTAGTCTATGTGAGCAGTGGTGGGATTCATTTTTTTTTCATTGCCAGTTCTGTGGGCATGGCTTGGTGAGTGTGGTAGGAGAAGGATACTGTAAAATCTCAGTCACAGTTGATATTTTCCAATTCTCTGAACAACTCAAAATTTCTGCTACCGGTTCTCCCGAACTGATCAGAACCTGCTGAATACCACCTCTGCATATTAAGGCTAGGTCCCACTGGCTGATGAACACAAAACGTATGCAGCAAGGACACAGCGGACGAGCAAAATTTCAGGGGTGGCTCCATCCGTTTTCATCCGCTCCAAAAAGTGGCAAAAATTTGCATAAACAGAACGGAAAAGAACGGACGTGCGTAGTATGTAGCTGGGATGTTAAATGGATGTTCATCGGAAGCCTAGCAGATGAAAGCGGATGGAAGCGGATGACATTTCCGGGGAGAATTTCAAAGTGGACGCATAGTGCAAGTGGCGGATGCATAGCGGATAAAGCGGATGCATCACGTACGCCTATAGGAAACAAAGGGGATGCCGCGCGGATGTATATTGGATGCAAAGCGTTCACTGTGCATGCGGGGGGTATGAATTGCGTCCACTCCGCGGATATAAAAGGATGCAGCACGCACGCAGAATAGTCTATTCTGACTGAGAATAGTCTCAGAGACTGAGTTGTTTACTTGTTTAATAAAGTTTATCTTTGCTTAAGACACTTAATAAAGTTTACTTGGTTCATTTTGCTTATTTAATAAAATCATAAAAGTTTACCTAAGAAAGTTAATAAAGTTTGTCTTTGCTTAAGCCACTTAGTTTACTTGGTTCATTTTGTTTACTTAATAAAGTGTTGGTGAAAACTTTGAAAAAATGGTTAAGTCTTTGCATGCTTGTGGGATAGATAAGGATAGTTGTGGGATAGATAAACCTCCAGTGCAACCATAGTGGGACTGTATGGTCCACCATCCCAGCGATCCAGATGATTTTCTCCCCCTTTTTATAGAAAATATCAGTTGTCCACTAGGTGTCCTACATACTCTAGACATGCTGCAGACATCCTAAATATACGAGATACATCCCAGATACAAACGTTTTGTCCGTTTTTAATACTTTATATACAAGATGCATACGTTTACATCCTTTCTATTTCCATGCTACTAATGCTGTGTAGATGTTCCGTGTACCTTTTGTTTCCTCCTTCTTTCCGTTTTCAGCTGCAGCGGATGTGAGTTGGGGGGATGGCCAGAGGATGCAGAGAGGATACAGCGGACGTTTAACGGATGATAACAGACATAGAACGTTTGTTGCCCATATATGTCGCAGATGTACATCGTACGTGGCGGAAAGTTCATCCGTTCACAAAGTTTTGTGCAGCTCAAAACTTCTTGCGCAGATGAAATTGCAGTGGACGGATGCTCGACAGATAGAGCGTATGAAACATGTATGCAGTGAGTACACAACGGATGCATAGCGTTTTCCAATGGATGGCAAGCTTTTTTAAATGTTTTACATCCTCTTTGCATCCGTAAGTGCAGTGGGACCGGGCCTTTAACCATTAAAACCAGCCAGGTCATTGTCTCTCAGCTCAACTGACCTCACAGAATGTTGTTGGGAAAATAGTGTTGGCTACGTCCGCCACCTTGAGTTATTTATAGAAATAATAAAGACAGTATCAAAACAAAATAAAATATTATCTAAAGAACCAGATTTCAATCCTGACATGACCTTCCTTTTAACTTCCCAATTCCTCCCTTTCTAATTGACAGTTGGAGACTGTTGACACTGTACTTTGACTCTTTCCATTTTACATTCTTTCCCTTAAAAATGCAACTGTAAACACTAACTCTGGTTTAAAATTCTTTGAGTAACAAGTTTCATTTACTGTATCCAGTCACTGCACATATGAAATACTTAAAGCCATGCAAGTGAGATAGAACAATAAAGAAATGAAGATCAAATTCAGATTGGGGTTTCTTTTTTCTTTTTAATTCCACCTGTACATATAATCCTTGATTAATGACCACAATGGAGGGCAACATTTCTGTTGCTAAGCAAGACATTTGTTAAATGAGTTTTGCCCCATTTTACGACCTTTATTGCCACAGTTGTTAAGTAAATCACTGATGTTGTTAAGTTGGTAATATGGCTGTTAAGTGAATCTGGCTTCCCCATTGATTTTTGCTTATCAAAAGGTTGAAAAAGGTAATCATATGATCTTGGGAAACAGTAATAGTCATAAGTATGAACTAGTTGCCAAGCATCTGAATTTTGATCACATAATCATGGGGATGCTGCAAAGGCTGTAAATATGAAAAATGTTCATAAGCCATTTTTTCAGTGCTATGGTAACTTTGAACATTCACTAAATTAACTGTTGCAAATCGAGGACTTCCTGTATTATTTTATAAATAACTCAAGGCAGTGAACATATCTAATACTTCTTCCTCTTCCTATTTTCCCCACAACAACAAAGAGAGCTGGGCTAGGAGAAAGTGAGTGGTTTCAGTTTTGATTTTGAATGCCTTGATGAATGAGAGGCAGCTTCACAAAACAGTTGGTGTGAAGCAGCAGCTGTGGTATCTTTGTCATCTGAAAACTAAATTTTCCATATATTATTTGCTTGTGGGCCTAAACAACTGAATAAAAAACTGCTGGTGACCTTCCACCGCTGCACCATAGAGAGTATTTTAACTTACTGCACCTCTGTATGGTTTGCCAATTGCACAGTGGCAGATAGGAAAGCACTCCAGAGGGTTAATGTCATTTCACAGAAGATCATTGATTGTCCTCTCCCCTCTTTGGAAGAACTTTATAGCTCCCGCTGCCTTAAGAAAGTTCAAAACATTCTCAAAGATCCATCTCATCCTGGGCACCCTTTTTTTGAACTATTATTATCTGGCAGTCAGTACAGAATATTAAAAACAAGCACAAATAGGATGAAGAACAGCTTCTATCCCAGGGCAGTAGCTTTTTTGAATTCTACTCTATAGTGCAGTGATGGTGCAGTGTTGTGGGTTTTTGGTTCAATGTATGGAGGGTGAAGAATGTGTGTTTGTATTTATTTTCATGATCATGATGTGCACTGAAGATGGTGTTTGATTTCGTTGTATGAGGTGCAATGACAATAAAGTAAACTAACTAGATTGTCTCTAAACTAAAGAAAAGCATCTGCCCTATTACCAGTTGTGAAGGAAAATACAATGCCAATTTAATCAGTTTGTAAAAGATGATGGAGATTTTTTTTTTCAAAAAGCAATAAAGTATAGCCCTAAGTTGCTTAACTTACAATATTTCATTTAATGACCGTTCAAAGCTACAATGGCACTGAAAAAAGTTACTTTTGACTGTTTTTCACACTTAAAACCATGACCCACAGTCATATGATCAAAACTCAAATGTTTTGCAAGTGGTTATATTTATGATGGTTGTGGTGTCCTGGGGTCATGTGATCAGCTTTTGCAACCTTCTGACAAGTAAAGTCAATGGGGAATCCAGATTCACTTAACAACCATGTTACTAACTTAACAAATGCAATGATTCACAACGGTGACAACAATGATTCACTTGACTTAGCAACCTAAATTTTGGGCTCAGTTGTGGTCATAACATAAGGACTACCTGCATGTTCCTTAGGTGCTTTAGTGTTCAATAGCCTTGTATCTGTAATTGTTATCTTTATTCTCTTCTTAAAACCTATGCAATAGCTATGTATCCATAAGATTTTATGTATAGTTATATACATACATACATACATACATACATACATACATACATACATACATACATACATAAACACACACGCACACACACACATACACATATGATTAGCAGACCAGAGTAAATATACTACATTTTGATTGTTGCTACTGAATACAGGTAGTTCTTGACTTACAACTACAATTGAGCCCAAAATTTAGGTTGCTAAACTGTTTTCTTCAGTCACTTTCTTGTCAAAAGTTTAATCCCTTATGTTAGTAGTGGGAAGCAAGAAAGAAAAACATCAATTGTATTCCTGATGGTGAATGTTTGGCCAGACTCCATTGGAAATGAAATTAGTTTTATTCCCATTGGATCTCAAGATGATCTTTCTTTTAATTCCTAGCAAGCAGTGTTATCTCCCTGGGAAAGGATGGAGTCTGAAAGTTGTAAATATTAAAACTTTTAAAAATATGAGAAATTTTGGACTACAGCATATTAACAAGATATGCAGACAATTAGCTAAGGAGATGTCAAGATATTGGGATTTAATAGCTGACCAGCTGTTGTAAGGCTGATGCAATGAGGATGAATCAGCATGATTATTGCCGCTTTAATATTGAGGATGGGTCCCACAGGGTTTTATCACTTTTAAAAGCTATCTATATATTTGAGGCCATGAGAAGGCATACCTCTCTCTTCTTGTGTTCTCTCTCCGTTGTTTTTCTCTGTGCAGAGTAAAGAAGATTGATTGATTGCCAGGTATTTGCCTATCACATATGTTGTATGTACATATGTATGTACATATATAGCTGTCTTGTATATAAACCACTGTTAAAAGACAAAGCTTCTGTGTGTGTTGTGTTTTGCTTCTCAATAGTAGTCATGCTGCAAACACTCTGACAGTATATGGCAATCACTTAGCTTGCAGTGCATAAGCAACAATACCCATCTTAAGAGTGATTGGAATGAACTTTCATGGCAGTTCATATAGGCCTGTGTGGAGGAAAATGGACATTACCCTTCTTAAATCTTAAATAAATGCAATGAATTTGGCCAAACTGCTTTGAATAGAGCAAAACTTGAATATCATTCTTTTTTAAAGAGAAAAAGAATGTATGTGCATGTGGACAAATGTAGTACTTGTTTATATAAACACTAATTCTCCTCTGGAACTTCTGAATTGTCCATTGCAGTGCCATCAAATTATTTGTATCATTCAGATATAATTTAATATATGCAACAAGAGCAAGAGTAGAGGCAACTCATAGGAGTCCATCCTGATTGTTTGCTCTGTCACACACTTACATGCAGAGACCCCATACCCAAAAAGCCAAAAAATACATCCTTCTGCCTTCAATAAACATTTTCTATTGAAAAGACATTTCTTTTGTTCCACAAAAGAAAATGCAGGAGCCCTTTACTACTGGTAAAAGACTTGGAAAAACAGCATTGAAAAACATATTTTCCTGACCTTGTTATTCTTTTCAGCCCCTGTCCATATGTCTTTCTCTCTTTCAGCAGAAAATTAAAATCATCCCAAATTTGTTCTTGTGGGGGAAAAACTAGCAAAGAGAAAGATTGCCTTGAATGGATCAGTCTTGAGGCCTGGAATGGGAATGGTACTAAGGTGGAATCTTTTGGGTGGGGAAAAAATCCATAAGTCAAATTTACATATTTTTTGGGACTTGTTTGCCTTGAATTGTCTCATTTCTATAAATAAATAAATAAAGCTTGATTCCCTCCCCTCTGACTTGAGTACAAAGCTTGTTTCTACTAATGACATGTGACATTATTTCCTGATATCATTTGGGATGATTTGTACATGTTGTATTTTAAATCTCACTGAGGCCGACTGTAACAGTTGAGTGTGGAATAATGAGTCATTCTAACCATTATGCTACCTATCAAATGATACAGATAAATTTTAGCTGCTTTTGTTGTTTCATGTCTCTTGCAGTTTGTCATAGTTTTCTCCTTTGCTGTCAGATAGATGAAATCTTATTCTAAAGTTCTTAGTATAAGTAATTTGTTGAATTAGGTTGTTTTGTGTCCTATTAATGGCAAACTACATAGTTACCAGGGACAAAACTTATTCAATACACATAACCCTCAAGGTATGGCAGGCCATTTAATGAACATTCAAAATTACAACAGACCTGCCCCAAAAGCTATGTATGACCCAACTTCAAAATTACAATGGGTCTGTGGTCTTTTGCACTTATGACTCACCACAGGATTGCTGTAGTGCCCTCCCACCTGTCTCCCACCATTTCATCCTACCCTACCAGCACCCTGCAGTGCTTGGGCCTTCTCCCCACACGTCCACCATCTGAAGCTTTCCGGACCTTGTGTTTTAGAAGGAGAGCAGTCCAGGTGTCCCTGTGGCCATGTGGCAGCTATCCAAATGCAGCCATCATTTTGACCTGCCTGGTTCTAGGCAGAACAAAATGGCAGCCCCCAGAGATATTGGTTTATTTTGCTACCTTAGAGACATCTGCACAGTGCTGAAGAAGCTTCTGAACATTGTAGAAAGCTTCTGCAGCACTGTTCAAAGGCAGCAAAATGATGCAGTTTGTCCCTGGCCCATGCAGCAGTGTCTTGAATGCAGTTACTCTTTTGTGGGCAGGACAAAATGGCAGCCACTTTCGGAACTGTTTTGTTCGGAAAACACACGAGGTAGACCGGGTTCCAACAACAAA